>OY744539.1:18881278-18901278 GCA_963556195.1 Sepiola atlantica
ATGTGGATACATGAAGTACTAATATGTATATGTATATATATGTATATATTTATGTATATATGTATATATGTATATATATATATATAAATATATATATATATATATATATATAAATATATATATATATATATATAAATATATATATATATATATATATATATATATATATATATGACAAAAATTCATTCTTCGAATATCTATCGAAGTACTTATTTAAATGTCGGTGTTTCACGTGTACAATGCAACTTGCACTCAATTATGAGTTAATGTATAATTATGCTGTGTTTGGTAATTAAATGGTGGTAATTAAGATTTTATTGAACCGAAATTATTGTGATAACTGTCGAAGCTCGTTTTAACCGAAAACATTTAAAAAAAAAAAAAGAAAGTAAACTGTATTATCGAAACCCATTTTGACGGAAAAGAAATATAAACGAAAAAAATAAGAAAGGATATATTGATCTTTTTAAGAGCGAAACGTACATGAAATCAACGCCAGATACGTTCAGCTTGATAGTGATAAAGAAAGTGGCTTAATATGATCTTAGAGTATACATGCATTAAATAAAGCGCGGTCGTGTCTCTATTGGTTTATTTACCTACTCTTCCGCTAAATATTAGTATCATTATTGAATAAAAAAAACTCTGCATATTTTAAACTCTCATCAAGTGGAAAGTGTCAAGCCAAGTTTAATGATTAGTATTAGTATTTATTTTTGTTTCTTTTGTAACATAGTTCACTCCTAACCAGGCAAACCGCCACTGTAGACGTAAGGGGCTACTGAGAAAAAAAGGGAAAATTGAGGGGGGGGGGGTAACGTAAATTGGGAGCTGCGCAGCGAGATGTCTGTTTACATTAGTTTTTAATTTCTGCATGTCAGTACTGTCGGGGAAAAAGAGGGCAGGGAAGGAGTTCCAGAGGCCAGCAGCACAAGGAAAGAAGCTATTTAAGTAGAAGGCTCTCCGGCATCTTGGAGCCTCCACAGTGAATGGATGGGATTTAGCTGATTGTCGAGTTGGTCTAGTGAATTTACGTCGAGGGGGTACCAGAGTAGTCAGTTCATCGGAGCATAATCCATTGAAGTATTTGTAAAACAAGCACAAGCAAATTGCGGCGATGGGACAGGGACATGAGCTTGATTGACAGTGAGGGACCTATTATGTTGGCGACTCTTTTTTGGACCTTGTCTAAGAGGGAGAGACTAGTAGATTATGCACCATCCCAGATGTGGCAACAATACTCCATGCATGGTCGGATGGTGGCTTTGTAGAGATACAAGATAATGTCAGCTGTGAAAAGTTTACTAGCACGGTAGAGGGATCCCACCTTCTTTGTCTTCAATGTATTTGTTCCAATTCATGTTACCTGTGAAGGTTAGGCCGAGGAGTTTGAATGTTGAACTCTCAGGAAATCTTTAATATTACCAACCTTAATTATTTTACAAATTTAGTCAAAAACAATTCTTTGTGTGTTATCTACTCATTTGTGACCTATTTACGTTATAAATGTTTAGTACATTTTTTAATGGAACCCGCTCCAGACAATGCATGAAGCCACTTAATGTAAGGAGCAAAAAAACAAGTTATAAGCCTTAAAAGTTAGCGCAAATACTGATTGTGAACAAAATAACCATCTTTCTTTGAATTACTTACTGACTAAACAAATATGGTTAATTTGTCCAGAATTGGTATTTACGCTAACTTTATGATGCTTATAACTTATATTAAATGTTGATATCTAAACGCAAATAGGTCATAAATGAAAACCTTGTTGAAAATTAATTGTTTCTGACTTATTTACTAATAGTATTACGTTTAAAATGATGTATGTCGGTAATAGTAATGATCAACCTGCTTCCATCTCCTCGTTTATTATTTCCTTGACTCTGAGAATTTCCTTCTTAATTTCCGTTTCTTAATACATCTTTGTGTTTTTTCTTTCTTTTTATTTCCCTTGTTCTCTTTGTATTTCTTTATATTTCAATATATTCTTTATTTGCTTCATTATTCTTTCTTTATTCTTCAATATATTACTCCCTTGTTCTATTTGTCTTTATTCTTCAATATATTACTCCCTTGTTCTATTTGTCTTTCTTTTATTCTTCAATATATTACTCCCTTGTTCTGTTTGTCTTTCTTTATTCTACAATATATTACTCCCTTGTTCTATTTGTCTTTCTTTATTCTTCGATATATACTTCTTAGTTCTATTTGTCTTTCTTTATTGTTCAATATATTACTTCCTTGTTCTATTTGTCTTTCTTTATTGTTCAATATATTACTCCCTTGTTCTATTTGTCTTTCTTTATTCTTCAATATATTACTCCTTTGTTCTATTTGTCTTTCTTTATTATTAAATATATTACTCCCTTGTTCTATTTGTCTTTCTTTATTCTTCAATATATTACTCCTTTGTTCTATTGGTCTTTCTTTATTATTAAATATATTACTCCCTTGTTCTATTTGTCTTTCTTTATTATTAAATATATTACTCCCTTGTTCTATTTGCCTTTCTTTATTCTTTAATATATTACTCCCTTGTTCTATTTGGCTTTGTTTATTCTCCAATATATTACTTCCTTGTTCTGTTTGTCTTTCTTTATTGTTCAATATATTACTCCCTTGTTCTATTTGTCTTTCTTTATTCTTCAATATATTACTCCTTTGTTCTATTTGTCTTTCTTTATTATTAAATATATTACTCCCTTGTTCTATTTGTCTTTCTTTATTCTTCAATATATTACTCCTTTGTTCTATTGGTCTTTCTTTATTATTAAATATATTACTCCCTTGTTCTATTTGTCTTTCTTTATTATTAAATATATTACTCTATTGTTCTATTTGTCTTTCTTTATTATTACATATATTATTCCTTTGTTCTATTTGTCTTTCTCTATTCTTCAATATATTACTCCCTTGTTCTATTTGTCTTTCTTTATTCTTCAATATATTACTCTATTGTTCTATTTGTCTTTCTTCATTATTAAATATATTACTCTATTGTTCTATGTGTCTTTTTTTATTATTAAATATATTACTCCTTTGTTCTATTTGGCTTTCTTTATTTTTCAATATATCACTCCCTTGTTCTATTTGGTTTCTTTATTCTTTAATATATTACTCTATTGTTCTATTTGTCTTTCTTTATTATTAAATATATTACTCCCTTGTTCTAGTTGGTTTTTCTTTGTAATTTAATATATTACTCCCTTGTTCTATTTGACTTTCTTTATTCTTTAATATATTACTCCCTTGTTCTATTTGGCTTTGTTTATTCTTCAATATATTACTTCCTTGTTCTGTTTGTCTTTCTTTATTGTTCAATATATTACTCCCTTGTTCTATTTGTTCTTTCTTAATTCTTCAATATATTACTCCCTCGTTCTATTTGTATTTCTTTGTTATTCAATATATTACTTCCTTGTTCTATTTGTCTTTCTTTATTCTGAAATATATTACTCCCTTGTTCTGTTTGTCTTTTTTTATTCTTTAATATATTACTCCATTGTTCTATTTGCTTTTCTTTATTCTTCAATATATTACTCCCTTGTTCTATTTGTCTTTTTTTATTCTTGAATATATTACCACCTTGTTCTATTTGTATTTCTTCTATTCTTAAATATATTACTCTCTTGTTCTATTTGTCTTTTCTTTATTATTCAATATATTACTCCCTTGTTCTATTTGTCTTTCTTTATGGTTCAATATATTACTTCCTAATTCTATTTTTCTTTCTTAATTCTTAAATATATTACTTCCTTGTTCTATTTATCATTCTTAATTCTTCAATATATTACTTCCTTGTTCTATTTGTCTTTTTTTATACTTCAATATAAGACTCCCTTGTTTGTTTGTCTATCATTATTCTACAATATATTACCACCTTGTTCTATGTGTCTTTTTTTATTCTCTAATATATTACTTTCTTGTTCTATTTACCTTTTTTTATTATTTAATACATTACTTCTTTGTTTTATTTGTATTTCTTTATTCTTCAATATATGACCCCCTTGTGCTATTTGTCTTTTTTATTCTTCAATATATTACTCTTTTGTTCTATTTCTTTTTTTTTCATTCTTTAATATATTACTCCCTTGTCTATTTATCTTTCTTTAATCTTCAATACATTACTCCCTTGCTCTATTTGTCTTTCTTTATTCTTAACTATATTACTCCTTCGTACTATTTGTCTTTCTTTATTCTTCAATATATTAGTCCATTGTTCTATTTGTCTTTCTTTATTCTTTAATATATTAGTCCCTTGTTCTGTTTGTTTTTCTTTATTCTTCAATATATTACCATTTTCTTGTATTTGTCTTTCTTTATTCTTCAATATATTACTCCTTTGTTCTATTTGACTTTCTTTATTATTCGATATATTACTCATTTGTTTTATTTGTCTTTCTTTATTCTTCAATATATTACCATTTTGTTCTATTTGGCTTTTCTTTATTCTTCAATATATTACTTCCTTCTTTACTCTCATTCTTTTTCTCATTTTTCTTCCATCCATCCATTACTCTCTTCTTTCTTTTGTTACTCCATTCATATTCTCGTTCTTTTTTCATTCTTTCTTCGTGTTCCACTCTCAATATATGAATGGATTTCGGTTTTTATTAAATTCTATCAACTGTGTACAATCAACACCTGTTCTTTTTAATCTAAAACCAACACGTCTATATTTGCCAAGATCGGGCGGAGACCCAACTCACCGCCGAACGCAATAGAAAAAAACTTAACACTATCAAAACATACGTATTATTTACTTCGTTTTCTCTTTTTCGTCATTTTTTTTTTCAATTCTAAACGCTTCCTGTGGTCTTCCCTTTTAAACATGCCAACAATAAAAAAACGACTATCTGAAGACGATTCTGACGGAACATCTAATTCTCGGCGGGCTGAAAACGGAAAGTAGAGCGTTCGACCAAGATGGCGGATCTATTTATTTGTTTATCGACTGACAAACAGTCGGTTGGAAGCGAATTATTAATGGCGGTTAAAATCGTGGTTCGCATAGTCGGAAAGGGGACCACCTGTATCGCGCAAGGAGCCACATGTAGCCTGAGGTTTAGTGACAGGCTTTTCAGTACATTATATTACAACGAAAATCTACAAATATCACTCATATTTATCCAATTAGCTATCTTAACAAACACACAAAAAACACCGATATTTAGATTTAAAATATCGGTGTGAATACGCTTACTACGTCTAGCCACACTGATAGTCCGTATACGACGAAATAACTGTCTGTGGATGATTAAAACATTCGTAGCAAGAACTCGTCTAGCTATAGTTACGGCCAGGAATTTTCCTTTCTCTCTCTCTTTACCAAAAACCAAACGAAACTTCCATGAACAGAGTTTTTTTCCTAGAAAATACCGCCTGTAGAACATAAAAGGACGAGCCTGCTTTCCAACTGCCTACAGCATGGTCGTCTTCAAATCTAATACGTACAAACATTTGAACGGTCTCCACAGACAATCAATGTTAATTCCCTTTAAGTAATGTTCTGCCGATCCACCCAATATTTCCGGTCCTCTTGTTGAGGCGATAATAATTGAGGATCTCTTGCCCTTATCCTCAAGTGGTCCTCGGCCTTGATAAGTGACGACCTTTTTGTATATATATATATATATATATATATATATATATATATATATGAAGCAATCCAACAAAAGATATAAGCGTCAACAAATATCTTATAATTAGTGAAACATCCGGATAAAAAACTGAAGCTAAATATACTGGATAGAGCATTAATATTATAATATAAAATGAAGTAATAAAATAAGGTGTCAATCAAATTTTATTAGAATTCAAAGTTCATGCAAAGCATCCTTAAGTCCTTAGCTCATGAGTTTTCAAAGATAATTCTTCTCTTCAGAGGACCATTACCGCAGTTATACTAGTATAACTGCGGTAAAATATAGAAAATAAAAAATAAAAAATACAATAAAAAATATTAAAACATATAAATAGAATAAACAATGAAAATAATAACATATATACAGGAAAAATAAAGGAAGAATAAAATAAAAGGATAAGAACCAAAAAAAAAAATGAAAAATAAGAAATAAAAATAAAAAATTAAAATAAAAAAATAAAATATAAAAAAATTTTTTTTTAAATAAAAATAGGAAGAATTAAGTATAATAGAGCAAAATAAAATAAAATAGAGTAAAATAAAAAATAAAGGTAAGTATAATAATAAAGAAATATAAAGGAATATATATAGAGAGAAAGAAAAATTAATGAAATTATTAATAAGTAAATGAAATTATTAATAAGTAAATGAAAAAAATAAGAAATAAAGAATAGAATAGTTAACTAATAATATAGAATAAAGGTAAAATTAGAAATAATAAAGGTAAAATTAAAAATAAAATAAAAATAAAGATAAGAAACAATAGTACCTATAAGGAGATGATAATAAAAATTAGAAATACAAAATTAAAATATAAGATAAATATAGAAAAAATAATTGATGATAATAGTATGAATTAATAAGAACTTAGAACTATCAATAACATAAGGGAGATTACAAAGGTTGAATATTGTCAAGATTCATTTTCTTAAAGTTTTTTAAAGAAAAACATCCCACAAGGAGATGAGTAGGGTCAGAGGGGAGGAGGAAGAGTACATGGGAAGGTATGGACAACGGTAATTTTTAGGGGGAGAAAACACCTTATAAAAAATTATTATAGGATAAAGGTAAGATTGACCAGGAAATAAGGGATGTAATAGAATAGGAGTATAGTTGGGACTATACTAACATCAGTGCACTGACAAGTGCATGAGTACATGTGAGATATGAGGAAGGAGAAAAAGTTTCTTATTAATTCCACTGGTTCATAAGGAGGAGAGAACGCTCTTTACAGGAAATAATCACCGTCCATTTCCCAATTGTGGTCCTATACCAATTTCGGCGTTCAAACCAATAAGTCAAACTTGAATGACATTAGAAGTGGGAGGGTGGTGAATATCAGGAATTATTGTAAATATATTCCGGTCGTTGTAAATATATTCCGGTCGTTATGATCCATTTAAGAGAAAATCGAATCAAACAGAATGTGTGCTTCGATGATCGAATATAGATCCCAGATGAATTAGTTGGAGGAAATGAATAAGTTTATTTTAACTCACATTCCATTGGGGAAAAGATGTCTTCATACCTCCGAGGCGTTAGTCCTTATAACCTTGGAATTCCTTTCACATACGTTTTATGTATGTAATCCAGTTGGTTAGGAGAGACAAAACGAGTATTTGTAGATATTTGCTCACAGTATAATTCCTGTTATTGCTGAAAGAGTTAGAATGTGTGTGTGTGTGTGTATATTAAACAACTTCAAATGTATTTATAAAAGTTACTTAAAACCAACATTTTTTCGAAAGTGTTCAATATTAAGTAAATCTTTATAAATAAATGTTATTTAATGTTTAAATAATATATATATATATATATATAAATATATATATATATATATATATTTATATATATATATACATATATATATATATATATATATATATATATATATATTAGCTAATGGGCTAGAAGTAATAATATATAGTCAAAAATTGATATTGATGCAAACTTGCTATACCCTAATCTGAGGATCATATGTATGTTGACTAATCTTGTGAAAGGAGAGGCACCCTCACGCGTCTATGTAGTAGCTAATGAAAAGGGAGCTTTTGAAAATATATTTACTTACTATATATATATATATATATATATATTGTATATATAGTATACATATATATTATATATATACTATATATATATATATATTGTATATATAGTATACATATATATATATATATACTATATATATAATATATATATTATATATATAGTATATATATATTATATCTATATATAGTATATATATATAATATATATATATTATATATAATATGTATATAATATATATTATATATAGTATATATATATTATATATATAGTATATATAATATATATATATCATATATATATATCCTATATATATATATATATATATATATAGAGAGAGAGAGAGAGAGAGAGAGAGAGAAAGAGAGAGAGAGAGGGACAATGATATAATGAAAAATTATAGGTGTTATTATAATTTTAATTTTAATATGCCCATCCCCCTCTTTTTATCAAATAGTGTATTATTTGATAATGGTTTAATAAAAGGCGATGATAGAAATACTGTTGTTCATTCATAATTGTAATTAGATGACAAGTCAGGCATAGATTGAACTTTATGTGTATCACAGATGGTTGGATTGCAGAAAGGATTGTGAATTTTTTTGACGATTCTGTGAGTAATATTTTTCAAGAGTCACGCTGTAAGATGTTTGCCACCAATCGAAAGCTGGAATCCACAAATGAGTGTAGTTTTTTTATCATCCAAATTTATGAGAATTGGCATGGCTACATTGGCAAATGTTTTGAATATCTGCCAGAAATGTCATGAATATTACCAGTTTTTAATTTTTGTTTAATTATTATTTTCTTGTGTCTGTCAAGCTTAAATTTAAAATAGCATTTTCTTGTGTCTGTCATACTTACGTTTGAAATTGTACTTTCGATGGTCTCTCATGTTTTAGATTGAATGGCGTTTTTATTTCTGTAATACTTAATTTTGACATTGCATTTTCGTTTGTCTCTCACTCTAGATTTTTAAATAGCATATCTATAGGTCTGTCATGTTTAAATTTGAAATGGCATTTTTAAATGTGTCCAGGCATCTCTCTAAGAGGCTCTGCCCGTCTTTCGGTCAGTCTGTCACACTTATATTTGAAATAGCATTTTGATCGCTAAACGCGTTGATAAGATAGACGCATCTTACGGACGTATCTGTTGTATATCTAAACTCGTACGGAGAAACCTTTCCAGAGAAACGCATCCCTCAGACAACCGTACATCTTTTTTGTTGTTTCGTTTTTTTTCTTCTTTTTCTTATTGCTTTTTATCGTTGTTAGATGATCGTATCATATCAGGAAACATTTTGTTTTACTCTGTCGTAAGATAAGAAACGAGACTCTTAAAATTGTACGGCTGACCTTTAAAATAGAGACAGCTTTAAATCTACATGAAAAGCAAGACGGATAACGAACACCAGATTAAAGTCTTACGTCCGTTCTCTTCACGTATGCCTTCAGAAATGCGCAATCATTGTGACATCTAGTCTTAAAGAACGTGGGTTGATTTCATTGTTGCACTCACTTACTAACGTAGGCGTAGGAGTTCCCTCTTTTGAGCCGGTTGCATTCGTGTAACCGATAGTGTTCTTTATATAGAGTTGATAAGAGTGCGACTTCCTTTCTTGTCTGTCTTTCGGTTCCTTTTATGTAAGCAAAATCTAATTAAATACTTTGGAAAAAATGATTTTTTATACGGTTGGTTTGCTGCCGGAATTGATAAAATAAAAATGAAAAGTTATACCTCTTTTGCTTTTCGAAATGTCTTTGAGAATCAAGTGCAAAACAATTAGAACAAAATGTGGTTACGTTGGTAGGTAGTCATATATATATATCTATATATATATATATATATATATATATATATATATATATATATATGAGAGAGAGATAGATAGAGAGAGAGACATAGAAAGAGAGATAGAGAGATACAGAGAGAGTTAAGAGAGAGAGAGAGAGAGATCGAAAGAGACAGATATAGTTAAGAGAGAGAGAGAGGGGGGAAGAGAAGGAATGAATTGGTTAGGGATCTTAAGTGTAAAATAGGTAAGGTGTACATAGATAGTCATACGGATTCATGAATAGATTTAACGAAAATAATATATATATATATGTATACATGAGTATATATAGGTATATACGTAGATTTATATATGTGCATATATGTCTATATGTATATATGTATCTGTATATATGTTAAAGCTCAAACTATCTTTAAAATATAATAAAAATAATAAGGAGCCTCCATAATGTCCCCACAGCTTACAGTCGGTTGCAGGTTATTTTATTTACAGTTATGCACCACTTTCTGTCAGAAAAAAAACGGACAAAGTCTTACATTTCTCAGGAAAACAAGCAGTGGCAAAAACAAATACAAACCATTATTTAATAACAATTGTTTTTTGATCACTGTTAATTCTAATGACTATTGAAGGACTTTTTCTCGGATGTTGCTCTGACGTAACAGGATGCGGAATCTGAATATTTTATTATTATTTAAATATATATATATATATATACATATATGTGTATATATATATATATATATATATATATATATATATACTGATCCTTATTTTGCCATACCATAAAATACCGAGGATTGTTATTTTCTGAGGGGGGGGGGGGGTTATGATGATGACATATATAACTCTAAATATTATTTGAATAAATTTTAAATAACATATATTTACACTTTTCGAAAACTTATCTACTTAGTATATATGGAAAAAATAGCTTTCAAATAATAGACATTTCACTATTGTAAACGGAATCATTTATTGATATAGATAAATAAACATTAAAATGTTGGTGATTTCAATTCAAATGTATTTATCTTTTAAGCATGGCCGTAAGCAAACAAAAAGAAAAAAATTGTCAGTGCGATGGTATGTGTGTAGGGTTATTAGAATAGGCCAGAAAAGACCACACTAATGGTGCATAAACAACTGTCTAGCCACCGTAAAAAAAAGGAGAACCTATCGTCATCGGCATTTCTGAACTCTATTGACTTGCTAAACATTTGTGAACGATATAAAAAATATTCTTTAAAAAAACTATTTGTTATATTAAAATAAGAACAAAGACACAAAATATCAAAGTATAGTTTATAAATAAAGTATCGTTTTGTACGGCAATATTCACATTAGTTAACTGCTGAAAAATAAGCGTGTATATCCGCTAGCATAGATTTTAGCTCATGCGAATGAGTGCAATCAGAAACAAGCTTTCTGTGTGTAAAATAATGATTTACTTGTTTGGTTAAATACACGGACATGGAATATGAGCACACGGGAATAACGCAAGGTTGAGCTCATGACCGGCGAACAAGTGAAAAAGCTGATGACAAAGCTAAGAAGAATATGCGGAAAGTGTCCCACGGATGTGACGTCACGTGGGACGAAAGCGAGAAGAAATAGTAAGATTTTTGATAAGACCGGCTTGGGAGCTTGAAGCGAACAGTCGCTAACAACATGTCTTCACAACGACACAATTGTAAGGTTCGTACGCAGTTATGGGCGTCTGCCTGTCTGTCTATCTATCTATTTCTAGTTACATAGTTAAGTATTGTTGTCTCTCATACATAAAGCAGTGTAAATTGCACTAGTGATTGCTTAATATTTTTCTCTCAATTTCCAGAATCTGACTCATTTTAATTCTTCTTTTATAGCCCAACGGAATTAGACGCAATGAAGAAGTTCATCACACAACGAGGAAACGACGGCACACCCCCAAGGAGAAAAGAAAGATAAAGAATCTACAGGACCACGAACAGGAAATAACGAGTGGCAACGCAACGCAACACATTTCGATTCCGAGAAAGAAAGAAAGAACAACCCAGCACTACTAAGCTCACATATACTGTGATATACATATTGCAATTAGCATAAAATAAATATGCATATTTATGTTATAGAAAGTGGCGTCATCATTGTATAACTCTACACAGACAGGCTAAACAATCAAGACGCGTCTAATATCTATTTAATGTGTATATATATATATATATATACATATATATATATACATATATATATATATATATAATTAATTAATTTTATAAATTAATTTTTACGTACATTAAATAGAAAACATGGTCACGTGTTTCTGGCTATGAACCGTCATCAGCATGACTACCTTGAGCAGATATCGAATCTTTTATGTAGATGTTCATAGTCTAGTGTTTTACCACAAGTCTAGGACACCAGCAACATTTTATGTTCGACTTTTTATTGTCTATAATGGTACGTAGTTTTTTTTTGTTTTTGTTATGATTTTTACTAGCGTAAGAGCACTGGTGTGTGTTACCGGTGCGTTTATTATTTTTCGCTTTTTGAGTGTTTTTAAGAATATGCAAAGAACTGCATTAAATTGCCCTTAATCTGGCGTATCATCAATTGTATATATTTTTGTTTTTAAGTAATTGTATTAATTAATTTTTGAGTACATAAAAGGAATACATGGACACGTATTTCTGGCTATTAGCCGTCATCAGCATGACCACTTGGGTATGTTGGATTAAGGACTAGTGAATGCAGTGCTCTGCCCATTTAGAAAAAAATGATCACGAAGGGAAATGTAGTAAATGCACCAGTAAACACACCGGTGTACTATCGCTAGTAAAAACAATAACACAAAAGTTACATTTAATTAAAATATATTTAATTTATATATCACTTTTTTCTCACTCCAAAATGTAACCTTTTTTGGATTCTTCTTTTTGTATTTAAAGATCATGATATATTATGTCCACTATATTTTTTTGATTTTATGTTTAAAAGGTCATATTCGACGAATTTTCAATAACTAGATTCATTATTTTTTTTTTACTTTGAAAATCGGACCAATATTTTACTGAATCCATAGAAGGGTGACTTTTCTGACGATTAATACCCGTAAAATTACGAAAAGGTAGCTGGCTTTGAAAATGGCATATATGACGAAAGCTTAGTTTTAAAATAAATCGATTTATTTATTTAAAACAAATACATTATTATAAACTTTTCAAATTTCTAATATATATATATTTATATATATATATATAGTTTTATCTACCTACGTATACGTTCAATCTTTACGGAAATCGTCAGTGTAGAGAATAATTATTCACGTCGGTCTCCCGGTTCGAACCCCAGAACCCGAGTTATATTTCAACCTCGAATTCAAACGTCTTTATCCACACGGGTGTCCCCAAAAACTTAATAAATCAGCGAGAAATTAATCTTACTAAAAGGCAGCTGATGTAAGAAGTTCACATTTTGAAAGTAAAACACACGCACACACACACACACACACACATCCTCTGTGTATTTTAAATATAAAGACAACGATGGTGATTAGTTGACGAACACTATCTTGAGAAAAGTATTGCCATGTATCCCGTAATATTATTAAAAGATCTGATTTTGTTTCTATTGTCCAAGGTTTTAATCTGATATTTCAAAGAGGTTTTTGGTATGGTTCATATCTGGCGACGGACATTGTTTCTCCCCATTCTGTTACAACCAATCTTGCGTGGTTAACAGTGTGTCAATGATCTCCCTCTTCCATAAATACGGGCCCGTTTTAGCATTCTACCTCTTCAAAGTGCTAGAAAGAACCTCCTTCAATATGAAAACATATTTAACAGATGTAACTCCAACCTGGTACTTCAGTAGCCCCGAACGAACATGACAGCAAATAGCATCCTATATCATAAGAGAATAACCTCCATTTATAACTGTTGGTTGCAATCTTCTGATGTGAAACTTGATTATAGTGTCTCCAGACCCGCACTCAATTTCTTTCTGAAAATCCACCAAATCAAGACTCATCAGAGAATATTACAGTATCCAAAATGCCATAAGTCTCACAGCAATTAATTGTGCTCAATCTTACATCTTTTTCATATTTCTATATAAACGTTGGTATGTTTATATATATTTAAATATACATACATATATATATCATAATTTGAAAACTATATGATACTTTATTCAGAAACGTACTCCTGTTTCATCCAGAGAGGCTGACTTTTTACATTAAAAACAGATCTTATGCCCAGTGGAAACCACGATTAGAAACAGTATTACATTAGCACTCACTCTGCTGCGATTTCTTTTTCAATATAACCCCCGGCACACTGTACATATATATATATATATATATATATATATATATATATATATATATATATATATATATATATATATATGTATATATATATATATATATATATATATATATATATATATATATATTAAAACAAACATAGTTTGAGTATCCGACAATGTCCTCATAGATATACTGGAGAGCAAAGATTAAATCCGACAATACATAATTATAAAAATAAAAAATAAAAAAAAACAAACTACCTTTAAGATTATTCAAGCGAGACAACCCTTTGTAAGTGAAGTATTATCCTTAATCTAAACCAAGAAGTATACAAACCATATGTGAAAGATAACAAGGATCCAATATACGTAAATCCAAAACCAAACCATCTACCAAGCGTTATTAAACACATTCCGCTATCCATGGGGCATAGAATAAGCAATAATTGTTCTAATGAAGACATTTGTCAATGACAATAGTAGTGCTAACAATAAGTAACAGTGCTTATACTAACACGGTTATCGACTATCAAGATTGTAGGAATAGAAATAAGAGTAGGATTACTAGAAAACAAAAGATTATTTGGTATACATCCCCGTTTTACCTACTAGTAAAATCCAAGATTGCTCATATGTGTCTTTAACTTGTTAAATAGGCATTTCCTCCAAAATAACCCACTGCATACAATCATTAACAAAAACACAATCAAATTTTGTTATCTATATACATCTCCAAGGTTAAAAACAATTTTTTTAAAGTATTTTCTTACACAAAAATGGGCGAATAACCCCATAACTTGTAAATTTTTAGTTAATTAACCCTTTGTTAATAAAAAGTAACTGCAATGACAATGGTTTGGTTATCATTCAACCGAATTCTCAAAAATACGTGTTACGGCAAAATGTGGCGTTTTAGTTATTGCTCATTCTGGGGGGGGGGGGTCCTTAAATGTATTCGATCCAACCAATGTTTTCTCGAATTCAGTTATGGTTTTATAACAATTACGTTGAATTAATACATTAATCAAATATACCTTCCTGATTAAATATAACTTACGAAATCTAATTGAAAATATAATAATTTGTAAAATAAACCCAATAATGTAAAAATCGAAAGTATTTATGGGATTTAAAGTCATTTTATCGACGTAATTGAAAACCCGATTTTTATAAACTTAATTGAATTATCTTCCACAAAAACATTTAATTTCTTAAAAGAAATGTATTTTCAAAAAAAATTGGGCCATGAATTAAACAACAACAAAAGTAAAATTAGTCCGTGTAATGCCGACCATACATCTCTCTATTTCTTAGTCTAAACCTCTCTCTCTCTTTCTATCTCTCTCTCTCTCTCTCTCTCTCTCTCTAACACTCCCACCTCCCTGCCACTGAGTTCTCTCAGCCCGGACCTTGGTCCAGTGCGGTCAGCAGCCACGGCTACTACATTTTCTCATCGACCCATCATGTCTACCCAATATTTCGATGTACTTGCATGACATTTTTCTTTAAATTATCATCCTGAGGAAGTCTTACTAATATAGACGAAAAGTTGATGCATATATAAAAAAAAATATCTCTTGGGTTTTTCTTTTCACTTCCCATTACGTCGGATTACTCTCATCCTTCCTTTCTCATATTTATATATATATATATATATATATATATATATATATATATATATATATATATATATATATATATATATATATATATATATATATTAATTTATTCATATATATTTATGTATATATGTATATTTACATTAATATATATATGTGAATATATACATATATATTTATATGTATGTGCTTATATATATATATATATATATATATTTATATATATATATATATATATATATATATATATATATATATATATAGTTATATAAATATTTATTTATATATTATGATGATAATATTCCTAGTAAAAAATCAACATAATAGTAATCCAAAGAATTTCAACCGGGTCTATAAAAGGTGCTTAATATCAAATAGATATTTTATATATGATCATTTTTATTTACACAGACATGTACAAAATCTTCTACACTGGCAATGTCGATGTTATCGATCAACAGCTGTTATCTCATCAGGTAGCGTTAAAATCCGATACTAACCTTAGATCATATTTGGAAAGAATGAAATGAAGAAAAAAGAAATAAATGTAAAATTAAAAATTTAAATTTGGAAAGTCCCGTGGTTTGGACCGGTTAGAATGAAGATAAAAAATTAATATATATATATATATATATATATATATATATTTATATATATATATATATCAATTGCGCGATATATCTCAAAAAGTAAATGCCGTTAAGACAGGATGTGTAAAAAAGACAAAAGAAAAAAAAAATTAATTACAGGAAAAAATCTTTAAAATAATGAATTGTTATACTTATTTCGTTCGGAAACTTTCAAAAGACGTCTGTTTATCCGAAGGACACCCTTTAAATCTCTCGCTTGTTAAGGATTACTACTTCGATTTGATTTGTTGTTACTTTCTATATAATTTCATATACACACATAATTATATTTACTTATACGTAATTGTATATATATATATATATATATATATATATATATATATATATATATATATATATATATACATATATATATGGATATATATATATGGATATATATATGCATATATATATATATGTGTATATATATATGTGTATATATATATATGCACTTGTTATTGTTGCTGAGACCACTCATCTTTTTAAAGGCATTGGTCATCAAGCCTTGATCTTATATATATATATATATATATATATATATATATATATATATATATATATATATATATATATATACATGTACCAGGTGTCTCAGAAGTCTTACACACATGTTGACGTTCATCTGTGTGTTACAACTGTTTGACTAACTCGCTTGTAATGTGTCATATGCAGTTGTGTCTTTAAGTCACACTAAACTGTAGTTGTAGGAAGTTGACGTTTCTTACCTGCTCTTCTGATCGATTTATGCATGATCTGTTTGTAGGCGGTTTTCACTTGCTCAACCGCATCGTCTGAAGTTGTTGCTCGTTCCGTTCCTTTAGCTTGGCTCATGCATCCATCTTTCATGAATTCATCATGCAATCTCAATATGATCATCTTTTCTGGTTTCTTTGTTCGAAATTTCGTGCGAAATACACGTTGATCAAGTGTCCATAATTAATTTTTAGTTTATTTATAGAACGCAAAATATCTTTTCTGGTTGAGTGACCCCTATTACTGTATCTGAAAGAAATATAATACAGTAATAAGCATTACAAAACACCTTAGCTTTAAACTTATATCAGTTTCATTTTACTACCTGACATTTTTGCAGCTCATCTAAGGACTTGAAATATGCCTATGGTCCATGGAAATGCTGTACATGTATCGGAATGGCATTTACCAAATAAATTGCATGTTTAATTTTCATTGTTTTTCTTTCAGGCAAATTTTTTTACATATATTAAAATGTGATGAACTCAGTTTACATATCAATTAAATATGGGGTATCTTGTATAATCCCGTCATTTTTCTCGCTTTCTATTGCAGTATGTTTAGACTTAAAATCAGTTTAACGTAAGGAGAAACAACAGCTCATCCAATGAGTTTTTCTGGAAGGGTACAAAGATAGCCTAGAACGGATCAATCGGTATTCCCCGATAGGGGCGGGTCAAACGACTTGCAATAAAACAATCTCGAAAGGGAAGGTAATGCCTGGGATAAGTGCATTATAGAAACCAGCCAGCTCGTAGCTTATCCCTACAAAGAAGTGTCTGATGACACAGGTCAAATCTTACGTGTCCAAAATGATGCCATGTCGAACATCTGCTAGTATGGACATTTGTTGGAACCAGCTTGTACTGTAAGCCCCCCGAACAAAAAGCCACCCATACAAGTGTTTATAAAATCCACAATCTTTACTGTTTCTTTTTATGTAAATAAACTTCATTCCATGTCTGATTTTCCATCAAGTATCAGTCATAAGTGTCCAGCAGTCTTTATTTTATCGCCGTTCAAATAAAAGTCCACCAGGATACGACACACTTCCCTCTTGGCACCGCTCTCATTTTGAATGTGATGGAATCAGTCAGAACATAAATAGTCTAAGGAATGTTTAGATAGACATCATCTTGGAGATAACTCCAAAAATTAAAAAAAGAACTACGGTTGAGGTCCGGTGAGTGTGATACCCAAGTGTCATCGCATATCATTGATAGGCGATTTAACAAAGTCTATTTGTTATACACGACTCTAATATAATGAACAAGTCAGGAATAGCGTGATGTCAATTGGGGATACAGAAAGGATTGTACATTTTATTAACGATCCCATGGGTGGCATAAGTTTTATAGGCAAGAGGTCATTCTGTATGTTAGTTTCTCTTTTCTCATACCATGTCTTATACGTGGTATGTCCTCCATGAAAAATACAAAACCACTTTGTTTATTTAATCCTGATTTATCCAATGACATCATCGTTTCTTTAAAGCCGAGAGACGTAATTCTAGATTAAAAATAAAAGCGCCTTTTTGCGCATGCGTCGGGACTGGGCAAACAAATCTCAACCGTTCGAAATATATTCGTGGGAGGTCGAGAATGTTTGGTTTCTGTTACTTAACACTTATGTTTAGATGCGGGGGGATAGAGGCGTTGTAGAAGACGTCAATATATTTACACATATTTTTTTAGCGTTTTTCTCTTCGCAAAACCGTGTACACATTCGAAACTTAACCTCTTACTTGTAACACATTTCTTATGTCTTCAACGTTTTGTTTATTTTCTATTTTCTATATAACATTTTATTTAACTCATTTCTATATAACAATTTTTTTAACTCATGTCTATATAACATTTTTTCACTTATTTCTATGTAACAATTTTCAAATGTCGTTATGTTCTGGTTCATAATCATAATATTCAGTTTAACGTCTTTTTACATGCTGTTTAATTTCAAAGTATCCTATCTCTTCCCAGGTGTTTATATATCCCTCTTTACTTTCAGGTCAATTTTTATCACTTTCTCCCAGCTTTTGATTGCCCTTTCCCCTGTGACCTGAACCTGCTAGCTAAACCGTTCTACATCTACTAAACCAAAGACTCTCATCTATTCTACCAACGTGATCGAAATCTCCTGTTCTGCATACATCTACTTTTACTATCGCGATTTCATTTTCCTCTGAGGTTATCAGTACAAAGCCTGTCTTTAAGACTCACATCACCCATCCATCGTATTATTCTCATATAATTTCTATCCATGCAACGTATGTTGTCAACCCACACTGTCCAGATTTAACTTCCACACATCATCACACTGTGTACACATGCCTATTTGACTATTTCCTTGGACACCAGTGGTAACGTTCTGCTGGTTAGTAATGGTTAGTAATGATTGTGTTGTGTTATCCCAAGACGATGCATCCGTGCAGTGACCAGGAGCGATAGATTCAGATTGATATAGCTGAGGTAAATGTTTAAACATATGCAGAGTGTCCACAAATTCTAGGTGCATGATTAAAACACATATTAATAAAAAATAATTACAAAATTCTAAGGTCGATAAATAATCTTTTCACCATTATTTCCGTGATGTTTAATGCCTTATTTACACAGAACCGTCATTCAATCTGGTAATAAATAAATAAATTGGTAATATTTCTCATGTACACAGACTTTATGGACACCCCGTAATTCTTATTTTCCTGTATAGTTTTTCGTTCTAATTCTTACTATCGAGCTGATTTATAACATTTAACTTGAATGCGTTGCTTTCCACTAGCTGATATATAAAATATATTCTCTTCTTCTTCATCCCCATTCTCTCTTAATTTCTCTCTCTCTCTCTCTCTCTCTTTCTCTCTTTATATATATATATATATATATATATATATATATATATATTGTACACAATCACTCCCACCCCTCATCCCTTTATCCTCGTTTTTACCTATGCCGTCTCCGTATGACAATAATACACTCTGGCATGTATCGGTAATTTTTTAAGTTAAGAGAAAAGTTAAAGGAATGAGGGAGATATATGCAGAGTTATAGAACAAAGGGAATAAGAACTATCGGAGAAAAATCCGAGATGTAGGGAGGGTAACTCCGAGATGTAGGGAGGGTAGTTAATAAAATGGGGGAGGGGTGTCTGAGGCATTACTATGGTTGCTATATTTAAATTTACGTTTATGTCTGCAACTGGAGATAAGTTAA
>OY744539.1:18906278-18951278 GCA_963556195.1 Sepiola atlantica
TTTCGAATGGAAAAAACAAAAAGGAACAAACTAAGCCTAAACAAAAAAGCCTAAACTCTAAAATCTAACTCTAACCCTAACCCTAATCCAGAAAATGTAATGAAAAGAAAAAAAAGCGTTCTTTATTTTTATATATGTATTTTACTTTTAGTTTCTTCGTCTAACTTTTGTTATTTGCAACCTTTCTTTGAATTTATCGTCTGGCAGTTTTCGGGCGCTTTCGTAACCTGACCGAACGTTGACGACGCGAAGTCGTGGAAACACCGGTCGTTCTCTATATAAGTACAAAAAAAACTTGTATTTTCAAAACATGTGTCTGACTTATCCCCTCCTTTTAAGTCATTTTGGTTCTTTCGTAGAACAGACCGCCACTAATGGCAAAAACGTGGTGCAAAAGGTTGACCTCTTCGTGCGAGTCCTAACCATATTTTGACGCATGTCAAGACATGCGTCAGGAGTAAGTTTATTGTTTGATTAAGGTTATTGTTAGGGGGTATAAATGCAAAATAAACACCACTGTTGAACGCATCGCGGAATTTTTAATATCTATAAGTGTGAGTATTTCTGCAGGCAAAAATGGAATGTGTCAGTACGGAATAGTAGCTTAAAGTTTGCTACCCAAGATTAAGTATTATATTTTCATGTTACATTTACTGTTACATTTTTGATTAAATATTAAAAATCTATGGCCTGCATCTCGTCTTTTCTCGCATAATGACCGTGTACCTGTGCAGCAAAGATAAAACCTACTTTGAATCTTAAACTGAGCTACCCGTAATGTGTTTCAAATCTGTTCGCTGTGGATTGGATGTAAGATGTTCAGTTCTTCATCTGACCAATTCTAGCTATTTTTCGCCAGTATTTCCATAATTGTTTTCCTTGATAATTGCTGAACAGTGTCCGGAAAAAGAAAAAACAAACTCAGAGTTTAAGGAAACAGGTGTATTGCAAAAGTATGACACAATAGATTTCAAAAGTATGACACAATAGATTGCAAAAGTATGACACAATAGATTGCAGAAGTATGACACAATAGATTGCAAAAGTATGACACAATAGATTGCAAAACTATGACACAATAGATTGCAAAAGTATGACACAATAGATTGCAAAAGTATGACACAATAGATTGCAAAAGTATGACACAATAGATTGCAGAAGTATGACACAATAGATTGCAAAAGTATGACACAATAGATTGCAAAACTATGACACAATAGATTGCAAAAGTATGACACAATAGATTGCAAAAGTATGACACAATAGATTGCAAAACTATGACACAATAGATTGCAAAAGTATGACACAATAGATTGCAAAAGTATGACACAATAGATTGCAAAAGTATGACACAATAGATTGCAGAAGTATGACACAATAGATTGCAAAAGTATGACACAATAGATTGCAAAAGTATGACACAATAGATTGCAAATGTATGACACAATAGATTGCAAAAGTAAGACACAATAGATTGCAAAACTATGACACAATAGATTGCAAAAGTATGACACAATAGATTGCAAAAGTATGACACAATAGATTGCAAAAGTATGACACAATAGATTGCAGAAGTATGACACAATAGATTGCAAAAGTATGACACAATAGATTGCAAAACTATGACACAATAGATTGCAAAAGTATGACACAATAGATTGCAAAAGTATGACACAATAGATTGCAAAACTATGACACAATAGATTGCAAAAGTATGACACAATAGATTGCAAAAGTATGACACAATAGATTGCAAAAGTATGACACAATAGATTGCAAATGTATGACACAATAGATTGCAAAAGTATGACACAATAGATTGCAAAAGTATGACACAATAGATTGCAAAAGTATGACACAATAGATTGCAAAACTATGACACAATAGATTGCAAAAGTATGACACAATAGATTGCAAAAGTATGACACAATAGATTGCAAAAGTATGACACAATAGATTGCAAAAGTATGACACAATAGATTGCAAAAGTATGACACAATAGATTGCAGAAGTATGGCACAATAGATTGCAAATGTATGACACAATAGATTGCAAATGTATGACACAATAGATTGCAAAAGTATGACACAATAGATTGCAAAAGTATGACACAATAGATTGCAAAAGTATGACACAATAGATTGCAAAAGTATGACACACTAGATTGCAAATGTATGACACAATAGATTGCAAATGTATGACACAATAGATTGCAAAAGTATGACACAATAGATTGCAAAAGTATGACACAATAGATTGCAAAAGTATGGCACAATAGGTTGCAAAAGTATGACACAATAGATTGCAAAAGTATGACACAATAGATTGCAAATGTATGACCCAATAGATTGCAAATGTATGACACAATAGATTGCAAAAGTATGACACAATAGATTGCAAATGTATGACCCAATAGATTGCAAATGTATGACACAATAGATTGCAAATGTATGACACAATAGATTGCAAAAGTATGACACAATAGATTGCAAAAGTATGACACAATAGATTGCAAAAGTATGACACAATAGATTGCAAAAGTATGACACAATAGATTGCAAAAGTATGACACAATAGATTGCAAATGTATGACACAATAGATTGCAAATGTATGACACAATAGATTGCAAAAGTATGACACAATAGATTGCAAAAGTATGACACAATAGATTGCAAAAGTATGACACCATAGATTGCAAAAGTATGACACAATAGATTGCAAATGTATGACACAATAGATTACAAAAGTATGACACAATAGATTGCAAAAGTATGACACAATAGATTGCAAAAGTATGGCACAATAGATTGCAAAAGTATGACACAATAGATTGCAAAAGTATGACACCATAGATTGCAAAAGTATGACACAATAGATTGCAAAAGTATGACACAATAGATTGCAAAAGTATGACACAATAGATTGCAAATGTATGACACAATAGATTGCAAAAGTATGACACAATAGATTGCAAAAGTATGACACAATAGATTGCAAAAGTATGACACAATAGATTACAAAAGTATGACACAATAGATTGCAAAAGTATGACACAATAGATTGCAAAAGTATGACACAATAGATTGCAAAAGTATGACACCATAGATTGCAAAAGTATGACACAATAGATTGCAAAAGTATGACACAATAGATTGCAAAAGTATGACACAATAGATTCGAAAAGTATGACACAATAGATTGCAAAAGTGGTTGTCTGTCGGTCTTGAATGCCAGTACATGAGCTCCCAGTATTTATATTGAGGTGAACAGTTCAAGTAGTCCGTATAGGTAAATTACCATAACAATAAAAGACCCACAATTGTTATAGTACTGTATCTGTTTCACACATATCACTGCCTAATTATGTTATAACTCAGTAGGTGGTCTCCCGTAAGTCGTTATCTGATCATTACTCCTTGATAACAGTAGGCAATTTTCAAATTGTTTTAGTTACAAGAAGCCTCGCCAGGATCCCAGTACTCTCTCTACACTTCCAGTCA
This sequence comes from Sepiola atlantica, assembly GCA_963556195.1. Lineage (NCBI taxonomy): Eukaryota > Metazoa > Mollusca > Cephalopoda > Sepiida > Sepiolidae > Sepiola > Sepiola atlantica. The sequence continues at coordinate 18,909,780 of OY744539.1, forward strand.
AGGTTTAAGTGGTATTAACCCCATCGAACTTTCCATCGTTTCAAACATTCAACGGTTATTTTCCGTGGTACTAACCGACGTTGAGTTCTTCTTAATACGTTCCATCTATAAGTCTACGTATGCTTGAGCCGACTAGAATTGTGAAATCTGGCTATTTGGGATGATGTGTCCACTGTAGATTTTTCTTAATAATAAGCTTATTATGTTATTTACCTTTTCGTCTCATTGTCCATAGAGTCTACGTTTATAGATTTTATGCGTTCTTTTTCCTTCTTGTTTTTTTTTAATGATGAATCACCGTTTTCAAAGCCCGGGGGCCACTCGAGGATAAGGGTTAACAAAAGTGTCAGTTGCACGATGATGGCTGTCATTAGAGGATTGGAAAAAGTGCGTGGAATGGGCAGAATATTACTTGAGATGACGTGTTTATCCAAGAGAACTGCTCAACAAGTAAGTATATAAGTTGTGTTATATGCGTTGTTTGTACGGCTGACAGTAGCGTTTACGTTTCTTTATTGAAGTGTCCTTAGCGGTGATTACTTCTAAAAAACGGCCGGTTGTTTTCACTGGAATCTGAGTGACAATAAGTCTCCTGAATATTCAAGTGTTTCGGCTTCTTTTGATTCGATATTTGGATAGTGCTATTCGTTCTCGTTTTTTTATCCACCATGGACTTCACGGTCACTTACACGGTCACGTGGTGGCAAACGATTTTGATGTAACTGAATTTTTTTAAGGGAAAATCAAAATGATAGAAATCTTTTTTTCTTATATATTTAGTCAGATTTTACTCATGGGTGTTCAGCTCTTTTAATTTAGTATTCACACATCGTTCAATAGGTCCCAGGCTTAACATGCAGATAGCGCCACAAATAAATAAAAAATCACCATGATTTTTATAAAGCACTTATTTTTATATAACAGGTGTCAAACTTTAAGCCCAGCCAGATTATCAGTTTAGAAACAACAGTTATTTACGTAAAGCAACTGTTTAAAATTTTCAATACAATAGAACATTCTGAATTTCGTGTTTTAATAAAGCATAATAATAATTGCTTGCTGATGGTATAAATACTAGTCAAGCAACGGCAATGGTTTCATACGTGTTATTTCTATCTGCTTCACCTGAATCAATGTTTAAGAGGGGGTATATTCACTTTAAACGCGGTCATACAGACACAGATTCCCAACATTCAGCAGTAGTTCCGGAAAAGATAAATAAAGGCCACAAACACGTTTTTGCTGATCGTAAACTAATGTTGCGTGAGATAGCATAGGAGCTGAAGACATAATAACACATTAATTTCACCATTTTGAATAAGGATGTGTCAAAGAGAAAGCTCTGGTGCCGCGTTGGCTTACAGTTAATCAAAAATAACATCGTGTCGACGATACAGAGTGTTGTTTGTAACGGTTTCAACGCAACAAAAAATAAGTGTTTTGCGTAAATATATCACAATGGATGAAACATAGATCCACCACTTCGGAGTCAATCAGCAGTCATTTGAATAAGCAGAGTTGAACTATCTATGTTTATTAATGAAGTCTAATTTGGCCTAAAAGTTGTTTTTCTTTTTTTTATTTGTTAGGCCAGGGACTTTTTGAGTTAAGTGCTAATGCGGCATTTTTAGTGCTATTCTTATTTCATCTGTACTTACATTTAATCGGTTACGTAATTATCCTGCGCAGAAATATCAGACTAATAATTACCCAGGAAATATATGAAGAGAGCTAATGCCCGAAATTACCATCTCTCTCTCTCTCTTTCTTTCTCTCTCTCTTTATCTCTCTCTCTCTATCTCTCCCCCCTCTCCCTCCCTCTCTCTCTCTCTCTCTCTCTCTCTCTCTTTCATTCACTTCGGTCATTTCGGTATATAAATAAATTACCATAAAAATACTAATATATGAAGAGAGTTAATGTCCGAAATTACCATCTCCCTCTCTCTCTTTCTCTCTCTCTCTCTTTCTCTCTCTATTTCTGTATCTCCGCCTCTCTTTCTATCATTCTCTCTCTCTTTCTCTCTCTCTCTCTCTCTCTCTCTCTTGTTCACTTATAGTTTTCGGTCTCTTCGGTATATACATAAATTACCATAAAAATACTAATATATGAAGAGAGTTAATGTCCGAAATTACCATCTCCCTCTCTTTCTATCTTTCTCTCTCTCTTTCTCTCTCTCTCTCTCTTTCTTTCTCTATTTCTGTATCTCCGCCTCACTTTCTATCTTTCTCTCTCTTTCTCTATCTCTCTCTCTTGTTCACTTATAGTTTTCGGTCTCTTCGAAATTACCATAAAAATACTAATGATTAAAATAGCAATGCTCTAGTGCTCTCAAGTTTGTAAGTTTAAATTGCTATTATATTAAAAAAGTAATATTGTAATGACATCAAAAAGGTTTTAAATAAATTGATTGATCCAAGCAATTAATAATAATTAAAAAGCTTCGATATAAAAACCCTAATTATCAAAAAAATATAATGATGCTAATTGTAACACTGATACTGGTAGGGAGTCATAGCGATATTTTTAATTCGGAAGAGGCCCTTTCAAACCAACGCAAAAGAGGTGGTATATTTTTTGTCAACATCGGTGAAATAGAGGAAAACGAAATTATCGCATAACGCCTCTTTGTTGACGATAAAAAAACAAATCTAACTCAGATTTAGGAAAATGACTAAGAAAATGTGTCTAAAAAAGGGGCTGTTATACAAATATATATATGTATATATATGTATATATATGTTGATAAGTATGTATATAAGTATATATATGTATATATATATGTATATATATATATGTGTATATATATGTATATATGTATATGTATACTATATATGTAGATATGTATGTATATATGTATATAAATATATATATTTGTATATATATGTATATATGTATATATTTGTATATATATGTATATATATGTATGTATTTGTATATATATATATGTATATATATGTATATATATATATGTATACATGTACATATATATATATATATATATATATATATATATATATATATATATATATATATATATATATATATATGATTTTTGTATTTTTCCCGGTTCCGATAGAATTACTGATTTTTTTCGAAATGTCCGATTCCGATACAATTACCGAATCTGATTCCGATTCCAATAACGAAAGCGCCCGAAATGACACAGTCCAAACAACATAAAAAATGATCACCTCCGCAACTGTAGACTGAGGTATCGAACAGTTCATTAGATGGCGTCGATTTTAAATCATTTATATACACATTTTCCTATATTTCTTATATCTCATCATAAACTTTTTCCTAAATCATCAACATTGATTCATTAAGTTAAAATGTAAATATACTAAAGCCATGTTAATACAATCAACTATCAATTTGTTAACGTCCTATTTTGCGCTGGAATATAATCTATAAAAAACGGATATTTTATATTTTGTAGGTCATAGATAAGTTATAAAAAACATACACATTGTAGATAAATCAATTTTCTTTTCGTGTGATAGGATTTTCTGGATTATTTGTCGATCTTATAAGGATCTTTCTGACGAAAGTGCGGCAGGAGAATAATTCTACTCCAAAGAATTTGCCCCGCTTAATATTTATTTTCTTAAAACTGAGGTGTTTTTAGCCGATATTTTTGTATGAACATTTAGAACATTAATTGGGCATCTTACACTGAAAAAGTGTATTATTGACAAACAATTTATTGATATTTTTCGGGGATATTATTGAAAATATTTTTTCTTGATTAAAAAAAAATATTAATCAATAATTTATTAATGCATGTTTATTTTTATTTTAAAGAAGCAAACATTTCTTCGTAAATAAATTTAATGAACTTTTTTCAAAAGGGAAGATAAGTAAGATTATGTTTCTAATTTTTTTAGATCAGGATTGACAGTTTGTAGAATTTTGATCATTCGAACTACTGTTTTCATCTTGAGTGTTATTCTGACAACGTTTCGGCCGCTGTAACTCCCGGATTTGTTCAGGTGTATCTTTTCGAACTCGAAATATGTCTGTTAAACTCGGGAAACTGGACGAAATTCCGAACAGAACCCTTTATTAAGGCCTTTTTTAAAGTTCGATTTGAAAGTCTTTAAAAAATAAATTAGAATTTTTTTCGGGTAAAAAATACAATTCAAGACTAATTAATAAATTTCATCAAAAATGTGTGTAAAAATCAAGCGAAATAAACGAGATATTCAAATAATCTCTATAATACAATTGAACACCGAACGAAAACGGCTATATCGTCCGTTAAGATTTTAATTTTCACTATTTAGTAATTTTAAAAGTTTTTTCAAAAAGTTGTTATATATTTTAAAAAAGAAGGATGTAATACATGGGAGGATTACCTCCCACACCCTTCAAAACGGAAGAGGTAATTCCAGGAACAACAACAGAACCGACATTACAAGTATAACTTCGAATTAAATCGTTTTTTTTGCATTCATTCATGCCTAGTCACAAAAGAATAATTTTTTATTGCTCCATAGCCTTTTGGCTAAGATCAGAGTAGTATATGTTCTCTTAACATCAGAACCGGAAGCGTTCATGTAATTATCTCTCTTTAAACTGAAAGTTTTAAAATGTTTAAAAAATGTTTTTTTTTAATAATCAACTCTCTTTAAATAATTGTATTAGTAATTATAATGATGTTACAATCGAGGAAAATATCATAAATAGATGATGAAATTTGATAATACCAAGTATTAATGTATATTACAGAATATTCATTCATTAGAAACTTAAAAAGAAAATGAATATGCAAATGTGTAAACGCGGGGTTTGTTTGACGGAGTTTAGAGATGACTATATATATGTTATTATTATATTCAAGTTTAAAAGTGTTGATGATAACATACTTAGGAAAGATTCGAATGTATTCAGATTTAGATTGGATTAGATTGGAATATTAGATTAGCTAAATGCAGTATTCTCAATTATTTCGCAATATTTACGGTTAAAAAAATGTGACTGACGGACAGACAACACCTCTATACAAGATACATAGAAAGACAGTGCGCCTCACTGATTGATCTTTACAAAATTATAAAAAAGTAACTCAATTGAGACGATATTTTCACGTCTTAAACTGTACAGCCTTCATCAAATCTCTTTGTCGTTAACATGTGACGTACAAGTGAATAGGAAATAATAAAAATGAGGAGATAAGGTCATCTAGCTCATATTTCAGGCAAAATTATTTTGCATTGTTTCAGCGGATTCTTTTATCTGACAAAGATCTAATTAACATCGCGTGTGTTGAAGACGAGTGCACTCGCGTGTGTTGAAGACGAGTGCACTCGCATGTCCTTCTTCTAACAAACTCTCTGAAGCCGACGAATTTTGCACCTCAAATTTAATCAACCTCGGCTTTTCGGTTTGGTAGGAGTTATTCAGAATCAGACTTCGCCTAAAATATCCCATATTCAAACTAGTCACGTTTTTAAAAAGGCCATATATATATATATATATATATATATATATATATATATATATATATATATGTACATATATATATGCATATATATGTACATATATATATGCATATATATATAGATATATATATATATATATATATATACATATATATATATATATACATATATACATATATATATATATATATATATATATATATATATATATATATATATATATATATATATATATATATATATATATAGGGTCGGGCAGATAAATTGGAACTAATTTAAAATGCTATTTTTTTATTTTTGATCATATGATAACGGTTTTTTTTATAAGGATCCTTAAACATTTTATTGCAAGATAGCATAATTATATTTACTCAAATGTGTTTTAATATGGCGGAATAAGCACGAAGAATAACTATATGCGAAATGAGACGCGCCGGGATTTCTCCTTCGGACATAGTTAAGAGCACTGGCTATGCAAAAACGACTGTGTATCGGGTTGTGGCTAATTTGGATGCCGAGTGTAAGGTTGAGTGAAGTCGGCACAGTACCTGTAGTGATCGAAAGCGCACAAAAACTTTCCTGGTGGAACTAAAAAGGTCGATAAAGGCAAACCCAAGTCAGTCGATGTCGAAACAGGCAAAACAGCGCAATGTGAGTCGCAGAACTATCAGCAGAGCAATCAACGAAAACCTTGGGATGAAGTCCTACGTTAGGAGACACCGTAATCTCCTCACTGCCCGTTCAAAAGCTATCAGAGTTGAAAGATGCCCCAAGCTTATCAACCATCTGAAACACAAGTGTGCATTTTTGTTGATGAGAAAAAGTTAATCGTGGATGAGGTTCCAAATCGGCAGAACACTCGAGTTATTGCCTGTGACCCTTCAGATGTTCCACCTGTAATGCAGAGCAAAATTCCTGCTTCTGTGATGGTTTTTGCAGCCGTGGCAAATGATGGAAAGGTGATGCCTCATGATTCCATCGAAGCGGGTCTTAAAATCAACACAGCGAAGTGTTTAAACATTCTTAATAATGTTTTATTGCCTTTGATCCGTAGAAATTACGACCCTACGAATGTCATGCTCATCCAAGACTCGGAACCAGCGCATGGATCAAAGAAAGTCCAAGATTTCATGAAGGAGAATCTTCCCTTGTTTGTTCCGAAGGATATTTGGCCCAGCAGCTCTCTAGATCTAAATGTTTTCGACTATTATCTATTCGGCGTCGTCGAGGGACAGACTAATGTCAATCCACACCCAGATATAAACTCATTGAAGACAGCCATTCAACGAGCATTTCGCAATCTTGATCCCAATAAAATAAAAAGGAGCTGTTCACGGTTTCGTCAAAGAATCTCCAAAATAATTGATGCAAAGGGTGCTCATATTGAATAATTTTGTTCAATAGACTGTAATAATTAAATAAATAAATGTTAAAATGATATTTTTCCATATTTAATCCTTTAAATTATGAATTTTGTAAAAATAAAAAAGTACCAATTTAGCTACCCGACCCTGTATATATATATATATATATATATATATATATATATATATATATATATATATATATATATATATATATATACACACTAGTTTTTTGTTAAATTATTTTATAAATTAATTAAGTAAAAAATACACGCAGAAATTAATTTATAAATTTATTAATTAACAAACCTATGTATAGAAAAATTGATGATGCGTCCGGTTAAGGGCAAATTAATATTCTTAAAAAACGCTCAGTGTAGCGAACAATAATAAACGCACAAGTAAAACAATGGTGGATTATCGCAACTAAAAACGATAACAAAAAATGTGGCAGGTTATTCTGGTCTAGGGGTAAAACGCGAGACTACGAGTAGTATTTACATCCAGGGTTCGATCCCTTCCTGGTTTGGTTCTAGTCAGAAACACGTGTCCATGTCTTCCTTTTATGCTCGCAAAAAATAATTTATAAATGAATTAATTTTTAAAAATGCACGCATCAATACATTTATAAATTAATAAGTATATATATATATATCAAGGGAGGCGCGAGAGCGCTCTATTCCTTAATGGACTACACGAATGGTCTATGCTGGAAATTTCATTTCTTTGCTCAATCATAACTTAAAAACCAATAAACCAAATTAGTTAAAACTTTGAACAACATTTTTATTTGATAGGTTCTATAAGTGTGTAGAATTTCAGCATTATTAGTCAAGGCAACCCAGAGATCCAGAAAGTTCAATCATGAAAGTATCTTATCTGTGTGTACGTACGTACGTACGTACGTATGTGCCACCCTGTATCTCATCAACGATTTGATGGATTCAGCTGATTTTGGGCAGAGATAGAGGTTCTAGGGTCTAGTTGATGGGATTTTAATTTCAGTTCACCATATACATTAGTTTTTCAGAAAATTCCAAAACACTTTAACAATGACCAGTATTCATACACTTTATTCTATATGTTATCGACCATTTGATGGATTAAGCTAATGTTGGGCAAAGATAGAGGTTCTAGTGTCTAGTTGATGGCGTTTTAATTTCAGTTTACCATATATCTTTATTAGTCAAACTACCAACTATATCAGTTATGAGAAGGCATTGTATTGAGGCATAGCCTTTACAAAATTAGTGACATTCCATGAAAAAAGCCAGTATACTGAAATCATATGCCCTTAATAGGGTTAAGATGAAAATTCATATACACTAAATGTCCAAAAGCAAGGAAATTCACAAATTCTTACACTTTTATTATGATTAAGGGTATTCGAGCACAACAGGGCTATATATTTTACTGGTAGGAATTTTTCTTCAGCACACCTCACACACTTCATCTACTCATGCATAGAGATTTATACTGTAGTGATGTGATAATGAAATGGTTTGGTTGATATGTAGTCATACCCTTAATTACAATAAAAGTGTAAACAATTTGGGACTTTCCTTGCGTTTGTACATTTAGTGTATATGAATTTTCATCTTAACCCTATTAAAGGCACATGATTTCAGTATACTGGCATTTTTCATGGAATATATATATATATAATATATATATATATATATGCATTAATTTTTACGTACATATATAATTTTTAGTGCCTAGGAAATGGAAAAATATTGAGAAAAACAGCTATGTTCCTATCGCCAGTAAGAACAATGACAAAGACTTCTATACTATTTCTATTACATATATAAAAGTGTATATATATATATATATATATACTTAACTTTAAGTTTATTAAAATGCATTACGGTAAAAGCCGTTTGAAGATAAATCCTGGGGGAACAATTTGACTTATGTCCTTTTGTTTGACCCTTTAAAATTAAAGATACGTTTTTTCGGCCCTTTAATACAAAAGCACCTATTTCTTTTCTTGAAGCTTTATCGATGAAAGTATGTATAATATATTGAGAAAAAAAGTAGAAATCATTACTAGCGATAATATATTCATCAAAATGAGTTTTGAATAATAAGTATCTTAATTACGTATACGATGCACTATTTTGCTGTATGTATTTTGAGACAGTCGTAGAGAAACATATATATATATATAAGTTTTGCTGATTATTAACAATTTAAAAATAATATATTAGACGAATATATAGCAAAGTTGTAAATGTAATATCGTTTTTTCGCGTTGTAACTTATTTTAATAGCTAATTATTATTGGTATCGTGACACAAAATGAAGAAAGGTACAATCATGTAAGTATATAGATAGGTATTGTTTAATAATATAATATTTTATTTTATTACATTTCGAAAATAAACAAGAATAAAGATATTAGTATAGGCATATGCGTCATAATAACGTTGACACACCGGTTCTCGTAAGATCAACGAAGTTAAGCAACGTTGAGAATACCAGGCGCTGTATGTAGGAGGACGTCGGCACCTGCCTCCAAGAACTGAAAGAACCTAACGTCGCCATCTCCCCTGACAGGTATATACATATAACTGATATACCCTAGAAACTTCCTTTTTAGGACGACGCCGGTTTAAGCGGTCTAGGGTGAATGTCGCTTCGTCATATGAAGAAGTCTTATTTGATTCGTTGAAGGTTTATTTCCGTCGATCTGTTTGTCATACGTAAAATTTAAATAGAATTTTCGTCATTCATTGCGCACTTAATAACACTAATATGTTTAGCTGTAGTAAGATAGAATTGCTATTGTATTTCAGCATTAGATAATCCAGAAGTGCTGATATGTCGAAAAACAGACGTCGCATTTTTTTTTACATTAAATGATTCACCTTGCGCAAAGCATAACATACGAGCTATTTCCATTATTATTAAAATTATACGAACTACTATCTTCATCTTGATTTTTATTTTCACAACATGTCGGCCGATGTAACTAACGATCTTCAGGTGTTTCTTTTTGAACTTTGCAATCTTAGCTGACGAAACAAGAACAAACTAGCCACGTGGATTAAATAAAAAGGTTGAATTCTCGAAAGTCTGTATTCGTTCCCGAGTTCAACAGAAAAGCTCCCAAGTTCGAAAAGCTGCTCCTGAAGAAGGTTGCAGGAAAAATCGATTGAAACAATTTGATAATAACGATCAAGATGAGAATAACACTTCGGATGATGCAAATAATACTAATTGGCAAACCTTATCTAATGAAATCTGAAACACTAAACCATGCTTGTGTCTCGACATTAAATAAGACAAAAAGGGTTGATATGCCGCAGTAGAAACAATATCAGCTTTTGAACGTATGTCGATATTAAATAAGTTTAAAAAAATTATATTTTTGAAAACTTAACAATCAAGCTGTTCATTGTGTTTTTGGCATTAAATAATTAAAAAATGGTTGATATGGCGTAAAACCCCAAGATATACAATACAGAAAGGAGAAAGTACTATGTCATATCTGAGCACAGAGACATAGTTATTTAATATGAATATTCATAGAAAACAAAATAGAAGTTAAATAATATCTCCCTGAAACACCTAACACGTAATGTTGTTTTTTCATTTTATTTTTCTTCTTCATTATCTCCATTATTTTGTCTGGTTATGCTGACGAAAACAGAGAACTGACCCCGCGGGGAAAAATAAGTGTTATCTTACCAAGCAAGACGTCATTACCAGAGACATTTAGAAAAACATTTGTTCGATTTTACGTTTCCATTTTCTGAGGTAAATATTCAAATTAAAATTCAGTTGTTTAACATTAGCTCGATTTTTAAAAACAAAAACTACAAACCGGAAATATTGCTACACGGTTGGAATCGGAATAAAAATGTCAAATTCTTGTAATAATAGGAAATAAGAAGTATAACCGTGTGAGCGATTTGGTGTCAGTGCAATTATTAATCTTCATATCAAAGAATTATTTAATTCATAATTGTTACGGCTTTAAAGGGCCCGAAAAGAAAATAACACGAACATTAAGTGATTAACGATAAATTGTATATATATATATATATATATATATATATATATATATATAATCTATCTATATAAATATATATATATATGTGTGTGGGTGTGTGTGTAGGTATTTTATTATATATATATGTATATATATTATATTGTATATATATATGTATATATATATATTATATTGTATATATATGTATATATTATATATATATAATATATATATATATATTACACACACATATATAGATAGATAGATAGATAGATAGATAGATAGATAGATAGATAGATAGATGGATAGAGTGAGACAAACAGACAGACAGAAAAAGCCAGAATGGAGAAAGAAAACGAGAGATATAAACTAAGGAGTGACGCCTTAGGAATGGTGCCATAAACGAGCAATAAAACGCAGAGCATGTTGGAGAGTGGGGCCAATTGAATGTACACAAGGAGAACAGAGTTATACGTAATCGCTCTTGACGATTAGAGCCGTCAGTAAACAGCGCAGCTCCCCCTTACGGCGTGGCAAAGCAAACATCGTTCGAATTGAGCCATTCGCCCTTTTTTTCTTTTGAGGCATTTACTTATCAAGATGTCGCTTATTTTTGTTCTCTTTTTTTTTTTTTAGAAAAGCGCGATAAAGCTTATACGACGAGTGCTATTAAGCTTATTTGCAATGTTCCCTCTTTATTCCCCCCGCAAGACATCAATGGCACAGAAGCCGCAATCTTTGCCACAAACGTTATAAGCGCAATGGTTGTCTTCTTTCAATCTCTCTCTCTCTCTCTCTCTCTCTCTCTCTTTCTCTAGATATATCATTTTTACATACTGCTTTATATTACTTTATATTACTTTCATAATCTATCGTTCTCTCTCTCTCTCTCTCTCTCTCTCTATATATATATATATATATATATATATATATATATATATTCCGAAACAGTTTTTCATGGTCAACAACTGATGATCCCTTAAATAATGTTAGAAGCAAACTAATATTATAATTGTAACACTTAAATTGACTTACATGAGTGATTTTCCACTGAACGACTTCGGACTTAAGGTTTTTTCTGTTTTTTTTCTGTTTTTCCTTATATAGTTTTAATCGTTGAGATACTTCCGAGACTATATATATATATATATATATATATATATATATATATACATATATGTATGTATATATATACATATATATATACATAGATATATATATATATACATATATGTACATATATACATATATATATATATATGTATATATACATATATATATATATGTATATATATATATACATATACATGTATATATACACATACATATATATATGTATATATATACATATATATATGTATGTATATATCTATATGTATATGTACATATATATATATATGTGTGTGTATATAAATAAATATGTATATATATATATGTATATATATTCATATATATATGTAAATATACATATATATATGTATATATATATATATATATATATATATATATATATGTGTATGTATACATAATCATATATATAATATAAAACAGCACTAGCAAACCACTATTGGGAACTCAAAGAAAATGGGCGCTCATTAATAATTGAAAATAACACGACAGGCCAGTATATGTAGAAATTAAGACGACTCCTGTAGATTATGCCTAAATGAAAAATTTGAAATCCTACATTTTAAAGATCCCCGGAATTAAACTGTAGAAGTGAAGTAGCAAGCAGCTGCTTACACATAAATTTACCCTAGGCTAACGATAAATAAATAAATAAATAAATAAATAAACAAATAAGTAAAAAAACTAAACAAAAACTTAACAATTTAAAAATTAAAACCTAAAATACAAAGAACCACGTGTTAAAATAAATTAACCCAATATATTGACGCAACAAAGGAAATAGGATATAGGCAAATCTGTAGTTAACAGAACAATAGAACAGGATATAGGAAGTAACACCAACAGGAAATTTGTTCGCGGGAAGCCCAACGATTGGCTGAGGGAACAGCAAAGTATCTGATTGGTTAACTAGCTAGCCGTGTATATAAAAACACCCAGCAAAAATAACTCCACGCATTTTAGCCTGAATATTTCCCTGGGGATGAAACGCGAGAGCCGCTGTGTAACTTAAGTGGCATAAATATATTTTCATAGCTTACTACCTAGCTCTACGTGCGTATCGAGCACTGTTGAAGTAAATACTCAAAATTGATACATAAAAAAATTATATCTCCTTATAAAATTGTATGTGGATACATAAATATATATATATATATATATATATATATATATATATATATATATATATATATATAGGGCTGCGTGTGGTGAATATAAATGGGTACGTTGCTAGTATATATCTGATGATTTAAATTCCCAGCCTCAAAGATCCGTGGTCTGTACGCACCCCCGTCGCTGACAGAAGTGAAGACCATTACGAGAGCTCAATGAAAGGTCCTTTCTTCGAACTCCTCATTTAATTTTGCTGTGTTCAACTTTAATTCCAGCAAAGATTCACACCTGGAACATCTGAGGAAGCTGGTTCTCTCAAGAGTTCGCATCTGAACAATATGTGCACACATGTAAGCAATAATGTTTGTATAAATAAAAATGTATACTATATATATATATATATATATATATATATATATATATTAAATAAATCAAAATTTCAACCACCCCGTTTAAAAGGTGCGCTAAACTCATTGCAGAACTTTAAGAATGTATATTGAGTTTAAAAGATGTCTACAGTATAAGCAATAATAGTATCAATTGTAGTACGAATTATTTTAATGGGTGTATGTGATATTTGATCGTTATTTTGTTAAAACGATCGATTCTAATTTCATCAGAGGATCTTCGTACATCTTTAGTATATTTTTTATTATATTCTTGTAAACATTCCTTTTATTGGCAAAAATCCTTGTTTATAATATATATATATATATATATATATATATATATATATATATATATATATATATATATATATATTTATATATATATATTTATATATATATATATATATATATATACATATATATATATATATATATATATATATATATATATATATATATATATATATAGAGAGAGAGAGAGAGAGAGAGAGAGAGAGAGAGATATTATCTCTCATCTCCTTATTATATTTGCTAGTTGATTTTATGCTGTGTAATTTAGCGCTAGACGCAAAAACATGGCAAGAATGTAAATATCGGATAACAGTGTACATAAACACGGGTACGTACACCGGCGTGTTGTCAAAGTGTTTTGCACGAACAGCTTATACAATAATAAGCCATTTCAAAGATGGAGGATCTATATGTACGGGATTCAGTTGTTGTGTGAAATGATTAGTAGATTCTGCTGTGAATAACACGGTCTTTTTATTATTAAAACAATGAATAAGGGTTTGATCATAGTGGCACACCCACAAATCTACACTTGCTATATATATATATATATATATATATATATATATATATATATATTGCTTTTATTTTTAGAGACAGATAAATAAAAATTAAGAAGATTAAAATAAATATATAATGATACTAAAACTTATGCCTAGAAACCTTTAGAATTCATGGAATGCTTGCGAGTTGGAGTCCAATGAATATGGATAGATATAATGTAACTCTGAAAAACAATAATTTTCAAATGGGAGAGTGTGCCATGTAATAGCCCCAATACCCCTTTAAAATACACCAAACAATCTGACATTTGGGGAATATCTATTAATTGATGTCTAATACAATTCCACACACACACACAGACACACACACACATATATATATATATATATATATATATATATATATATATATATATATATATATATATATATGTATATACATATATTAATTTAGCTTTCACTTTTTTGCGATCAAGCACTTTATTGATTTCTTTTCAACATAACCTGACATACTATATATATATATATATATATGGTTTGAGATTATATATATATATATATATATATATATATATATATATATATATATATATATATATATATATATATATATATATATAATCTCAAACAATATCTACTCTTTCAATAATGACAGTGCCATTTGCACCTCTCTATCCAATCTAATAACAAAGTGTTAACAGTAAAAATACTCCCTACTCCCTACATTGGGCAATATTAAAAAGGTCTAAACCTTACACTCCAGGATCCGCTTTCTGTCAACTATGTACATTAGAAACATTTATGAGAGCTACAGCAGCTAAAAGTAAATATATTATTAACTCAAAAACGAACTTATCTCAAATTGTAGGCACAAGCGAAAATGTAAATACATAAATGTCATTACTCGATCTGACACACCTCCTCCCAACCAACAACCCCCTCTCTAACATTAGACTAATTCTTAAATTCTCTAATCTGTTAATTTTTTAATTCTTAAATTCTCCAACTTTACAAATAACCAGCCCAATAACATAGTGTACCCTGTACACCTAATAACTCTATTAACTCATAACACTTAATGTAAATCGCTAACTAATATTATTCTCCTCCACTCCACTAATCCTTAACCGCTTCTTCTTCAACATTCTAATCCCTATCTCCTTTTTTTCAACTATTGAGCAACCTTAGCATGCATTCATCAATTGCTTTTAAATCTCCCTTGTATTCGATCCATCGGCCCTGTATACGCCTCGCTCTACCGACAATATTTTTCTCATAGATTCTATTACGCTCACTTTTAAACTACACTCCATGGTTACTCCTATAATGGTCCATTTGCCCCCTTAAAATCTATTAATGATTTCAACATATTAGTGCACCACCTAGCTTACAATCTTCAACCCAATTCTACCCCATAATTCTTATACTAGAACTCAATTGTTGCAAGCAGGCTAACGCCGTTCCCAATCCTAACTTCAGTTATACATTAAAGTTTCTTATTTAGTCATGCATTTAATAGTTAACTAACTGGAAATTCTTTAAAGTCCTTATACATTAAACTCTTAAATACTAGTTTTTGTCCGAATTATCAAATCTTAAACACGTAAATTCCAGTTTTCCATTCATGTGAACCCTAATTTCTCAATTGGAACCCTTTTAAATTTTCTAAATTATATATATGGTTTTATTAAACATCCCTTTAATTACGCCCCTCCCCTTTCAGAATTATTTTACTTGCTGACCTGAATTCACCTCTGTTTTAGCTTATGATAACCCCACCCCAACTCGCACCTGGTTTATTGCTTACTGGCAATGAACAGTAACCAAACAAACCCTCTCCCTTCTCCTCTCCCAGCATCAGTCATAGTTTGATTTACCTAACCCCATCAGCCACTTTCCTTATCCTTTAACGTCATCCCTTCAACCACTCATTCACTTGGCTTTGTTTCCGATTAGAGCTGCCACTTTTTTCTTAGACTCGATTCAAGTCACTGTTTAAACCCCTGACTGCTTGCGTTTAATATACACAGTTCATTCTCAACCCTGAAAAACCACTTTCATTCTCGGTCCACGGAAGTATTTTAAAATGGCCTTAATTCTCAAAATTACATTCGAATATGTGAGTGCTATTTACGATTGAACTAAACATTTTTCTATTGGATTTACTTCATTTTTTAACACTTTAAACGCTGCTTTCACGAAACCATTTTTTCCATTTTTTCCATCTTTAAATCTCCTTTCACCGAACACTTTATCTACGGACATTCACCAACTGGACAGACTCCATATTTTTACACACACACTCTTACTCTCTATTACTTTATATTTTTTCAAATTTTGAATTTTGGCTTTTCTACAGCCAACTTATCCATTTATGTAATTCCTCTGATGATAACATTTTAATCTTTGAAAAGCTTTGGTTTTAGGAACGAAAAATAAACATGTTTTTACCGAATACACTTTTCATTGAACAATCCAAGTTTATATAAATTTGTCTTCTGTACATATCTACCTCGCTTCTTTCATTTATCATTTATCATTTATCACATTTATCATTTAGCTTTATATATATATATATATATATATATATATATATATATATATATATATATATATATATATAAGTAAACTGTACAACCGATTAATTTCGAGCAACGTCGGGTAAATACAGCTACCCAACTGCCTCTGGGGACCGTTCTTAAGATAATGTGGAACAACATGTTGTGAAGAATGCAAATTGAGAAACGCCAAGTCACTATTCGCTTGTGATCTCATACCTCCATATCTATATCTACACTAATTCTATAACTGATATCGAGCGTTCACCTCTATAAATCTAAAAACCAATTCGATTACATTTAAAAGCGTGTGTGTCGTTGTGAAAACGAGGCGGTCTTTACGCAAACGTAGAGTGTCACGGCTTACCGAATGTTATTCCATGCTCTTCTTCAAACGTGATCCGCACGAGTGTTCTCCGCTTCATTGAGCACCGATGTGTTATATCTTTAAGTAGGCGCCATTATCTAGCGCCGTAAGTCAGTCTCATTAGTCATGTCTGCTTTTTTAGCATACTCTTCATACCGACCAGGCGGGTTTTTTTTCTTACACTGCGTCCTCCACCCGCACCCCTCCCCCCCCCCAAAAAAATATCCGCCGCCATTATTATCTAGAAACGCATCTTCTCACATTTCGTACTCGCGTCAAAACCACACGGCTAATCTCAATGCCGCCACGAAAATAAAATAAAGAGACAGAATACGATTCCGAGGAAATGAGTCAATCTTTAAAACTCAGGTAGACTAGATTTATGACTGATGAGAAGTTATTCCACCAAACCCCGTCTCTCCCCCCCCCCGCCTGTGCTGTTTCGTTATCTTAGTTGGAAATCAGAAGAATTGGGCGACATTTTCCTCCCCCAAAATACCAAGATAATAAACTCATCTAAATAAATAATGTCTGGCTAGATCTATTTTTAACCTGTAATAATAACATAAGATATACGCGTCTACGCTTAAAACATGCGACAGACAAAACTGTTCTTAATCACGGCAATTTCATACTAAATGCAAACCGGTAGAGTCAACGCCATTGTTTAGCTGGCTTGTTTTCTGTCGGGATGAGGTATATAATTGTGCTATTCTTGGAGGTCCATCATCCCAGGCTTTACCTTTTAATCCTTTGTAAAAGGGTTATTTATTGCTTGGAGGTGACGGTGGCTAAGTGGTTAACAACACTGATTGAAAACCTGGGTGTGCCAAATTCGAATCCAGTTCGTTCCACAGAAACACTTTCATTAGGATGTTGGCAACCTTCATGCGGTCCCTCCTGTAAGTACCAGAAGCATTTCTAAAATAAAAATCGTAACTAGAAAAGTATGGGAAAAACCAATGCCGACAATAGAATTATTCGATTCATACGAAATGTATAAATAAATGAATTTATAATTGCCTAAGGCGCCCAAACCGAGGAATGCCGACGGGTCTGCCCAGGCCTATCTACGAAACTGACATTTTCAAATCCCACTTTCCCGACCTTGCATCACGTCTTCTCGCTGTGGGAAGGATATAAATAAACTGAGCTGTACTGAATGCGTGGTTGCACAATGGCTGATTCACCAGCGTGATTAAAGTGAATCATTTATTTTAATTTTAGGTGTTAATGAGTCCTACTGAGTAGCCTCATGGAAGGTGAAACTCGAGTCTAGGAATGTATGTCTTTGTCTGGCATGTTTATGGTAGGCTAAAACTGTGATTATTGTTAATTTAGAATTGAATGTCTGATTGTCATTAACTAATTATCTATTAGATATATGCTCAAGATGAGAAGATTATAACGGTAGTGATTGAACAGAACAATATTCAAGATGAAATGCGGACATTCGAAGGGTTATATGACATAGGATAGTCGAGACACCCCCTAACCGACTGTGGGACTCTCTCTCAAGATAATTTAGGTCTAGTGCTACCAGGTCAGGGTGTTTGAAGATACTGGCTTCCTGACCCAAAATGCACTAAACATTAATGTTATTGTTTTTTTCCTTTCCTTTTTTCAAAACTCAATCATATTCTGCAAAGCCAAACACAAAAACAAATATTTTCCTCTACACAACAACTAAACCAAACGCCATGAATAAATATTTGAAGATATAAAAAGCTTCAAGAATATATGTTCTTTTACCAACATGATCGAATATAGCATTAAATAATTTGAAAATAGGTTGATATCCCGTTAATAAAACAACCAAACCGAATCATTGTTAACGTGATGTGTTTGTCTCTGTTTCTCTTTTTTGCTTTTCATAAAGTATCCGTATATAAATTTAAAATAAAATATATACTTATTTAATATAAAAATATCCTAATTCATGTTTGTTTTAGTTTACTTTAATCGAAGTTCTCAGAAATCAAGGGACCCCTTCCTAGGGGCTAGCACTCGATCTATATATGATATATATAGAGATATTCGAATGTTCCATAAAAGTTGTCGGTTACCTGTCAAACGTTGAATTAGTAAAGAAGTTAAGAACATTAATTTTCATCGTCCAATTGATCAGTGTACTATGTTATAGCATATCTTTTTGTGGTCACTTGATCCAACCGTATTTAAGGACAAGAATTTGCCTAGTCTGGTGGAGTGTCCAGATTAGTGATGTTGCATTGTGACACGATATGTACTGTGAGTATATATTTCTATACTAGCACCATTTACTAGGCGTTAAAGAAAAACTTACTGACTTGTTTACGAAAAACCGAAAGTAATTTTTGTACTTTAATTTCGTAATCAAATTACGTTGTCCATTAATAATAAAGAATAAATTATAATTTTTAATAAATTCTGAGGCGAGAAACACGTACACAACCGCACACACATGCACTAACAACTTTGAAATCGTATAATTTTATTATCTGTGTTATTATTTAATTAAATAATTAAAAAAATAATTAAGTTTTACGATTTCAAGGCTGTTAGGGTTGGGGAGAGAACTCAGTATAATTGCACATCATAACTTCCCTTTAATCTATTTTCTGTGCGCAAAGCGAACATTTTTCCAGTTTTCGGAAACAGAAAAAGTATGTTCCAAGAATACTAACGTCAAATTAATTGTATTCGTGCAAATAACATACTGGAATGAAAAAAAAAAGAAAAAATAAGCTAGTCCGAATCAAGTTCTGATATGTCATGTGAATTGCTATTTATATCTGACTTTGAGAATCCTACAAGATAACTTTATATGTTAGATAATTCTCTATTTGAGTATAATATTTATTTAAACATCTAATCACGTACAAATAGATGTTATCGACTTACATTATCCACACCTTCGAATTCGACACATTCAAATCAATTCAAAGTTAGTTCGACATATTTGTCGATAGGTTAATTTGGTTCGATTCCATTTTTTAGCTAATTCAGATAATTACCGTATTTGATATGTTATTGCTCTATTTGAATAACCCGAATCTCAGGTTTCCCATACATTGAATGAGTTCAAATATCGATTAATAATATCTATTACCATCATGTTCTGAGTAAATTTAGTTATTATCTTTTATCTACTCTATAAAATTATGTAAGTCGGATTTTCAAAAGCAGACCCAAATAGCAATTCGTCTGACATATCTCTATTTCATTAGGGCTTGCATATTTTTAGTTAATCTATGCTTTTAGCACAAATATAATTTATTTCATTTCATTTTTGATTTTGAATATAATTATTTCGGCTAAGAAATCTGTTTGAGTGGAGACAGAGTTTTGAGGCGCCGACGTCGATCTGATCACAACCAAACGATACCATCACTATTATACTAAAGCTGAAAAGATCAACGTTTGTCTTCTTTAAGACTATTCCGATGCACAATGAGACACTTTGTACTGAAATTACCCCAATGCGACTAAATGCTGCAACGTTAAAACTGTTACAGAATACATTATTGGCACCAGGGTAAAACGTATAAGGTTCGTTATGAATTGAAGCAGGCTTACATTCAATCATGTTATATCTACAAAACAAATAGAAAACAATCTAAATAGATCAATGCAAAAGTTCTTACCAATTATTCGAAGTATAACGAGTCAGGCTTATTTAACTATATGACACTACATAATATTGTGTATTACCCTATGTATAGTAATTCGCTAACACTGAAACAAATATATATGTATGCTTGATTTGCATTCTTATCAAAAACAGTTTCTAATTAATTATTATTCTGTGTTATTCATTCGTATTTTTATTGTTCTATTTTCTTTATATATAAACAAAAGTGTTATCGATATTGATATTATCATTAATGACATAAGGAATGAAGAACAGACAAACCAGTATCTACATCTGGTGTAGTGTCATTGAGAAGGTAAGTGTGTTCGCTTGGAAGAGTGTGTGTTGAACCGGACACCGGATGGCAAGAGATGTGGACTTATGAGATAGCAAAAAGTATGTTCCTTATAAAATCGCCAGTAAATTTTGTTTGATAGCGAGTAGACAATAATAACAAATTCAAATGTTAGAAAAGAAGAACTCTTAAGCATATTCAAACTGCAACTTAGCACTAAGTCGGTACACATGGGGGCATGACAAGTCCTGAAAGAAATAAAAAAGCTGACAATAGCCGCATACGAACAATATCATCAGACCTCTCACACATAATTACACACTCAGAAAGATCGCATACGCACAACTTCTGATTCCACACACACTTAATTGCACACTGACAAAGGCCGCATACACACAATATCTGCTAGCCTCTTACACACATATTCACACACTGACAAAGACCACATACGCGGCATGTCTCTTGACCACACACAAACATATTCACACACTGACAAAAATCGCATACACACAATTCGTTCTGACTTCATACACGCACACATATTCACACATTGACAAAGGCCGCATACGCACAATGTCTCCTGACCTCACAAACACATATATTCACACACTGATAAAGATACAAGCAATACCTCCAACCAGATTTAGATCCCTCTATAAAATTAGATTTTCAGTTTCCGTATAGCAAAGAAGTATTTCGAGCTGTCTGGACTAAATATATGCAGGGAAGTCGCTTTAAATGATTTACTTATTTATTATACTTCAATAATTAACGCCACATGAAAAATACTCAACTAGATACGTCCGAAATAAGATTCCAGTAAAGGTAAATAAAAAGACTACAAAAATATTATCAAATTACTAGCAGGGAAA
The DNA here is from genome assembly GCA_963556195.1 of Sepiola atlantica. Taxonomy (NCBI): domain Eukaryota; kingdom Metazoa; phylum Mollusca; class Cephalopoda; order Sepiida; family Sepiolidae; genus Sepiola; species Sepiola atlantica. The sequence goes on from OY744539.1 coordinate 18,931,718, forward strand.
TCCGATAATATTTGGACGCGTTATTTGCTTAGTGTTATGTATGTTTGTTTAAGTTTAGTGTAAAGATGGGTTAATAAGGTTTGAAAAAAGAGGAAGGGTGGAAAGTAACAGTTGAGATTTAAACCGGAGGAGATTTAAAGCGGTATTAAACGGATAAAAAAATAAAAATAAAAATAAATATTTCTATGTAAATCCCGTGAGCCAATATTATGAATATCGTATATTTGGCTGTTACTGTTTTGGGGTTTGATGATGTGTCTTCTAAAGGAATTAAGGAGATAAAATGGGTTTAAGTATTAAAAGGTTAAAAGGAACAACATTAATTAAATGAAAGTAACTCTGCAGGGTATTTTAATGATTTGCATAAGGGAGTTAACATTATTAACTAAAGTGTAGTGAATGCTTATGGAGGTGATAAAATTGGTATGCTGGTTACAACTGGGTTACAGGTAAGAGCTAGGATGTGGTCGGCAAGATTGGATCTGTTTGGGAGATATCGGAGATTAGCATTATGACCGAGAAATGGTGGGGACTTATGGGAGTAATAATAATGTTGTGAAATGGGGGTGTTACCCTCTTAATGACTGGATAAATATTTTTGGGAAAGTTATAATTATTGCTCTTGAAAAGTAGTGTGGATATGGGTTGATTAAGGTATTTGTTCGTATTTTTTAATTTTATGGATATTTATGCGGGGTGATAGTTGGAAAACTATTCAGGAGTGGAAGTCGGTATTTAATGGAGAAATTATGGGGGTATCTATTTGGCAGAGAGGGGTGTTGCTAGGCTTTTATGTGTATCGATAAGTTCAGTTTATGAGTAGTGCTTGTCTCCTGTGGATACATTCTTTAAAGATTTCATCTCGAATATTCAAACAGACTGTATTTGGGTCAATGATGGCCCTTAATATATGGTACTTTTCAGCGTCACACAGAACACATCTATTTATGGCTGGAGAGAAGTATGGTCATCTCTCAATTACTTTCAATTCGACTGTACGAATGTTGTACTAATTTTTCTGTACCTAAATAAATAAATTATTATGCTCTTAATTTTTAACTTTAATTCTCAATTAATCGAGTACTCTGCTGGGATTTTTCCTGCTATATTACAAAGAAGTTATATATATATATATATATATATATATATATATATATATATATATATATATATATATATATATAAAAGGAGATTGTAGTTTGCTTGAAGCATTGCTGGTAAATGTAAGTGTAAATTAGTCGTCCAAGGCTATAGCAATGCGATGTGGTTGCCGTGAGATGGAAAAGTGAAAAGAAATAAACGCAGGGAGAAAGTGAAACTCAAAACGATTTATTAATAATTTCACGAAAACTGATTAAATACCAAGTAGTATTTTTTTTTCGGTAAGTAACAGATCGGCAAAGGGTAATCTTAAATTTTCGAAAGAAAAACTTTCATTATCAGAAGACAACAATAGAAGACAGAGAGGGTCGAAAAAACGGGAAACAAACCGGTGTCAGATCATCGTAATACAGGGGAAAACAATTGGCAGTAGGAACGCAGAAAATGTCAAAATTCCATTAAGCAATCATATAACTAAGGTTAAAACATTATAAACATTAGTTTAGTAATATACCAATTTTTTAAATTTTATTATGTTTCATTTTACATGACTCATCAATTAGTCTTTTTTTTTTTTTTTTCCATTTATTCTCTTCAAATCTAAATTTAAATTTACTGTCAAAGGGAGATAACTTATTCTAAATAATATATTCAGACTCTAGAAATGAGATTAGAAACTTGAGAAGGAATTTGAGTTGTGAAGTGGATAAAAGCCAAGGATGGGACCTTTTTTAGCAGGGGAAGGGGGGAGGGAATAAGAAGAGATTATGGGAAGTGGAAGGATTATGAAAAAAAAAAAAAAGAAAAAAAAGCAAGTAAGTTGGGGGTGGGAGTGTGAGGAGGTGGGAGTGTGAGGATGTAAGAATCAGAGGATGAAGGGAGATGACAACTCGAATCTGTTATTCAAGGTAGGACGAAATTTAGAGATTAGGATAGCTTCCGAAATTCGAAGCTGACCTATATTGCGGACAGAGTTGAGGATGCGGACACTAATGGAGCGATGTGTGTTGCCACATGATATTAAGTGTTTATGGAAGGAAGAAATGTGGGTGTTTGGGTGTGTGTTGGGTGCTGAAAATGTGTAATAACAGAGAAAGCTTCGAGCAGGACTATATACTAAAATCGGTTAATAATAAAAGCTGGTTTCTACCACACAAAATAAAGGTGAATAGTAAAGGAAGATTGGAAAGACATAAAAAGATGAGCACAATCTAAACCTCTAATAGAAGTCTCCCCAAATTTCTAGCACTCTCGATCTCTTTCGATAATTGTTGCAGATAATTTGGTCTCATAGCAACATCTGTTTATAATTAGTTATTTCGCTTCCAACGGTCGACGAGAGTTCTCAATAATGTTATGGCCATTATGTCTCCCCTGGGTACCAGTACTCTTTGCTCCCTTCCAGTTGAGATTTGGTCGGTGCTCTCCTTCCTCGGTATTTTCATCCATTTTTACCCTTCTGGACAATTTTTTGTGGTGCCATCTGAAACGTGTGTAATGAATAATTACGAGTAACTTTCCTTACTCTGACTTATCTCCCCTTTGGAGAACTCTCCTGCTTCTACTAACCTCTATAAATAGTAGCACTAATACTGTGCCGACATTGTGTGCTGAATAAAGCTTTCCCAAATTACGTCTGTTCTCGTTAGTCATTACAATTTATTCAGCACACAATCAACATGGAACAATTAATGCGCCCACAACGGTTCGACGTGGAACCTGACACTTCTAACTCTGAACAACGTTGGACTCATTGGAGAGCGACATTTGAAAACTTTTTGCAAACGTTGCATGCAGAAAATCTACTACGACCGATAAACAAATTCGGAGTACTAACTAACTATGTATCTCACACGATACACGAAATTATTATGGATTTCAGCACTTATGAAGAGCCTATAGAAACATTACACACCACTTACCGAAAGCCAAAAAATGAAATATTTTCGCGATATTTACTTGCTACACGGCGACAACAAAATGACGAATCCTTGGAGCAGTTGTTAAAGGAATTATGAACTCTTAGCAAGGATTGTAATTTCCGGGTAATGTCTGCCGAAGACATTCGAGAAGACATCATGGATGCTTTTATTAATGGACTTCAAAATGTGCAGGTAAGACAAAGACTGCTCGAAAACAAATGTCTGGACTTCAGAACAACTTACGAACAGGCTTATACGTTCGAAATTGCCCCAAAACAGTCGGTGTTCTACCTTCAGTCGGATACGGTCGGTGCTGCTTTGAACAACACACACTCTTGTTATTCGGCCCCGTCCTGTGCGCATTCTTCTCCGGACCCCTCCTCTGTGACTTCTTTCCCTAACAAGGAAATTCCGGGCACTGCAAACCTTTCAGAGTTACCTATCAGCGCTGCTTCCACAGGTCGTAAATGCCACTTTTGTGGGTTAAGTACACACCCTCGTTTTTCTTGTCTGGCCAGAGATGCTAGGTGTGGGAAATTGGGACATTTTTCTAAGGTGTGTAGGTCTACCAAAAATAATGTTTCTAAAAATTCTATCGCCTCTCTCATGGTAGCTACTATAACAGCTGCGTCTCCAGACTCCCTCTCGAAAAGTATAATGCGGGTTAAAATTAATGACGTTTCTTCTGATGCATTAATTGAGACCGGCAGTTCTAGTAATTATACTAATTTTAATATTATAACAGCTAATAACTGGAAAATATGTTCTTGTTCTACTCGTGTGTCTATGGCGAATGCTTCTTTATCATCACAAGTAATTGGATATTGTCTGGTTAATTTACTTTAAAAAAATATTTCATACAAAAACATCAAACTTTTGATAATTAAAAACCTTTGCAGTAACGTGATACTGGGGCACGATTTTCTTCAGCATCATTCTCGTATTGAAATTCCCTTCGGAGGACCCAAACCAGCCCTTAGCATTTGTGGTTTAACAGCAGTCAATGTTCAGTACCCATCTCTCTTTAATAATTTATCTCAAGACTGCAAACCTGTAGCGATGAAATCTAGACGCTACTCACTTGAGGATAAACAGTTCATAAAAACCGAGATTACGAGAATGCTTGGTGAAGGAATCATTGAAATGAGTGAGTCTCCATGGAGGGCACAAGTAGTAATAACATCTTCCGAAAACCAAAAAAAAAAAAGACTATTAATTGATTACTCTCAAACAATAAATAGGTTTACTCTACTGGATGCGTACCCACTACCACGGATAGATGAAATTATAAGCGAAATTGCTAAATATAAACTGTATAGCACATTAGACCTTAGAAGTGCCTATCACCAAGTGCTTATCAAACCAGTCGATCGACCCTACACGGCTTTTGAGGCAAATGGCCGCCTCTACCAGTTTAAAAGAATACCATTTGGAATAACGAATGGTGTTGCCAGTTTTCAGCGAATTATTGATAAAATAATTAGCGATGAAAAATTGGAGGGCACTTTTGCCTACATTGATAATGTAACAATATGTGGACACAACTATGCAGACCATAATCGTAATCTGAAACGATTTATGGCGACGATAAAAAAATACAACCTCACACTAAATAACGATAAATGTACTTTTAGCGTAGACACCATCAATTTACTAGGATATACCGTAAGCAAAGGATCTATGTATCAGACCCAGAACGATTGAAGCCGCTGCTAAAACTGCCAATACTTAATAATATGCCTGCCCTAAAACGAGCCCTTGGTATGTTTGTACATTATTCACAGTGAATTGCTTCTTTTTCAAATAAATTAACCCATTGGTACAAACAGACACTTTCTCTCTCTTGCACACAGCAATGGAGGGCTTTAAGAATATTAAAAAAGATATAGCCAATGCAGCAATTACGGCTATAGACCCCACTATTTCTCTGATGGTGGAGACAGATGCATCTGATTATGCAATTGCTGCCTCTCTAAGACAATCCGGACGTCCGGTCGCTTTTTTTCAAGGACCTTGTCGCGTTCAGAACAGCGACACTCAGTAATCTAAAAAGAGGCTTATTCTATAGTGGAAGCACTCAGAAAGTGGAGACACTATTGGATTGGACGACATTTTAGACTGATTACTGATCAAAAATCCGTCGCATTTATGTTTAACACCAGGACAACAAGCAAAATCAAAAATGATAAAATAGCGAGGTGGAAAATAGAACTCTCCTGTTTTTCTGTTGATGCAATCTACCGACGCGGTAAAGAGAATGCTGCGGTTGACGCACTATCGAGAGTATGTAGCTCGATACCCAATGGATGAGCTTCAGACCTTACACAATGAACTGTGCCACCCAGGAATAACACGAATGACACACGTTGTACGAACCAAAAATCTACCATATTCTTCGGATGACATAAAGAAAATGATAAAATCGTGTACAATATGTGCTGAACATAAACCACAATTCTTCAGGCCTAAAACCGGGACACTGATAAAAGCGACACAACCGTTTGAGAGAATAAACATCGATTTTAAGGGTCCACTACCATCTAATAATGGGAATCGTTACATTCTTACCGTCATCGACGAATATTCACGATTCCCATTCACATTTCCTTGTCCAGACATATCAGCGAAATCGGTGATACGGTGCCTGTGCTCTTTATTTGCCATTTTTGGTGTTCCAGCATACATCCATTCAGATTGTGGAGCCTCTTTTATGTCTGAACAACTCAAACACTTTCTTCACGAACGAGGAGTAGCCACAAGCCGGACGACGCCGTAACACCCTCAGGGAAACGCCCAATGTGAGCGCTATAAGATTATAATATGGAAAAGCATACAACTAGCGGCCGCAAACCGCAAATGCCCAATTACCCACTGGGAATATCTCCCAGAATCTCTGTACGCCATTAGAACGCTCTTATGTACAGCCACATATGCCACGCCTCACGAGAGGTTTCTTCCATTCCAACGAAGAAGCTCGGCGGGAACTTCGCTTCCATCATGGCTCTCGAAACCTGGAACGGTTCTTCTGAGACGTTTCGTCCGTCATAGTAAGAATGACCCATTAACGAACCAAGTAGAACTAATTGAGGCGAATCCACATTATGCATTGATACGACATTCTGATGGAAAATAATCGACTGTTTCCCTTAGAGACCTTGCACCTGCAGGGGATATACCTACACTCAATATAACCCCCGGTGAGACGCTTACATCTCAAGACTCTTCCACCTTTGCTGAAGGTCAAGCTGCACCATATGACTCATCTACATTACAACCATCATTACAACCATAAGATACGGAGTCCATAATATCTGTAGAAAGTCAAGGTGCTCAGAACGAGCCAGAGGTGAATGATCATCCACTTGCTCCAAAACGAGCTAATCCCTGAACCGATTCAGAACCCCTGTTTTCAGAATCCCAACCACCCGCACCCAGAAGGTGACGGATTTTTACTCACTCAAGACGGAGAGTGAAAATCGACCCCTGCGTATCGTCAGACTCAGAAACCCAGAGTCCTGATTCTACTCCTGATACCAGACTACCGAGGCGTTCCAACAGAACCAGCAAAAATTATTCCCTTACGATTGAAATAGAAAGGGTTGAATGTAATGAATAATTACGAGTAACTTTCTTTACTATGACTCATCTCCCCTTTGGAGAACTCTCCTGCTTCTACTAACCTCTATAAATAGTAGCACTAATACTGTACCGACATTGTGTGCTGAATAAAGCTTTCCCACGTTACGTCTGTTCTCGTTAGTTATTACGTGTTCCACCACATACATATGTTTTTTTTTATTCTTTGGGGCTAAGGAATTTAGTTGATTGGATTTCTGGCAGTTTCAATTCTCTTGGGATCGTCTAATTCTATTTCAATATTTTTTTTGTTCTATTTCTATTTCGACCTATCTCTGGCTGCATCATTTTCGTTAGTTATGTTGGTTGGTTTCCGCATCTGTAGATTTTTCCTTGTATTTAGTTTCTTTTTTATTTCATCATTATCATGCGTTTTATGGTGTTATCAATTTTTCCTAGACTTTTCTTTCAATTTTCTCGAGACCGTTTCAATTATTATCATTATTATTAGTAGTAGTAGTTGTTGTTTTAGTAGTAGTAGTAGTAGTAGTAGTAGTAGTAGTAATGGTAATAATATGTTTCAGTCGCTTACATTATTTCTTCTCTATTAGACATCTTATTTTTCTTATTAAATTTGTGAAATTATTTCGAGATAATCTCAGAATTCAATTTCACGCATCGACTGCCTTTTCAATTCAAAAACGACTTAATTTCGTGTCAATAAAATCATTTCTTATTTTTACATCGACAAAATAAATATTTCTCAGGAGCGAAAAATGCACGGAGAATTGTATAGTAGCCGACAGAGGTTCTGTGAAAAGCGATTTTAATAAGGTCAATAAATAAATGCAAGAACCTTCTATGTTGCAAAAAAAATGTCGGTTTCCATTTTTACTGCATATGTGAAAGCCATTTACTGCCGAAATATCTACCAAGTGCAAACATTTACTTGCATACGATTTTTTAACACAAGTCAATATTTTACATATAGCTGGAGGGCAAGTGTCAGTTCGTATTTTTTTCAAAGGTACCATTATAACTTAATTCAATGTGATCGATAACTGGTATAAACATATAGTTTTCCCTGAAGTCTGAGTGACAACAAGTATCAACAGATTCTGAGTACTCTCCGTTTTTTTCCGTCACGATTGAAACTCACTTTGTGTCCTAACAGCAGCTGTTTGTCTTTGATTTCTCTCCAATAAAAACAGGTTGCTATCTTTGGAATTTGAGTAGCAATAAGAGCTATTTATAATCTTTAAGATTTTTTTTTCTTAAAAAAAAACAGAACCCACCACTTTATCAAGGCCGAGACCACCCGTGGACAAGTGTTGATGTGATTTTTATTTTATCCCTCTCCAGGAGATTAGACACAAGTGTCATGTGGGTTTGATTGAAGCGTTTTCAGTGGAATGACTTGAATTTGAACCTGGCACACCCAGGTTCTCTATCCGCGTCGATACTAACTAAGCCACTGTGCCATTTCCAAATCTTTAAGATTATAAATAGCTCCGTCCTACACCAGAAAAAATCATGGTTGTGCTATCCCTCCTCGGCCGTTGTATCCTCCTTGATCTTTCATTGAAGAAGCAGCGGCGGATTGTACCAATTGAGGGGGGGGGGGTCATAGCTTATGAGATTTCTGCTAATTTCAGTTCCCTTCGATTTGTGTAATGTTCAGTCTATATATTTGTTTTTATTTTTATTTCAATGTACTTTTGATGTATCGCTGTTACCTGGTTAATTGTGTGGGTTCCGCATGAGAGGATTTTACATTTATTTTGCTCAGTACCATGAGTCTGCATGGTGTCAATCCTCTTTTAGTCCTTTTCAGGTTTTTCATAATTGTTCCGAGTATTTTCACACTTAATCGTACCACAGAAACCTTCTTCATGGTTCATAGTCCTCTCAGCTCTATGGCAAGTTCCATGTATTTGCTTAGCATTTCTTATACCTTAATCTTCATCCTGGAAACTTCTGAGACGGGAAAATCTACATTAGCAGAAAAGTAACTAAATGATTTGAATCGATATAAATCTATGTCTGATTGTCACCCATTGGATATTAGAGTTAAACCTTTTTAAAGTTTTTATGGACTGTATAAGCCTGAGATCCTCTCCCCATACTTACTTCTGATAAAATGCTGAAACAATGAAATGTGGCACACGCATAAAGAAACAAAGGACACACAATTTGACATGAATGGAAATTTGGCTGACGTCAGTACTTTTTTGATGACATCATCTGTACCGAAGTCTCTTAAACTTCTAAACTTTCGTAATGTTCAAATATTCTAATAAACCACTTATACTCTCTCTCACTGACACCTCGGAAACATATACTCGAAAATCAAAAAAATACGTATAATAATATTCTAAGGTTATTCGTGTTCGTACGTAGGTTATTACGTTTCACACACATTTGGAAACATGAGATCATTTGATCGCCAATAATGAAATGTAAAAAGTAAATGAGACAGTTGTGTCTCTTCAAATCGATTATTATTACATCCGGTCTCCTGGCTTAAATGAATTTGATCGTTTGTACATCTATAACCCAATGCATGTTTATTAGTTTCACTTCTAATAATGTTTCTTGTATGTGTCTGTATAATGTATTTGCATGTTTCCAATGGACTGCCTTGGCCACGCAGTCGTGTCTGTTTTTCTATTACTTTTAGGCTAGATTACTGCATTCACTTATTATGTGATTTTATCATTTCGCCCATTTAACCACATAGTCTACATTTACCGTTATCCTGCGTTTTGACAATCTTGGTTTTTATATAGTTCGTCTTGATCGCGTTGTTTAGTGCGGTCGTCAGTAGCCATATCGTTTCTCTGTGTAAGTGTCCTTTTCGTAGCCATGTCTATGTGTGTCTTTACTACGATCAGTTTTATGAATCGTCCATGTAGCTTCCCATGTTGATTTTCTCGTATTTCTCATTCCCTGTTTGACTGTTCTTTTAATTGTAAACTTTGGCATTATCTTTTGAAGCAGTAATCATATTTTCTATACTTTAGACTATGTTTTCTTTAAGTTCTTTCCTACTATGTTGCACGCAGTTTCTTATACTTACCAATCTTCTCCTCACCCCTTATGTCTTATTTACATAGTGTCGGTCAGCATAATCATGCGGGATCAATGCAATGTGCATGATCATTCGTTTCCTAGTTCTTTGGTTCGGTTTTTTGTGTTTTTCAGTTTGCCCAGGCTACAAAGGATCCAGAATATCTTACTATGGATACATCCCAGATAGTTCTCTCTTTTATTACGTTTGTACGACATACTTTAGTTTAAATAATTTTGTTTTGTTTTTCTTCTGTATTCTCTTTTAATCTCTTTCATTACTGGTGATTTGATGACGTCAGCTACCAGTACTACCAGATATTTATAGGCATTGTGTTCATCAGGTCCTCCTACCATCTATTGGTTGAGCAACTCTATGTCTTCTGCTGTTTGGAGTTTTCCCGTTTTGATCTCTATTAGTGCACATTTTTCCATTCTGAAATTCATATGAAAGTTCTAGCTGAAGATTTTGTTCGTATTTATTGAATTTTCTAATTTATTTTATTTTTATTTTGCAAACGGTGTCGTGTCGTTCATATATCTGGGGTGGTTTATTTTCTCTTCTGCGTATGCGAAGTTATATCGGGTATTACACTTCTTTAATATGATACAAAGTAGTTGTGATAGAGTGTCTGCATTATTATTATTATTAGTAGTAGTAGTAGTAGTAGTAGTAGTAGTAGTATTATTATTTTTATTATTATTATTATTTAATTACTAATAGTACTAACACAGGTCATCACCAGTGATTGCTCACTGACCGGTTGTATTCCCAGGAGTCTGAGTGACAACAAGTCTCACCAGATTCCAGTACTTTCCACCTCTTTCGGTAACCATTGCAAATGACTTTCAGTTATTGCAACAACCGCTTACTATTGATTTCTCGCTATTAGTATTCCCTGGATTTGGGTGGCAAAAAGCCTCCCCAAGGTCCTAGTATGCTCTGCACTCTTCTCGTGGAGGTCTGGTTAGTGCTCTCTGTCCTCGGTCCTTCCATCCTCTTTAACCCTTCACAATTATATAATGTGGTATCAACCGAGGCTGGTGCCATGTTTTTTTTTGGGGGGGGGGGGGGGGCGCAGTTTGATGAAAATTGTTACGGTTTTAGTTTTCTTGAGTTCATGTATACTCACGTTGATGTACCAGTTCTCGTTTGATCAGCGAACTTAAGCAATGTTGAGTTTGGTCACTACTTTATTGGTGAGCATTTAGGAATACCAGATGCTGCATATGGGATGGCTTTCTGATTATCACGGTCCTCCTGCATTTTTCAACTGGACTCAAGCAATATCTGTTCTGAAGAAGTGGTGTTGAGATTAGGCAACCGTTTCTTCACAATAGACTGTCAGCATAGCTACCTTTAAAAAAAGACGTCCATTGTGTCTTGAGACTGAACAAAAGCCTCTCTCAATATCTAAAATGTCTCACATGAGTCATAATTAGTTATCAGTATTCCCTAGATTCCGAAGGACAATAAGTAGGCCCCGATTGCCAGCACTTTCCGCCTCATTCCATAATCGTTCAAAATTATTTTGAGTTTTCGCAACATCCGTTTACCATTGATTTATCGCTTACAACGACCATTCGGCTTATCTAGAATTCGAATAGAAATAAGCATCTCCAAGGTGACAACACTCTTTACGTCGTTTCAGTGGAGGTCCGATTAGTGCTCTTCATTCTCTGTTTCCATCCCTTTTTATTCATTAATATCATTTTGTGTTGCACAAATCGAGGCTGGTGTCACGAGTTTTTGTTATCTTTTCGCTAACAGTTTGCACACCAGTCATTATCAGTGATTCTTCACTTGTGATAACAAGTGATTTTCTCTGGAGTCTGAGTGAATCAAGTCTACCCAGATTTCGAGCATTGTTTATCTTTTTCGATAACCGTTGCATATTATGTTGCAATTAGTGCAACGGCCGTTTACCATTGATTGCTCGTTGATAACAACCGTTGAACTTCGCTGGAATAAGAGTAACAGTAATCCTCCCCAAGATTCCAGTACTTTCTGCACTATTCTAGTGGAGGTCTGGATGGTGTTCTCTTTCTTCGGTCTTATCATCTCCCTTGACTTTTTGCGAGCATTGTGTGTGGTACCATTTTTTATAGAGTATTTTTTGCGAAAATGTCAGCATTTCAACAGTGAAAGCAGACAAAGCAGCAAAAACATTTAATAGGTCTTAATCCTACATTGGTGTGACACCAATTGTATTTGTAATATAACACATGTGAAATGTGTTTATTTAATAAATAGTTAAAGGAATTAAATGCTAAAAGAATGTATGCTGAATGAGGCCACTATTTATTGGGTGGATAGGAATTGTTGATACTTTTCCACTAATCTGTCTAATGTTCGCAATTACATATGGTTTATTTATAACATATATTATTTTCATAAAATACGCGGGAAACAGTACTAATCGGAAACGCACATAACACATGATCTGGCGTCATCTGTTAATCTCCAAATCACTTAATCCAATCGTCGTCGTCGTCGTCGTCGTCGTCGTCGTCGTCGTCATAAGCATCATCATCTCTAACACCATAAAAGTGAGTCGTTATGTAAGTAAAAGTATGTTTAATCTGGCGGAGAAGAAATGATCGAAATATATACCAGCGATACAGGGAACATTTAGTAAACCGAGGATCGCAACACCTAGATGTTGATTGACCGGAAAATACCTTGGGTGACAGTTTTAACCAAAATATTTAACGATAAAAAGTATTTGTAAATAGAACTATGCGTTATATTAAAATGAAAACAATCATTGAATAAGACAAACATAAAATCGAATACTTAATTTATGAGATTACATGTTGCAAGTCGATCGCATACGCACAATCAATATCTTACAATAGCCGAAAAGTTGTTTTCTAATATACTGTTAATGTATATGCCGTCGACGCCATGAATTCTATTTATTTGTATATTGTTTTGCAAAAGGATATCTCATTAATTTACTATTCCATGTTGGTATTTTTCTTATTTAATGATTTTAATATAATACAGAGTTCTATTTAGTATTATTTTAATATCGTGGTAAAAGACTAATTGTTTTGAGTGAAAAGAGTCTTTCCGGTCGTTTTCTGTCCATTTACTTTTGTGTTACGATTCATAGTTTCCTCTATTTTCCCGGCTAACGTTTGGATATCAAGTCTCGTTAGTAAAGTATATATTAAGGAAACTGTTTATAAAATATATATTTAAGCAAGGGGATTATATTTCATTAACCGAAGGCAGAAGATTCGATTCACCTCAATCGATTGGTCCAGACATTTTGAAATTGACCAACCACTGCGCCACTCTAATTACTGACAAAAGAATATTTTGTTCAACCTACTTTTTAACCAAAACACAGAGAGCCGAGGCAAAACGACAGACAGAAATTGTAAGCGTTTACTTCACTATGTATGCTTTTGAAAGTTTTGAAATCGAGGGAAGTGAACGATGGGGTCTTTTTCAGGATTCGTTTGTCTGATAACTGAGAGATAACGAAGGTAGTTATGCATACTTGGAAGAAAGTTGGGTCATAGTGCTTTTCTCGTCGGCACTTTCCCAGGTGGCAATACAGGAGACGGAACTCAGTGGTAGCTCCTTAAGAGGTTTCTCTATCAGCACTTGCTAAATGTCGGGGTATTCTTACGATGCTATGTTGCGCATGTGCCCCTTGGCGTCTTTTCGACGATGATGCAGTCAGCGCGATGCTCATTTCCGACTTTAGGTTTGATTATCTTTCCTCCAAATCTATTAGTGTCATTTAAAAGACTACCTTGTTTTGAAGTGATCGTACTTTTCTCTCACTTTTCTGTTATTATGAAACTTAATAATCATTTTTATTTCTTATCAGCTCCTTGCATCAACTGGCGGCATGTCTTGTTTGGAGCGACTGCCATGAACAAAATGAAGTTGTCTCTATTGGACGGTAATCTATTAAATGCCAGCTTTCTCTGACGAATTCTATGTAGACTTATTCTAGTTAATACGCAAACAACACATTTTAAAGGACATTCTTGTAAGTGTTGTCAATTACATAACGACCTGTGGTGTGTCTTATTTTTCTAATTTCTTATGTTAGTAGTTTTTTATTATTAACATTGCTGATACTATTTAGCACAGGGAGGGGCAGGCGCTTGTGTGATTGCAAGAGTAACGAGTGGATGGAATAAGTTTAATGAACTTTTGACATTACTAACTGTTGATCAAACGACAAAAAGCTTATCAGGCATGTGTACGCAATGTGATGATGTATGGAAGTGAAAACTGGCCAGTGAGAGTTGAGGACATGAGTTCATTTAAAGAAATTATAAGAGAATGATAAGATTTGTGTTTAATGTGAGCATTAAAGATGGGGTTAAATTAGATAAGCTTAGGGGAAGACCTGTGAGTTCATATCTTATAAGAATTGGCTAATGCAATCTACACGTGCTCATTAATATATATATATATATATATCAGGCGATGATAATACTTGGGAATGAGTTACAGCCGTCATACATGTATATATCATCCCCCAAATGCATGATAGACATATACATTTCTGTGCATAAGTTGAAAGAGTAAAACATTTTTCTTTGTTTGCTGAAAGGATGAAAGGAATTAGTCAAAATAAGAAGTGTTAGTACATGTTTCCTTTGATTTGTCAGTGCGTGTGACATCAATTTCATAGGATCGGTTTTCTCTTTCCTCAGCTGGTCGCTGGAAGAGGCCTTGGTCGAAAACGTGTTGTGTCCTATCTTTTGACCGGCTTTTATCTGACTGGATTTTGTAGCTGTGTCCAGTGCTTCTTATCTGAAACTACAGGCTCTACTGAGCTTTTTTGTTGTTTTAGTTATAAACTACTAGGTGCTTTGTTATGTTTTCTATAATTCTATAATTTCATCTTAATCGGTTTTGAGCCTCTTTCTGTACATAAATGTTATAGCTTTTCTAGTGGTAATATTGAGGCGTGTCTCATTTGTTTGGCTCACGTTATTTTTTTATTGAATATATAAGTTAAATATATGTATATGCAGTCGTTTTTTAAATAGATTTGTTTCTACTTTGTTTCATTGATGTACCAGTTATTTAAACGATAATTTAAGCAAGTTCTCGTTAATTGGTGTACGCATTTCTTTATTTTTAACATTGAAATGATGTATTTCTCAGTGGTTTGTTACGTTTTTGTAACACAACGAAATACTTTAGTTAAATAGAGCTGTGATTGACGGATGGGCGGTCAGGATGTAACCTTTAGTTTACAGAAGTTGGTGAAACAACATGACTTCCAGAAGGAGAGAGTGCTTTCTTTTTTCGGCTAACAACTCAAGCAGGCAAGTATAAAATGTTGTCTCTCTCTGGAGAACTCTAGTGAGGGTAGTGGCTGGCGCACACAATGTTACTAGATGTAACCAGATAAGCTATCTGTCTATCCATTTGTCTATCTCTCTTTGTACGAAGGGCAGCCCACACATCTTAAAGTTCAGAGATCTCTCACCCTGTTTGTGAATGTTCAAAGTTGTCTGTATGAATAAACCATTTATAAAAACTAAATATCGGTGTTTGAGTGATTGTATCTACAGACGATTACCAACCTTGATTCACGACGACGACGACGTTTATACACTCGTCGTTTATACACGTCACAGAAAATGAAATCGTTATTGATCATGCAAGAACCGGTATGCCAACGTGACCATAGCTTTGAGATTAAATAAATCCAAAACGGGTTATTTGGCATAAAAGTACTAATCAAACTACTAATAATAAACACTTAGAGCTTCCAAGCGTATTGTAGATGAGTAGACTATATTTATCATGACGAGTCCTTTTATGCCAGAATATGAATTAACATACAACTAAATCTACTACAAATATACATTCTAAAGACTTATAGCCCCCAAAGTATTGTTGTTCAGAAATTAGTGTAATCTTTAAACATTTTGGATTATGAGTCTACAGACAAAGGTTGACTTTCTTGTCATTTTTTTACAACCGGTAATATTAAGAAACACGTATCACGACGGAACACCAATGGAAAGAAAGAGGAGAGAACGCGATCTGCTGCGACGTGTTATCTACAAATAGGACTCAAACAATCTCCATGATGAGCCGCAGTGGGGGCATCATATAATTTGTTCTCGTGGTGTTACACGCTAAATCGTAGGAAACTTCGGCGAGAATTCATTTCTCAACTCAACATTGTTTATATTGCTTAATGTGTAATTTTTTATTATCATAAATTTGCGTGCAGAGTTTACAGTAAAAAGCTGAGTCTCGTTCGCACGTTGTAAGCAGATGGATCACTGGTATGTTACGTCGATCATGTTACAGTAGAAGTCGTAGAGTTATTCAGCTTTGTTTCTTTTTTCTCTTTGTGGTTGGAATATTTGAAGCAATTTAAACGAACAACGAATAACTTTATTATTTGATATGAGAATTCGTTTTCTTTAAAGCAATTTACAGCAAGTAGATCTAGATTACGTGCATCTCCGTTAACCCCGTTGGGGGAGGTGAAAAGTCTCAAAAACAGACGTCCGTTAACTTTAACGTCGAATATCGAAAGAAAGAGACTCGATCTCGTAACTCTCCTACACACTTCCTCTGATGACCCAAACACCGATACACGTCAGTTTAACCTCTATGTTATATTATAATAGAACAGCATGTTTTACTTAACTTAACCTCACGTTGAAATTTCTGTTTTTTACACTATTTGTATGCCCCCACCTCCATTATCACTACATCTTCAAATCGAATATCATAAAACCTATCAATAATTATCAGATGTTTACGCCCTATTTATTATTTACAATTCGCTTATAACATTCATTACTATTCAACTGAAAATCTATCTTTATCATTAATCCTTAGCCTCGACTAATTTTAAGCCTTTATAAATGATGACTCATTGGTAAATTATAGAAAGCTAACGGGATAACTTTAAAAAAGGAAAAAATAAAAGGATAAATAAAGAAAGAATAGATAAATAATTGATAGAAGAAAGAAAGGAAGAAATATAATAAGACAGAAGGCTAGGAGATATTAGAATAAATATAAAGAATGAAAATTACAAAGAACGAAAAAGAGGCGAAAAGAAAAGGCTGAGAAAAATGTAAAGATACTAAATAGAAAAATGGTAAAAAATGAAGAACGAAAGAAAGGGCAATAACATGAACAGGGACGGAAATGTTACCGATACAAGAAAGCAAAAAACGATGAACGAAAGAATAAAGGGGGGAAAAGAGAGGATGAATATGTTGAAAGACAGAGAAAAAGACAGAAAGAAAAATAGAAACGGAAATAAATGGAGAGTAAAACACGGAATGAAAACGAAAACGAATACAAAAAGTAAGATCGAAAGTAATAAAAAAAGACCGAAAATGCTTCTTGTCCTTTTGGTCAAGATCAAATGTAGTATATGTTCCGATGGATACTACACCCTATAGACCGGTACCGTCTTTGCCTTCAGGCTCTGATTCCGCCGGTCTGTGTGTTTGTCCTGTGAAGTTCTAGGAGGTCCATCCTCCCAGGCTTTTCCTTCTCATTCTTTGAGAAGAGGCTAGTTTATTGCTAATCGCTTGAGGCGCCCCTACCGGGGAATGCCGACGGCGCTGCCCAGGCATTTTTGTAGGCAGGAGTGCTCATCATCTCGGGCGCTAGCTTTAAAAATCCCACTTTATCGACCTTATGTCACATCTTACCACTGTGGGAGCAAGATAAATAAATAAAAAAGAAAGACTAAAAATGAAAAGAAGAAGGAAAGAAATATTTGATGCAGATTTCGATTTAATATATAAAACTATATCAGCCAGATTTAAAAAATTGGGATATTAATAACATTAAAGCCAATTTTTATCCATTATTTTTGCACTATGTTATTAACAATAAAATAAAGTATTTCGCTACAATTTATTTAATTAAAATGTTTTATCTTGCCAGGTGCTTTTTTAATATAGATACATTCTTAAATACACACCTTAAAAGAAAAAAAATCAGCTGAGAGGAATAACTTCTTTTTTTTTAGCAAGGCTTGTGCTGTTTATTTAGTTTTTTTTTAAACTTAGATTCTGAAGCTAACAAAAAAGTGTGTTTATAAAAGATAGAAATATTTATATATAATTTTGAACGCAATGGACCCCGGAAAAGGCAAGGTCGGTAGAGCTAATTATTAAGAAAAACGAAGAAAAAACGCGAGGAATATTTATTTAATGAACATCTATAAAATTCAAGAAACTAAATAAAAAAAACGAACACCAGAAAACAGGAGAGATTTTATAAGAGAATTGTAACAGAATTAAGTGGTTCATCACATAATGTTATTTTGAAGTTGCCGGGCATCAAACTAGCGGAGATTAACGGAGATTACCGGAGATTAGAACTGACTTGCAGTTTGCATTCCGGAAATCAAAGGCAAGCGAAGATTGCTAAAGCCAACACAACTGGAAATAGAAATGGCATATGTTTTCGGCGGAATAAAGGATGTTTCCCTTTTTTTTCTAAAAATGCATTAAGATTTTACATTTGGAAACATTTTAATTTTCTTTTATTAACAGTGTTTGTGATTTATTAATTTTATTAATTTTTTGGATTTTTGTAAAAGTCGAAAGTTAATGTTGTGTGATTGAGGAACCGTTGAAGTCATAGGGATAGTTTTCATATAGATACAATTGTATGTACGTGGTGTGTATTTATATACATATATCGGCGATTTAGCATACTGTCTCCGAACAGCTTCACCGCATGATTGCTTACAGAACTTCCGTCTATAAAGTTGTTGTTCTGTAATACTGAACGCTTAACGATTATTCTGTTTTGTATTTTTTTCCAGGGAAGTTTTCTTATCATTCCATATAGAGTTCCTGATATTCCCAAAATATCACATATCTGGTACTGCCAAGGCTTAACTACGCAAAACTTCAGTAATTTAACGACAACCGGTTTATCAACGTTATTGTGTCCTATGTGTAGGTGTGTTAATTAAGCTAAACTGCTTCCACTTTAATCATTGACATTGGCGTTTCGTTAAACCATGTGTCATTTGTTTTGTCCGAACCATAAATAATTGGTATTTTTAGTTTTACGGACTAGATTTCCAATATTTCCATAAAGTGGACGATTGAACTTATGTACAGTGTTATTTGAAATAAATAAATAAATAAATAAAGACATTGCTGAATATATATATATATGCATATATATATATATATATATATATATTGTGTGTATTTAGGCAACATCTTCTCATTTATGCAAACATAATAAAAAATAACAGAATTTGGCTGTTTAATTATACCTTTTCATTTTAAAATCATATAAATTAATAAATGCTTCATAGGTTTCACAGGTTTCACGAAATTTTGCGATTCTTCGTCGAATAATTCTCAAGTGTCAAAAGCAAGTGCACAAAAAACCCACAAACATAACATGCCCCGACGTCCCATTATTTCCAGTATTGGTAGTGTCTCCCACAATATCGCTAAATCATTGGCAAAAATTCTATCACCACTACTAGGCACTATCAGTATCGCACACATAACGAATTCAGGTCATCTCCTCAGAAAATTACAATATATTACTTTACATAATCATACTATGCACAGCCTTGATATTACTTCCTTATACACAAATATACCCGTAAAAAAATGCATCAACCTACTTTCCAAACACTTAAACAAAATAAATTTCTCTTGTTCTCTCCCAATCAAAAGCATTACAGATATCATTACGGACATAACTTCTCTTACTTTCGTTAAATACAACAATGACTAGTATAGACATAAATTCGACTTACTTATGGGGAACCCCTTAGTCCCGTATTATCTTGCCTGTTTTTAGAATTCCTCGAAATCGGTCCTTTTTCTCACCGTATCCCTAAAAATTCTACCTATTTCAGGTATATTGACGATATTTTAAT
>OY744539.1:18956278-18976278 GCA_963556195.1 Sepiola atlantica
AATATTTGTTCTTTGTTTCGTTTTTTTGGGATTCGTAATTGTTCTAATGGAATGTTTTCTGCTAGTTCTATACCTTTGTGTATTATTTGTAGCGGGTATCCTCTTCTTGTTAAAGTTTTCCTTAGTTCCTCTAGTCGGGAAATCCGGAGGTCTTTATCACTGACTATAGTACAAATCTTACGTGCTAGGGAGTAGGGTATAGATTTTAGGCAGCTTTTGTGGTTATGGCTTCTTAAATGTGAGATATTGGTGGGTGTCTGTGGGTTTGTGATAGATGTCTGTGATTATGTGATTGTTTTCAATTATAATCAGTACATCAAGAAAGGGTAGTTCTGTTTGACTGTGTTCAATGGTGAATTATATCTTGGGGTGTAGGTTTTGTAGTATGCTGTGTAATTTATTGATGGCCCCCATGTCGGTTCCCAGAGGATTTACAAGATTTTATGAAGCGAGTTGGAATATTCTGTCATTATATATAATAAAAAGGAACTCATACACATTTAAACACACAGCACAAACATTCACAATAAGAAATGACCTTAACTGCACCTCCCAGAACAGTGTCTATGTGCTAGAATGTACAACATGTAACTAAGCTTATATAGGTGCGACCAAAACATTTAATAATAGAGTATCTTTACATAAAAGCAACATTAAAATCAAAGAAAACCGTAAATTATTCGTTTCCCAACATGTGCACTCATGCAGCGATATAAAATTATAAAATGATAAAATAACGAAATAATAAATAAATGTTGAAAAAAGATTTTACAAATGTTGGTAGCTTTACTCCTTTATATATATACTTTTCTCTCGTTAGAACTGCACTAATACTGCACTACCCTCTTTTATATATATATATATATATATATATATATATATATATATATATATATATATATATATGTATATATATATACATATATGCATTTTATCGGTAACTTGATAGCCTTGTCGGCTCATTGTCGCTTCGCAAATTCCACTACTTAAAATACTTGAACTATTCATTTAAGATAATAAACATAACCTTGTGTTAGCACTATATAACATGTTTTCTCTTTTATTAATTAATATAAACATTAACATCTTTCTAATTTCGATACACATGTATTTATCTTTTATCTGTTACCGTAAAGAAATGTAAAAATATTTTGCAACTTGTTGAAAATTAATTCGTTCAATCTAAAGGAAGGAACATTTGAACAAAAGTACTAAATACTTGTCCAGGCAATGATACAATATTGCGAAACAGATGTATTTGTTATATTAAAATCAAAACAATCACTAAATTAAAAAACAATAATAAATAATAGTTCATAAATAAGATGTATTTTTTATAGACCAATATTAGAATTAGTTAACCTTGCGACTGGTATTGTATATATATATATATATATATATATATACATATATATATATATATATATATATATATATATATATATATATATATTTAAGCTGTAGAAAAGGGATATCGCGTTTATTGCCTAAAGTTTAATTCATTTGAAATAGGGCATTTGACTTTACTGTTAAGTTAAAAATTCGACCAAACTTCGTCTATTTAGATTACGTTTTAGATCAAATTCTGCCTCCCGATGTAACCCCCACTCACTAAGGTGACCCAATAGGAGCTAATCAAATTCATGATTGCACATCGCCGTTTCGACGCGATTCTTCATCTGTTTCAACATAGAAAAGATATACAGGCAACAGAAGAAAATAAAACTATGTGTGAAACTTTTTCATTTAATAAATCTTCGAAGGATGTTATGTTGATGCTTTGCTTTCACGCTGGCAATTATATTGTTATTTACGTATCATTTAATCAATGAGAATGCTAATTCTTTGTTTTTCTTACGTGTATATTCATTTTTCTATATTTGTGTCTGTCTCTCCGTCTTTGTCTCTATATCCGTCTCCCTCTGTCTGTGTTTATTTTTCTCCTTTGTCTTATATGTGCGTATCCTCTTTCGAACCGCCGGATGCAAGGCGGCAATCGTTGATGTCAGACTCGCAATTCTTCTGACTGTTTTGGGATGGTTTTAACAAGCACTCCACCCCTATTTTGATCCACATTGACGACCAACATCACTTTCAAATGATCTTCTTCTTTTTCTTTTTCTTCTTCTTCTTCTTCTTCTTCTTTTTCTTGTTGTTGTTGTTGTTCTTCTTCTTCTTCTTCTTCATCATCCCCCTCCGCCCCACCGGTTGGGTTGGTGCCAAACCGTCTGGAACAAACGAATGAATGGTCAATGAATTCCTATGGAATACGTGCCGACGTATTTCCCGCGTTGTATAAAAATGTTGACGAGTTTTTACAAGTTAACACGCCTTTATTCGTTAACATTCTTTGAGATTTGACAAGAATACAAGTACAATTCACCTTGTTTAACCAACGTTTATTAAACATAACAACACACACACGTATATATATATATATATATATATATATATATATATATATATATGTGTGTGTGTGTGTGTGTGTATTTCTTTGCAAATTTGTAAGATAGAACCCAGCATGAACCTCGATTATTAAGAAAAATTCGAAAATAAGAGTGTAATATTTTTGTATTATAGAAAATCAGAACAACATCGCTAACGTCAGTTTTAAATGCAAGAAAGAAGAACAGCACGTGACTGCCCTTTAGAGGACGGTTTTACAAGACTTTGTTTAAATTGGACTTGAAAACAACTATGTTGTAATTCCGTTTAGTTTTAGGTACACCAAGAGGGGAAAGGGAAATAACTGACAGTGGTTGTAGCTAGACGAGGTTTGTTGTGAACGTGTTACAAGGAGAACCATTAATTGGAGCTCAGTCGAGCACCTACCATGATAATACCGATTAAGCAAAGAAAAGCTAGCAACATTTCTGATTCTAAGAAAGAGAAGAAGACATGTCCTTCTAGATTTCGAAGTAGGTTTTGTACTCTGTCAATGCAGGAAATGCACCTCTGAGCCGCACACTCTATCTTACGACGTAGTTGGCTCTTTAAGTGTATATACTAGCTGTCCCTGTCAGTCGTAACCCGGGAGTCTTTTAGGCGATAAAAAATATTTACAATATGGGTTACCTGTAGAACAGGGCTGTATGAATACTTCACATATTTCGAACAAATTAATTGAAAAAATCATAGCAGCTAACGAGTAAAACGATTGCATTTATATTACTATTTTAGCCGATTAATCTGTTATTTAATTATTAATTAACATTAATAAACATTAATTAATTTTTCAAAGTATGTTTAAACGATTGGGTATTTGAAGGAGATCTTGATAATACTTCTAGTTACTACCACCTTCCACCTAAAATAGAATTTTCCTGTGTTTGTCACGCTAAAAATTGAAATGTCATATACTTTATTCTGTCTGATACGTCTGAAGATGGAGAACTGCTCCTTCATCTTGGGCGGTGTCAAACATAACATAATGTTCTTGTCCTGACAGAGTACAAAATTGATTTTTCAATCTAGTGGGGATGATCTCTGCTCTCCCCTACATCCCCTTTTTTTACAGAGATAATGTTACTAGCGTTTCTTCAATCTATCACTATTTCCATGCTACGTGATCAACTGAGCTTCGATCTCTTGTTCCTCCCTGCAAGACATTCACAGCAAGGACTCGTCTTTTAAGCAGCACTATAAACAAGTTATTTTCTTCTTCTGTGTACCTAAAAACAAAATAAATTTCAATGAAAATAGTTTATTACAAATAACTTCTCATCTGTGTAACACGATATCACAAAACTGTCTTCCTGCAGACTAAAAGATGGTCGTCTTTAAGTCAAATGTTAATAGATAGTTGTCGAGACGCGCTCTTAAATAATTTAATTTTCTCCATCCAATTTATTGTTTTCAATCCTCTCATAGTATTGTTAATCTTCTTGTTTTTCCAGCTTAAGTTTGATATGGTATTTTTAGGTGCCTCCATTAATCTCTGTAAGAAACCTATTGAATATTCGTTCTATTTGTGTGTTTGCCCGTCATGCTTCATTTGAAAAGAGCATCGTGATCTAATGAAACACACATTAAGCATACTCGGTGTTGTCTATTTCCCATCATTCTCGCACAAACAAAATTAATAATATTCGTCAAGTCTAAAAATCGAAAAGTTATTTATTTTATTTCATGTTATTTTTTTTTTCATTTATTTATTTTCTTTGTAAGGTTAGTAAGTCTGTCAAGGCGTAGAGAGTGATGGGTGATGGTATGAGTAAATAGGTTTGCAATTTAACAAGCGTCTATTAATTGCTTCGCGTAATGAATTTGCCTGGCAAATACATTTAACGAGAAACTAATTAGCGAATAACTGACCAATCAGAGCATCGCTGACGGCAACTTTTCTTTGCACCAAACGTAAAAGCAATTGTTGTTAAAGAAAAAAAACGAATTCAGTCAACTGAATTGATTTATGACGTGATGGATGAAAATGATTGAAAATTATCGTCCGATATCGAGAATGCAAAAAGGGTTCTTTTTGCAACAACTTCAGAGTGTCTATATTTATTCATATCGTGTGCTATGAATAGAGTTATTATGTTTATACAAGCTGCCCTTACCAGACGTCCCCTGGAAGTATTTTAGGTGATTTACAATTTGTTAATATGGTTTCACGTGCACTATAGGATCTTATCAATACCTCATCTATATCGCAAAGTTCAATCAAGACATTAAATCGGTCAACGATTAAAACATTAAGTTACTATTTTATATGATAAACGTGTTCTTTAATTATTAATATTTAAAATAAATAGCACAATACCTATCCTGGGACGGGTATAGGCACTAAATGCAGCATTAGTTTTAAATGTTTATGTGTTTCTTTCTTTGAAGAGTATTGTATGATTTCGATTGTTTTCCTCTTAAAAAGTAAAGTTTTTTTAAAGAATTATGTTCTCTCGTTTCTCACCGTGTTGCCTAGAATGCATATCCCATCATTTCTAATGATAATTTTAATAGATGTTACCAATCACATGAGTATTATTGATGCTCAAGTATTTGATAATGTAACCAAGTATGTTAGAGGGAGAAACCACTTTCTCTTTTAAATGTTTGTATATAACTTATTTTAAAAGGTTTTAGGGAGGGTGCGAGTTTGGTTACAGTGACATGAATGCGCCCATATTACTCACCGTGTTGCTGGGAATATATATTCGAAAATTCATAGTAATTAGTTCATTAGTTTAAGATTTTTTCTTACACAAAAAAGTATAAATTTAAACATATACAAATACCTTACATTATATATCCGCATCACCTAAATGTTAAAATGTTATACTATAGAACAAAAAGTAATGGGCACATGTTTCCTACAGTGTTACTTTGAATATATATTCTAAATTTCATAATGATCTGTTCATTAGTTTAATAGATTATCCTGGACACACACATATATATATATATATATATATATATATATATATATATATAACTTCATTTTTATATAGAGATGAATGTTATACTATGTTAGGCATTTCCATGTATTTAATAAAAATAATATATAGTATAGCAATCATTCAATGCTTATATTTTATATATATATATATATATAGTATACATTTCTATTTATACAAACATTATTGGTTACATATGTGCATACATGTTTCGGTTGTACTCTTCACAGAGAGTCAACCTCATCAGACCAAAGAAGACAGAACAACTCTACTTGCTATTGAGTACATTTTATAATCACTTGAGTTTCAACGGATTTACATCTACAGAAACTAGTACAATACGTGTACTATATATATATATATATATATATATATATATATATATATATATATATATAATAAAGTATAAAAATAGTGAGTACATAACCGACTTAGCAATCTAGTGAGAAAACATCTCTTCCCTCCCGGAAGTCTCTGTCACATGGGCATGTTGTTGGGCTCGCTTTACTGTATAGTTTTGTTCATAGTAGGTTCTCGACTGACCCCTAATCCAAACATTCACAGCAAAAAAACTCTCCTAGCTTAAAAATTAAGGACCTTCACCCCTTCTTTCTCTTTCTCTCTCTCTCTCTCTCTCTCTCTCCCACTTAGCTATACACTAACAGTGCTTCTATAGACACAGCTTTTTTAAATAACATCCCATCTGTGAAACAAAATACCCCGACGCTTCTCCCCAACCGAATACAACGTGGTCATCTTCAAGTCTAATGTAACAAAAATACTTTTTGAGCAAACCTCTTGGATAATCAAGTCTTCTTAATTAATCTTGTGCCAATTCCACCCGCTGTTCCCAATACTCTCGTGGCAGCGATTACCGTCCAAGAGACAATCTTTGTAAATCTTATCCTCGACTGGCACCGAGGTCTTGATCAGAGGTTCCCAATTAGTAAAAAAAAAATCGAAAATCCATTGCAGGCCACACAGTGTAAGTCACGCATACGAAGCCATTTTAGATCCGACTTGAACATGATACATCCAGATCCATGACATGACATCCGAGTCACCTGCATGTGAACTGAAAACTCATCCACTGAATCACCACGCAACACAGCAGAAAGCTGTACAACTATTACGGTATAGAAAAACGCGGTTTACAACCGACTGTGGAAGGTACCTGCTTTTCATAACAAGAATACTATCAAAATCGTTATCAGACACAAAGAAACGCTACTCCTGGCAATTGTATTGGAGTCATTCCACACACACACACACACACACACACATATGTATATATATATATATATATATATATATATATATATATATATATATATATATATGGCCGTTATTTCAAATTAATCACAAATCAAAAACCACTGGTTATGATACAACAAGTACCATTGACTTGCCCACCATTAGATTATAACCTTAGTTAGTAAAAAGTTAAAGAGACCAGATACACATCCATATATGTAAAACAAAGTTGTTTTTGTGTTCATTTTGCTTCAATCAAAGTTCTCAGAAATCAAGGAGCCCCTTTCTATTCGAGTTTTCCATTAAAGTTCTCCTTTACATATCAAACGTTTAGTTAGTAAAGAAGTGAATTACATAAATTGTCACTTCCCCAATCAGCCATTTAATTATGTTATGGTTTATCTTTATTGTGTTCTTTTATGTATTTTATGGATTTCACGACAAGAATTAATCTAGTCTGGTGGAGTATCCAGCGAAGTAGTGTTAGTTAAGGTAACGTCATTTAGAGAAAGTGCATAATTCCTCGTATGAGTTAGTGTGTAGTTGGGGTATCTTTGTCGAGGGGATCTTATTTGTGCTTCGAATACTATGTAATTTTGGTGTGTAAGTGTGCCGCAGCATCACAGTTAAACGATTGAACCAAGAGCCACACTAACCGGAGATTTTGAAATCAGCAGTTTAGATCCTATGTATTTATCGGTGTAAGAAGTTCTTGAACCTTTTGGAAAACTCATCATTTACAATTAAATATACGTGAAAATAACATTTAGCATGAATGTTCCGACATTTTAACGCTCTCTTTTCAGTGTAAAACTGTATTTTATTAGTCGACTTAAGAACATACATATAATAATCGTTTATACTTTTCACTTCAATTCATCGTATTGTTTACTTTGAAGACAAAGAATTTATCTATTTCTTTTATTAAAAATGCATAAATATATGTGATAAACGTTCACTAATATTTTCATATTTACGTTTCTTTACTTATTTTAAACAATCGAACTATTTTAGTTCTATGCGGAGAAAGGAAACATAGTTTTAGTGTTGTATCCCTACGCTGAACTGATTTAAGTAGGTTGAAAGATAAACTGTTTTCGTTTTATCTGCGGTCGTGTTGATAAGCGTTTACCTTCAATTCTGATATTTCATGATATCGTGGGTTCGAATCTCACACTAGACAATGTCTTTTTTGCCACAGCTTCTCAGTAAGTTAATGATCATAGCTTGAACAATGCACTTGATAACTACCAGCAGAAAAAGTATAAAATATCATCATTATCATGAACAGCCCTGCCTTCGTAAGGCATCGGCGACTATGGTCCGCCACATTGTCCTAGGATCCACTGAACGGAATAGTCTCATTAAATTCCAGTTTGTCCACTTACACATATTCTCTGTAAACTACGATATTGGTTTTCTCACTCGCTTACAGCCAGACACTCTACCAGTAATAACTAAATTTTCGAGTCTTTGTGTCAATATATATATATGGCCGATAAAAGTCACGTGTGTCTATATATATATGTGGCCTATAAAAGTCATATAGACATTTAAAATTACGTAAAATTGAAACTATTACGCATAAGATATGTTAATAATCAACTAAATAATAACAGAAAATGTGCACTCACACCCAGTAAAGAACATTTTTACTCCGTGTAGACCGATGTCTGTGATGATGTCTTTCAGAATTTGTTTGAAGTATAAATGAATGGATGAAAGATTTAAGAAAAGTTGGAAAAACTCGTCATGAACGGGCACTTCAGCTATGTAACTTCATCGCGAAGTTTCCACAAATTACAGAGATTGTGGAGAGATAGATCTAAAAAGATACTCTTCAAAGCAACGTAAGCAGAAAGGATTTCTGATTAACCAATGCTCTATTAGGAGCAACGTCAATCCACCAGCACCTCTTACGTATTGAACAACCGCGTTATGAAAACAAATCAGACCAAAGTGTGCCCCTTTGGGTCGCTCGTTCAGCTTCCGTTAGATTGTTTGAATTAAGACAAAAAATGGCGTTCGCAAAGACAGTTAAATAGTAAAAAAAATAATAACACAAAATCCAGAATAAGCCCCTTTCTGCTCGCTGTATCTCACTCTAACTTTTCTCCTCTATTTTTTTTTTATAGTTACATGTTACCGATATTTCGTTTTGTGTTTAATGGACTATTTCAATCTCATTATTATTTCTTTCTTTATTACCTTAAACTATTCATAAACAGAGAGAGAGAGAGAGAGAGAGAGAGAGGGAGTGAAGGGGAGAGCAGGAGAGAAACGTAGAGAGCGCATAGACACAAAAATAATAGCAGGGGTTCAAAGAACACAACGTGAGAGAGGGTGAAAGTAATTGACTAATATACTTAAACTTAGTAAGCAATAGATGACACGGTGAGTTAATTGCAAATTACAACCAATTAAAACATTTAAAAATAATGTTTTCAAAAATAACTCAATCCCGAAATGGGTATTTTCATATGTATTTTGAGATTAAAATATTAAAATACATAAGAAACAAACGTCAATTTACTATTCTTTGGTATAATAATAACATATATAACTGCCAAGATCCGAACTTCTAGGTTGTCCAACTCTAATTATATTTGTTAATAGTTTAAACACTAATCGAATAAACAAAATGCTAGTAAGACATAACAGCACATTATTTGCAACCACTAAATCTGGCAAATAAAAAAAAACAGAAACGGTTTTCAGTAAATATACATAACCAATATTCTACATCCTTCAATCGCAGAGCGGATCTTCCAGAGACGAAACAGAGTTTTAAACAAAGCAAGACAGAAACAGTCACTCACTAGCAGGTTCGTTACTCTACAAAAAATACCAAAACAACACAAGCAACATCCCAGACCAGATAACTCCAAGGGGATCAACACCCAACACAAATAGAAGTGGTCGTAAACAACTAGACGTGCTAGCCAGATAAAATATAAGTAGATGAACACTAATTAGTGAGCATAAGAACGACTAAACTGTGGTCATTAGGGTTAGGGTTGTAAAAGTTTTATATGAACTACTTCTTTATGTACACTCGGCGTACGGATACAACGCTTCGCTGGGGATTCTGGTACACTATTACACTTATTTTCAGAACAAAACAACTGTAAAATCAAAAGAATTCTCTTGCGTAGATATATTTGTTGCTTATTTTTAGCAAACACTTTTTTTTCATCCAATAACAACCAATACAATTCTGCAAAAATATGTACTAAAATAACTCCAGTCTTTAACAATATACATACTTACCTGGTATAGTTTGAGTGTGTGTTGTGCATATGTATTGAGGATAACTATCCGACAGTCAGTCCGACAGTTACCTTTCTTCTGTCGGACTGTGGCATGTTTCTCTTTATCCCTAGAAGGTCCACCATTCCATAGCTTTACCTTCTCCTATTGCTAATCGTCTTATACTAGGAAATACCGACGGGGCTGCTGATGCATGTTTTAGGCGAGAGTACGCTTCACCTAGTGAGCTTGCTTTTCAAAACCTTACCTGAGCTTGTGTCTAACTTCCAGTAGAACAGATAGATAAATCCAACAATGCAGATGTAGGGATGGGTAGTATATGTTTCGTCAGTTTTCAAAGTAAAGTTAATTAACCATACTTTAAATTATATATCACGTTTTTAAGCGTCACACCTTTACGAATGCTAACTGTAGTCACACATCTTCAGCTAACAATGCGGGCAGGTCCGCAAATTAAAGTACGCTCTGTCTCTCTAGACGCATAAATTTTAAAAAGTAAAGAGTCTTCTCTTGTGGGCAGATTTACTTTTACCCCAATGGGATTAATGGGAGTTTTAACGGTTAAACAATCAAACTTTTGAATCGTGCACGCTCTTAGAACGTAATCACGCTCTCATATAACATCTCAATATTATAAAGCGCTCCTTTTAAGTTGTAAATTGCTGGCCGTTATGATAATAAAAAGAACTATACAGTAAATACGTATTGTTTAAGAAACCAAAATAAACTCCGCCTTAAAATGATTTGACGAATCAAACCGAAAGTACTCGTGAAAAAGGAAATAAAATGGAACAAGAAACCTACGGAACTTACATACACCAAATTGACCGAAGCACTAAATAGACCATTCAGAAAGTTGAAAAGATAAAAAGAGTATTATCAATTATTATTTAATAGTGTTTGTCTAAATATATATATATATATATATATATATATATATATATATATATATATATATATATATATATATATATAGTTTGGGAAGTTTCTCAACCATTAAAACTATGTTACCCCCCCCCAAAAAAAACCCTTAAGTCCCAAGTCGTTCAGTGGAAAATCACTCATGTAAGTCAATTTAACTTTTACAGTTATTATATTTGTTTGCTTCTAACATTATTTAAGGGATCATCAGTTGTTTACCATGAAAAACTTACACATATATATATATATATATATATATATATATATATATATATATATATATATATATATTAGAATATTAAATTTAATTAAGGATAACCAATTTATCGTTTAATAATAATCTATCGTGATGATATAAAGCTACATATATTGAAGCGAACAACCAATTCAAGAGATGAAAGATGAGAATAAAAAATGTAAAAATTCAATATTTATTAAAACATCAGAAATTCAAAGCAAGGAGTTTCATTTCCTTAATCCATGGATTTTCAAACACAAACTCTTTTCATCAGAGGATAAAAAAGCCGATAATGTTAAATGTTGCCGATAATATTTACAATTACATTATCGTTTTTTTGTTATCCTCTGATGAAAAGAGTTTGTCTTTGAAAATCCATAGATTAAGGATATGAAACTCCTTTCTCTGGACTTCTGATGTTATATATATATATATATATATATATATATATATATATAGAGAGAGAGAGAGAGAGAGAGAGAGAGAGAAGGAGATACAGAGAGAAACATACAGACAGGGCATGTAAATTAATTACCCGAACTGAACAGCTTGCACTAATTTTATTTCCGATTATAATTATCATACTAAACCTAATGTCTATAATTTGTATTCCAATTTTTATCAAAATTCATAACATGATTCATATTCTTGAATATATGCAAGATGTTATGGTTAAGACTAAAGAGACGGTATATGAAATTGAAAGTCAGGGAATCTAGCTTAGTTGGTGTCTAATGTCAATGGATAAACTTAATTAAAATAAATTTGATTTTTTCAAATAAGAGGTTGTGATCATATTAGACCCCCTAAAAATCCTCTAAAATAATCAAAAGAAACTAAAATGTTGAGAATATTTATAAATTGATGTTAATACTGATTGTCAAAAATTCACCAAAATCGGATGTTTCCGATTTTTTTTACCCGCTTAGCATAAAAGTAAAAAGAAAATATATAGCTAACATTTTGTTGCAAAGTTCTAAATTTCCGAATGACTGTTTTATATGTTAAGTAGTTAAGCCTGTACATACAAGTATATAAACGTATAAACATTCCTAACTTTATCTTTCATATATATATATATATATATATATATATATATATATATATATATATATATATTTATATATATATAAATATATATATATATAGGTATAATGCAAATAAGAATTGAATACTGTAGTAGAAACAACTGTAACATTGTATTATTCGATTTGTATAACTTAATGAATGAAAAATGTAAGAGCAGAGTAATCTGTAAGTAGAAAGCCCATAAGAGAATCAGCTTAACTTAATTAGAGAGCAATAACGTTCCTGTCTCTGAGATCGACAATTCTGGCTTTGACAGATTGGCGAAGAAATTATCTGCTCGAACGCAGACGGCTCTTTCTCGAAGAGCACAAAATAATTCCGGAAATCTAACATGAGATTTCAGTAACCTCCATTTTGAAAATCAGGTTATTCAAAAACAAATAAAACAAAACAAGACGGGCCTAGATCTTATTTTTTGTTGGCACGAAGGGAGGGGGGTGCTTGACATGCGTATTTCTCGTATATATTTCTTATATATATATATATATATATATATATATATATATATATATATATATATATATATAATATAACTCACACGAGTTACCCAGCCTTTACCACCGAGATAATAATTATTCAGTATAATTATTAACCAAAACAAACAACAATGTTATATAAAAAAAGAAATAATAAATAAATTACTCAGTATATTTACTAACCAAAACAAACAGCAACGGTTAAAAAAAATAGTAAATAATAAATTATATAAAAAAAAAAAAAAAAAAAAAAAAATAAACAAACCTCTGCGGACCTGCTACTAAAAACAAACCAGTATTTCCGGCCCCTGCTTTTGGCAAAAAAACACACTCCAACGAGTGGCTGTATTTATTTTATTTCTGAAGATGAGGGCTTCCCTCGAAAATTAAAAAAATAATAATAAAAAGGACACACTCCAACCTAACACCACGGTCAACGATACACTGGTAATTAAAAAAATTTTTTGAAAATTATTGAATTTCAATATTGTTACTTTGTTTTTACGATTCCACGTGTCGTATATGTGTCACTTTAACAACGCATTGTTATCGCCTCCAAAATATTATTCTTATATATATATATATATATATATATATATATATATATACATATATATACATATATATATATATTATAATTACACTCACTATGAGTTTCCACAACTCATTATTAGCGATTGCTCATTGACAGCAACCAGTGGTGTTCCCGGGCGTCTGAGTGACATCAAACCTTCCCAGATTTCCAACAATCCGTACCTCTTTTCGCTAGTCAAAGCAAATAAATTTGCATTATTGCAACAGCCGTTTACTATTGAGTTCTCCATCGCAGCGACTGTTATTATTATTATTATTATTATTATTATTATTATTATTATTATTATGTTACCAGCGAGTTCTCACGAAAAACAAACAGTGGTGTTCCCCTGGTGGCTGAGTGGTTAAAAGTCCTCTCAGATTTCTAGCATTCTCCATTTTTTAACAACCTTGAAAACCATTTTGCGTTATCGCAATAGCCGTTTTACATTGTTATTCTAGCAATGACCTTTAGGCTTCTATGAAATCTGAATCGAAATTATCCTGCCTAAGGTGTAAATACTTGAGAACCCTTCCAGAAGAGGTCTGATTAGTGCTTACCCTTGTCGGTGTGTCCATCATCCTTGACCCTTCACGAGCGTTCTGTGTGGTATCAGTCTAGAACGGTGCATGTGATTGTTCACCATCCAGAGGTGGATGAGTGTCAGTTTATACAATTTCTAAAAGTTTCAGTTCGTTTGGGCTCGTCATATTGTCATCGCTTTCTATATATATATGTGTCTGGTAAGCGGTTTTTTGTCATGTGAGTTTTTTTGTTTCAATCAATCGTTTTCTTTACTATTTTAGCTGTGTTTATCATTGCCTAGCTGTGTTTAGTTTTCAACCATTCATTTGATTCTAACTTCTCTTAGTCATATTTCCATGTTTTCCGAGACTATTCCAAATGCTCCTACAATTATTGGCATTACTGTGAGTTTCCTCACGTTCTATATTTCCTTCAATTCTCTGGCATCAAAGTTAATCAACGTTTTCCTCTCGGCGTTGTTTCTATCTACTTTAATAACACAAAGTACATGTCAAAATATACATTAGTTCTTGGATTATGTCATAATTGTTTTAATTGTTCTAATTAACCATACTTTATAATTAACTAAAGAAGTTAGAGATATTTTGCGTAGCTATCGGCGTAATATTCTTGCCCCGTTCCAACTCCATGTTGATTCAACAACTATCTCATATTTCTTAATGACTCTGTGAGCTTTTAAAGAAACAGTGTAAATCTAATTTATATACCTGAGTGTGTATACACCAAAAGAAATCACGTGTGTAAATTAGATGTCAAAATAAAAGTACCTGAAAGAGGTCAAACACAGAAATAAAGAACATAGCTATGGCATAAATTGACTACAAAAAAGCTTACAACAGAATCCTTCAAGCATGGATAATTGAATGTTTAAAAATATACAAAATACCATTAATCTTATTAAGAAACCAATGGAATCATGGAGACTGGAACTGATAGCCGGATGACAACACCTGACTCAGATAAAGATACAGAGATGAATTTTCCAAGGAAACTGTTT
This sequence comes from Sepiola atlantica, assembly GCA_963556195.1. Taxonomy (NCBI): domain Eukaryota; kingdom Metazoa; phylum Mollusca; class Cephalopoda; order Sepiida; family Sepiolidae; genus Sepiola; species Sepiola atlantica. The sequence goes on from OY744539.1 coordinate 18,971,037, forward strand.
ATCACCACTACTGTTTATAATAGCTATGATGCCACTCAGAAATTGTGATGCCGGATACAAATTTACAGACACAGAATTAAGAGTAAACCACCGGATGTACATAGACGACCTGAAACTATTTGGAAAAAGCAAAAAGGAACCGGAAAACCTGATAAATACGATCAGAATCTTCAGTCAAGTCATCCATATAGAATTCGGAATGGAAAAGTGTGCACTACTAGAAATAAATAGAGGAAAACTGGAGACAAAAGAAAACATGGAACTCCCCAACCAAAAAGAAAATTAAGGCGTTAGGCGAACAGAATAGCTACACATATCTTGGAGTTCTGGAAGCATACACCATCAAATCTACAGAAATGAAATAGAAGATTGGAAAAGAATATTTACGATGAACAAGAAAACTCGTAGAAAATAAATTATGTAGCAGTAATCTAGTAAAAGGAATAAACACCTGAGCAGTATCACTAATAAGATACTCTGGACCATTGATAAGCTTGACCAAAGACTTACTCAGGCACCTTGACCAGAGGACTAGAAAATTAATCACCATGCACAACGCACTACATCCAAAAGACGATTCGGACAGACTCTACAGAAAAAAGGCTTATCATAGCAGCAGGAAACACCGTTCCAACAAGCACCTCCGGAAGTACCGAAACCAAAAACAAAACGACAAGGAAAAAAGTGGGAAGACAAACTACTACATGGACGCTTCAGAAGACTGACAAGAAGGGAAACCAACGAAAATAGCTGGGCATGGCTAAGAAAAGGACACTTGAACAGAGAAACGGAATCTTTAATGATAGCTGCACAGAACAATGCAATTAGAACAAACTACATTAAAGCTAAAATAAATTAAACTCAGGAAAACAGTAAATTCAGACTGTATGGACAAAGAGATGACACAGTAAATCATACAAGAACAGACATGACTGTGTGGGGAAAGCAGTACACCGGGAACTGTGCAAACAATTGAACTTATAATACACTGACAAATGGTACAAACATAAACCAGAAACAGTACTGGAAAAGGAAAAACACAATATCATCTGGGATATGGATATACAAACAGACACTCATACAAGCAAGGAGACCGGATGTTATAATATCCAACAATAAGGAAAAATCTTACAAAATCGTAGACATCACCGTTCCATCAGACAATAAAATGAAGATCAAAGAAACGAAAAAATGAAGCAAATACACGGTACTAAGCAGAGAACTGAAAGAAATATGGAGCATGAAGAAAGTCAGTATAATACAAATAATCGTAGGAGCACTAGGAACAATCCGAAAAAAAACTGGAAAAATGACTGGGAGAAATTGGAATCAAAGGGATCATTGAAACTATAAAAAGAACGGCAATGATGAAAACAGCTGCAATCATAAGAAAAATCTTCGAATGCGGAAACCAACCAGTATAAGCTACGAAGAGTCACATGGAATCTACAACAGGAAAAAACAAAACAACAGAAAGAACACCACATCACACACCCAGGAACAGAAAATGTAATAAACATCACTTCATGAGCTCTCCCCGAAATAAATTACACCGGCCTCAGCTGACACGACACAAACAATGTACAAATGAAGAGAAATACCAAGAAACACCATAACCTCTCCTCCCCTGCTCTCCTCCCCGGCTTTACCCCTTTCCTAAAAATATATTTAAAAATAAAAAAATAAAAGAATGAATAAAAAATTAAAAAAAATGGTACGAACTTAGTCTGACCCCACACAAAATATTTGCATAAGGTTAAGAAGGATGAGAAGACTGAGGCGGGACAGTACAACCCAGACCTCCACTAAAAGTGCAGAGAGTGCTGGGACATTTGGGAGGCTTATTGTCACCTAAATACCAGAGAAGATCAATGGTCTTTACCAGCGAGAAATCAATGGTAAACGGCTGTTGTGATACTACCAGGTTATTTGAGGTTGCTATCGAAAAGAGGTGGATAATACTGGAAATTTGGGGAGACTTATTGTCACTTAAACTCGATTGAGTACCAGCGGTTGTCGGTGAGCGATCACTGATGACCTGTGTGAGAACTCCTATTGTGTACAAATACTACTACTACTAATACTACTGCTAATACTACTGCTAATACTACTGCTAATAATAATAATAATAATAATAATAATAATAATAATAATAATAATAATAATAATATTAGGAATCTAGTGCACATAGACAGTGTATTACACCCTACGATTATGCTGACCGACTTTACGTAAAAATGAAAGAAGGTAAGTATGAAACTGTGTTAATGACACGAAATAAGAAATTGAACAATAGATAAACAAAAATGCAAAAAAGCTGATCAGCACAGCAGGAAACATCGGCAAAATAAACAATGCAGGGAGCAGCGGAACTGAAAACGAAAATACGAGAAAATAAAAGTGTAAGGAGAAAGAACGACATAAATATTTTATAAGACTAACCAGCGAAGAAACACAAGAAAATAACTGCACATTTCAAGAAAAAGGACACTTGCACAGAGAAACGGAATAATATTCTTGCTTACAGCCACACAGAGAAACGGAATCACATCTCTGCTTACAGCTGCTCAGAAAAACACAATCAGAACTATATGAAAGCTAAAAGAAACAAAACAGCAAGAAAACAATAAATGTTAGCACATTTTGAAAGAAGAGAGTAAATGGTAAATCACATAATAAGTGAATTTCGAAAACTAGGCCGAAACGAAGATCAGAAAGACACGACTGCGTGCAAAAAGAATTCCACTGAGACTTTTACACATGCAGACAAATGGTACAGACAGAAACTGGAGACAACATAACCAACGAATACGAATCGACCACATACAATTTAACAAAAAAAGAACAAAACATATAGGAAGAATATCACACGAGCTCAGGGGAACTGAAAACTGTGATAAAACCATAAAACCGCCCCCCCCCTCCCACAAAATAATCACTTATACACACATACATATGATTACATAGAAAACTGTGGTGTAAGGTAAAAAAGGATGAAAAGCCCGAGGATGGAAAGACTGACCAGATCTCAGTTGGAAGGATACGGCTGGTACTGAAACCTAAGGAAAGCTTCGTGTGACTCAAATTCCAGAGAAAACCACTGGTAATTATTAGCAAAAAATCAGTCGCAAAGGATGTTGCGATAACGCAAAATGATTTGCATTGGTGATCAAAAAGAGATGGAGAGTGCTGGAAATCTGGCAGGACTTGTTGTCACTCAGACTCAAGGGAACGGAAAAAGAAACACACATGTTGTAACACTAGATTCGTCTGGTACCACACAAAATGGCCACGAAGGGTCAAGGAGAATGGAAAGAAAGATCTCCACTCTAAGGGTGAAATAACTGTAAGAACGTAAAATGATTTACAATGGTTACTGAAAGAGTCGGAGAATGCTGTAAACCTGGGAAGACATGTTTCCACTCCGACCCAAGGGAACAATAAATGAAGGAGTACTAGTAATTACAAGTGAGTTAGAAATAATAATAATGTCTAACTTTAGAGGTCAGCAAGATATTGATTGGCCCATAAATGCTAACCGGCAAGATATTAAGATTAACAAAGAATATGGCATGCTTATTTAAAGGAATTACCATATTATCAGGCAAAAACAATCTTATGAGCAGGAAAAATTACACAAATTAAAAATGAATCGCCTAATTTTAGTTTGCCTTATTCTCCGTTATGTTTATGCCTGTTTTCCCGTTTATTTCCGGGGAAACAAACATAAACAAAGGCTGAAGAGAGTGCAGTAGAAAAGCCTATTATAGGTTCCCATTATTAGGAGTTGAAACCGACGGTACCGATGTTGTTCTGATTTCTGTCATACATATATAAATAAATATTACGCTCTTATTTTTTTTTTATTATTTATAATTGAGCACTCTGCTGGTGTTCTCTCCTACTAACTGTACATATATAGTAAGCTATGAAAATATATTTATGGCAATTAAGCTACTCAGAGGCTCCCGCGTTTCATCCCCGGGGGAATCTTCAGGCGAATATATATATATATATATATATATATATATATATATATATATATATATATATATATATATATATATATATATATTGAATCAGAGACAACGCATAGTATTATAATTTATAAAAACCATTGTCATTATGTATCTACGTATAGGAGTGGGATTCTAGGTTTGGTCGTCTACGTTCGAGTTTTGTTAGATCACTGTTATTAACAGACTTTGTAGCGACGTATAACGTAAAAATAAACTGTTTATTATTTTCTTTACATTGCAGCTTATACTGTGTTTTCTTTATTAACACTAGTTCGTCCGTTACAAAAATATTCGAAATTTCTGACTTTCTTAGAAAAAGGAAACGTTCCGAATGAGCTTTTGAATTTGGAAATCTGTTAAAACCATTATTACAATTATCGAACACGTGGAACCATCGAGAATCTATAATTACATTGGCATGTCCGGTTCTTTCTACAAACGCAACCATCCGAAATTCCTTTACTTTCTTTGTATATACATATATATATATATATATATATATATATATATATATATATATGTATTTGTTTATAGTATTACAGAAGATCTAGTCAAAACTGTTTGGCTTCATGCTTTGTAGGACCATGTATAAATAAATATTTGGCTCTTTGTTTTATTTCAAGTTTTGAAAAATTGTATTTTAAAAATTATTATTTTCTTCCGGGTCCGATAAAGTTACTCCAGTGAAAAATAATATTCGAAGGTAATCCTCTACGACACAAGCTCCCGCAAGCCCAGTAGACAGCGCGACAAATAAAAGAAAACACGGCTCCTCGGTAAGCCAGCCGCGCAAAAGTGTATTACGGAAGCGATAGTGATATATACTGTATAAAATAACAGGTGATGTTCGAAAAACATCTAGTGAGAGAGATAGAGAGAGAGAGAGAGAGATAAAGAGTGGGAATGATAGAAATTTAGTAAGAGATGGATCACATTATGAGTTAATAGCAACATACGTCTAATCAGAACAATTATCCTCCACTCTATAATAAATACCAATGTGTATTTATTTTTATATGAATAAGAATATATATGTCCCCTTACGCAAAATGTTAACAAGTAAAGAATGCCGGACGAAACCATTTAAACTGTTTCAGGAAAGGAAGGAAGCTAATAGCAAGTCTGACCCCCTCGCCGTCGTCTGAAATGAATTCCGAAATAAATCGTTTACTCTATTTCCATAATGAGATGTTTTCTTTCCGTTCGTTTTTCTTTTTATAAGG
>OY744539.1:18978778-19043778 GCA_963556195.1 Sepiola atlantica
TTTACTGAAAAAAACGTGACGGTTTCACACCAACTATCCGACTGACTACTAATATCCTGTCATAGAAACACAAACAGCCATCTTAAAACAAATATGTCTAAGGACTTAAAATGTCGAGAAGCCCGTTTAAATTTTGACTTCTGTTAAACCCATTATTGCAATAATCGAAACGCCGTTATCGAACCTGTGGACCCATCTCGAATCTATAATTACATGGACATGTCCCCTTTCTTTCGGGAAAGGGTAACCATGCGGAAATCCTTAAGGAAGAAAATAAATATTAGTTTTGCCCATGACTACCACATTCTCGATGTTTGGCCTCGGATGAAAAGCGCCTATGTAATATGATCTTCGATCTTAAAGTTGACACCTTCAGCCACACACAAACATACACACACACACACAAAAAAAAACATACGCAAACACACACACACACGGCCATTGACGGCTTAAGTCTGCGATTCTGAAAAATGAAAAAGAGAAAAAAACACTTTATTTTTCTTTCCTTTGTTTCCGGTCTTCGTTGTGGTTTATGATCTATTTTTTCATCCATCATTGTTTTACTTCGTCTTCCTCTTTTCTGTCTTCTTCTTTTTTTTTCTTCTTCTTCTTCTTCTTCTTCTTCTTCTTCTTCTTCTTCTTCTTATTATTATTATTATTATTATTATTATTATTATTCTTCTTCTACTTCTTCTTCTTCTTCTTCTTCTACTTTTTCTTCTTCTTCTTTCCTGTTTACTTCTTGTTCTTGTTCTGATTCTTCGTTTTGTTTTTCTTCTTCCCCCCTCTTCCTTCTTTTTTATACTAATGAGTAACAACTTCAGCAAAGCAAAAAAACACTCGAGGATAAGGGTCAATGAGATTGTTAACTGAATGATGTACAATACTATGAAAAGATTGAAAAAAAGTTGGACGAAATGAACAAACTTGTATTACTTAAGAAGAGAGCTCGGAAGTATTTACTGACATTGAACTTAAAAATAAACATGTTTTAGTCAAAGGGTAAGCAGTGGCGTTGTAATGTGTTCAACAGAGAGTAGGTTCTTGGAAGAAAAACTGTTCATCGAAATTCCGTTTGGCTTTCGGTTAACAGAAGAAGAAAGTACAATTCTTTGCAGGGTGGTAGGGTGATGCGTTCTAGCTGTAGATATTTTACAAGAGTGAACCCGAGATAAGAGCTCAGTCGAATACCTACATAGAGTAGAACAAGATTAGCATCGCCTCTTCAATGACAAAAGGGGTGTAACGAAAAAAATAGATATGATCCCCCACTAGATTTCGAAGTCGATTTTGTACTCTGTCAAGGCAAGGGAAAGTGTTCTGTGTGGTACCTTCCCAGAAGCAGCAACAGTACTTAAACTTAGCACGTATTTGACACTTATACAGGTAGACAATTGCATCAAGAATCAGGTATTTTTTAGAGGGGTAAAGTGATCCAACCACGTTGTCCGAACCTTAGCAACAGTTGTGATGTACGTCTTTCATTTCATGTCTAGGGTGAAAGTCAGTCCTAAGAGTTTATCAAAACAGGGTATTCTTTAAGGAGCGCGGCATTCATTCTAACTTGGGTTAAAAAGAGGATCCTAAGTTTAGTAGCGAATGGAGGGCTACTTGTTCTTCTTTCTCGTCTTATTCTGTTCTATGAATTGTCACACGTTCATAAAACTTGTTTCTTGGTGGTATAAACAGGTGGTTTTCCCTTGAGTCTGGGTGACTGAAAATCTTCCGGATTTCGAGTATATTATGTCCCTTTCCAGTACCTTTACAACTAAATTGATATTTTCGTACTGTTAAGGTATCGTTGTTAACGGCCGTTGACTTTCTTTGGAATTTATGTAACAATAAGCCTCCTTTTTATTTTAGTACTCTCCGTATACTTCCAGTTCCCTATTTACATGCCTAGCCCCCGTACACACACACACTAAATATCAGTGCCTAATGTAGTGATATTCAAGCTCCCCAAAAGAGGCACTCTAGATTGGAACAAATATAAAAATTGACTGTAGATGATGCTATCATGTATTGGTCTTTCACAGTTTTTACTGTGGTACCAACAGATATCTAGTTATCTTCGATTATAGGAGAGAGTGGAACTGTTTATATGATGTCTATATTCATTTATATTTCTACCTTTGTTTTATGATAAAATTATTATTAACTCACTCGGAGTTCTGAAACAAGTCATTAACAGAGATCGCGATACGAGTGGTGTTCCATGCAGTCTGAGTGGTAGCAAACTCCCCTGATTTCCAGTATTCTCTTCTTCTTTAGATAATCGTTGGAAATTACTTCACAATTGATGTAAGGAGCTAACAAATACTACTTTAAGGTAAAAACCTAGCTATCTATAAGTGTTAGATAGATGGATTCTGACCAAAAACAGCAATTATTCACCCTATGTCAGAAACATCATTTATGCAATGTGAGGACTAAAAGAGAAAATAAAGGAAGCGAGAGTTATGAGGCGGCTGAAAGTAAACTCATGGTCCACTTTTTACTCTCCTTGTACCCTGTCAGCGTAAACACCCCCGACAAACCTGACTAGCAGCAAAATCTCACCCTTTCACCGTAAAAGTACCCGGATGCCGGAAGACTTCATACTCTAATAGTTTATTTCTTTGACGGTGTGTATTTTGAATTCCTGGCTGTCTCCTGTTTCCTCGACTGTACCTACATGCAGAAATTTGTACGTAATCTGAAGAAAAATATTTCTGCCCACCTCCGCATTTAGCATGCCCCCTAGAAATCACAGAATCCCTTTACGTCTCAGTGGCAATGTACCTAGTTTGGGGTGAATAAAAGTTAACAAATAATACGAAACTGAAATTCCTATGAGAGTAAGTGTTTTTTTTATGTTCCTATGCATAACATAAAAATAAATCCACATTGTATCAACTGAAAATTACTTGAAATAGAAATTCAACTAATCTTCTTATACACACTAACCCACAGCTTTATATTTTAGATACTAGCTCTCCTGACCCGTCATTGCCCGGGATTGAAAAATGTATTTTATTTTATTTTTTTCTTATGCTGTAATCTAGGGCAACGGCGAGGTCCGCAAGATTGAATAATGTATTAATATGAAGCAATTGGTTTTCGAAAAACAAAATAAAAAAACAGTGAAAATGATGAAAAAAAACGATGGCGAAAGCCGAGATCGAAACACGGAACTTAAGATGTGGAGTTTGATCCTCTATCATATGAGCAATACATCGTATTGATACTTGTACTACTGCCACAACTCCCCACTATTTCCTAAAGTTATAACTGGCGTTGTACTACAAGTTTGTATTGCAGTGAATGTCGAAGAAAAGTTATACGTGGGAAAGTTGTATTTTTTTTAATTTCAACTTCATTTATTTAAATAAAAAATTCCTCCTCCATCATGATCGCCAAATCTGAAATCATGAATGTGTTAAGCAAAAACGAAATCTCCAATATATTTTTGGCCGCTTCGACAATTTCCCCGATAATATTCTGTATTGAATATGTTAACGCTTTGATGTCGAAATTGTGATTTTTTTATACATTTAAAGTTTGTTAAGAAAAGTGTCGATTCATAAAAAAAGTTTTTTTTTTTTTTTTAATAATTGTTTGTTATGTTGTAAGGAAATTATATTTGGTTCATAATTAACAGTTAAACTATCCAAAAAAATTTGAATTTAAAAATATTTTTAAATTTAAAAATAAAAATTTCAATTATTCAAAAAAACAGTTTATATTTTATTGTTGGTAAATTATACCCATTGTTCACCACGAATTATTATTTGCAAAAAATAAAAAAATAAACCCAGGCAAAGTGTAATCGAGGATTATTTTTGGATTAACATTGATCGATTTCAGATTTGGCGGCCATGATGGAAGAAATATTTTCTATTTAGCTATCCATTTCAAATGCGTTTAAACGGGAACTAGCAGGTACCGTATAAAATAAGATGAGGTGACATAACATACAATGAGAGAGGTTCAAAGTGATAGAAATAAACTTAGTAAGAGAGTGGTCACTTGGTAAGTTAATTGCAAATTGCGGCTAATTAGAACAATTATAATTGTAGTTCACACATACCGGTATCGCGAAACTAAGGAAGATTTTAGCATCTATTTTGTGTGAGTGAAACATACAGAAAAAAAGGCCATGGGAAACAAATGTTCATTAACTCTTCTTTCGTATAATAATAATAATAATATATATATATATATATATATATATATATATATATATATATATATATATATAATTAACTTGTTACAAATATCCAGGGGGTATGAATCCGAAGGAAGTTGAAACCGGGTTTATAAGAGTGCTCTTATATATATATATATATATATATATATATATATATATATATATATATATATATATATATATATATATATATATATAACTTTATTAAACTATATATATTAAATTATGTTTACCTTCATACGTCGGCGTTTCAAGCTTTCGCTGTTATTATAAAGAATAATAATCTCGGACTATCGCAAGATTCGAACTCCATTACCCTGGACCCCGCAAGAAAGCGCCATAACTAAATGGCCACGAGACATTACCACGTCAAGAAAGATAATTCAAGTTCTATTTATGCGAAGGAGGCACATATACAGTGTTCGACGAACGTTGTCGGAATTGTTGATGGTAGCGTTTGTTACGTTGCCTATCTACTATTTCGATTGTTCACTTCCTAAGTGATACAGATTAATGCAGAAAATTGCCCTTAACATTTCGGTAATATATTTATGTTTATTAATTCTAATTAATTTCTGGCTCACAGCCGTCATCAGCATTGCTAAATTGACAAGGATCGAACCTTCGATATTAATGTATATAGTCTGGCGTTTTACCTTCGGACCATTACGCCTTGCCTGGAAATATGTACAGTTTTTATCATTTAAATATTTATGTATTTTATGTAATTGTTTTTATTTGTTATGGTAGCATTTGTTACTTTGTTTTCTACTATTTCGATTGTTAACTTCTTAAGTTACAGAGATTAATGTAGAAGTTTGCATTATTAGTTGCCATTAACTTTATAGGATATATATATATATATATATATATATATATATATATATATATATATATATATATATATATATATATATAGCCAGATTCTTCTCTTGTAGGCAAGTATTGTTGAATATAAGAAACAACTAATGTCTAGATATGCTTTGGTAGATCCTTTCAATAGTCTGAAATAGGATCTTAGTTTCGGAGGGGAATTGACTGAAAAATTTGCCATAGTTTTGATTTGTCTCCCAAGTACATTCGGACCCATCTGGGTCCATCTTCGGGGGAATGAGGTTAATCAGGTACAGACCAAGTGTTAGTATTTATAGAAGGTTTTTGGCGGGAATTATGTACTAAGTACAGAACTATATTTGAAGCTATAAACATTTTAGAATATTAATTAGGGTTTTTTTGGTTGTTATATACCAACATGTAAGAATTTGATACTAACAAACAAAAACTCCGTATATTAGAAGCCTTATATATGAAAACCAAAAATTGTTTATACCTGATTAACCTCATTCCCCCGAAGATGGATCCAAAATGGTCCAAAATAACTTGGGAGACACATCCAAATTATGGCAAATTCATCAGCCAATCACCCTCCGAAACTAAGATCCTGATTCGGACTATTGAAAGGATCTACCAAAGGATATCTAGACATGAGTTGTCTCTTATATTCAACAATATATATATATATATATATATATATATATATATATATATATATATATATATATATATATATATATATAGTGTCGCTTTCGTTTTAGTTCTTCAATAGGTCGCATTCAAACTCAGCATCTAAAACCCCATTCACTGGTATCTTTTTATGATTTTTTTAAGAAGGGCAGTGGGACAACAACGTGAGTATGAGTAAGAATAGTTGAAACTTGTTAGAATGTTATTATTTAGGAGGACGGCTCAATAAGTATTTGTTTACATTGGACTTGAAAACGACAATGTTTTAGTCAGCTGAGTAGATCTTGGAAAGGAACACATGGAAGTTTCATTTCTGAGGTCACATTCTGCCACCTGAGACACCACGTTTCAAAGAAATCTGAGAAAGGTTGAAAGTGATAGATTAAAACTCATTAAGTTTCTTGATTATTTATTTGCAAAGTAGAGCTACTTAGGGCAATTAAAATGGAAGTAATTAAAAAACAAAACTCTCTCCTGAATATATGAAATATTTTAGTTTATATTTTGTGTGATTACAATATATAGGAAACAAACTTTGAGGAGACATCGTTTACTAAACTTTATAATAATCGAAGACAACAGAATAAAAGAAAGGAAGAAAATAGGATAGGATTTAATGAAGAAAGCATCAATAACATGAAAGTCATAAAGAGAAGATGAAGAGGAAAGTCGATGATGGCTTCCCTATTTAATAAACCAAGATTGTCAAGCTATTAACATAATAACAATAACTCTGACAATTATAGACTGTACATGTATTAAGTATCGCGATATAATCACTGATATCCGACATTACAGTAAAAGCGCCATCTTTTAATAATGACGGCTGTGCGTCCCCGGGAGTTGGCGGTGCGTTACGGTCGTCGCTTTAGTGGTTCAAGAACGATAATCTATCGCTCGTATCTTCCAAGTGTTATTCCGACGATTTCAAGTCGAAAATTGAAAAGCGCCATGATGAACAATAATGAGCAGAGTCGTAATAACATTTGTACAGATTCAATAAATTGGATCCCAGCATCTCGCTTTCATCCTTCCCATTCACTGGTAAATCTTATTCATTAGCAAGAATCCAACTGCTGCGACTTTTCCTGTTCGATATTATGAGGTTATGATATCAGTGGCTCCTATGATCATTTGTCGTATCAGTCATTGCACTAGGCTATCAATATGTTTGCTATTACTAATAATATTAATCGGTTTGATGAAGTTTTAAATGTCATCGTTTTAGTGCTGTTCGCTTATTCATCTTCATTCATCTTTTGCTTTATCTTCTTTCTCGTAATTTTTTTCTTTCTTTGTCTTCATGCTCTTCTCTGTCTTTATCATTTACTCGTATTTCACCTTCTTTTGTAAATTGTTTATTCTTCATCTTTGTTTACTTCTTTACAATGTTATTTCACATTTCTTCTTCTTCTTCTTCTTCTTCTTCTTCTTCTTCTCGTACGCCTGCGCCTGGTGTTTTATAGTGAGTTTTTCTCCATATTTCCTCTTTTTTCTTCTCCTTTTTATCCATGTCCGTCTTCTTCTTTATAGTGCTTTAGTTTTTCTCCTTTTTCTTCATATGCATGGTCATCATCTTCTTTTTAAGAATGTTTTGATCACATTTATTTTTTTTCTTCTTCTTTTTTCTTCTTCTACAATGTCTTCGCTTTCTTCTTTTTCTTCTTTTTACTTTTATTCATACTGTTTTTCTTCTTTCGCATTCTTCATCTTTTCCTCCTCCCACGTCTTCTTCTTCATAGTGATTTTTCTCTTTTCTTTTTATTTTACATGTTTATTTTTATATTTCTGGATTTTGTTCCTCCCCACTCTTAAGCTTTTTTTACTCCTCCCCGCCTTCTTTATGATAGTGTGTTCTTCTTCTTCTTCTTCTTCTTCTTCTTTTTTCTTTTCAACGTCTATCTCATCCTCCTCATCCTCCTCATCCTCCTCCTCTTCCTCCTCTTCTTTCTCTTTCTCCTTCACTGTGTTTTTCTACACTTCTACTTTTTCGCCTTTTTCTTCATAGTGTTTATCTTCTCTTTGTTCTCTCCTCGTTATTCTGCTCGATATTTTTTTCGGTTTCGGAATTTTTTAGATGAGAATAAATAATCTGTATTATTGGGATTATTCGGATCACTGTTCTCATCTTAGATGTTATTCTCACAACGTTTCGGCCGATGTACCCTCCAAACATATTCAGTTGTCGGTGGTGAGAATTAAGAAAACAACAAGTGTTTTTTCGTTTTATATATATAAATGGTTAATTTAATTTTAACAAACATAACAAGTACCATTTCATCATTTAAATCAAATAAGAAATTTTCAAAATAAAATCTAGTTTTAGTTTTTTTACCATTTGCCGCGAGCGACATTCATATTTACTATGGTATAAGCATATAACCATATTACCATTCTGTACGGATTTGTGAGATTTAAACCACCTATAATTTTATAAAGAGGTAGTTCCTCGAAATATATGATGTAACACGCTCACACACATTAGATCACTGTGTGAATGTCTTGCCTAATCAAATTAGATTTACTATTAAAAACCACTTGGTTTTGTATTACTACTCAACGCCAACATATTTCCATTTCTTGCATTGTGAATGCTTTCTAATACTTTTCTATATATGTATTATACACAATGTTCAAGCAACATTTCTCTCCTTATATATATATATATATATATATATATATATATATATATATGTATAAATATGCATAAGTATGTTTCGTCATTGTTATTGTTGTTTTTACTACCACAATGGCACCTTATGAAAACCATCTACGGCGATTAATTTCCTAAGTGCTTGAGAGAAACGTACCCCCTTACATACATTATGCCACCCACCTGTATTTTAGGGACGCATATATTTATTTATAAATACGATATAATTAGCCACGTACACGTATTTCGTTTTAACTACAGCTCATCAGCATGACATGGCACGGCAAAATTCGAACCCAATAAACCACAACGAAAATAACTAAACATTTAAGCGATAAAAAGACATATATTTAAAGAATAACTTCGTACTTCAGCTATGTAAGCTCCGACTACAGTCAATGTGGCTGTAGGTTCGAATCTTGCTATAGTCCACCATATTGATGAGCTGTAGAAACATATGTGTGTGGATAACTATATTATATATATACATATATATAAATATATATATATATGTATATCATACTCTTTTCATATATATATGTCACTCTAATTGCTTCTATACCCCACTCTTTCCCTCTCCTATCCATATTTATATACTTTGCCTGTCGTTTCAGCTATCTCTCTCTGTGAATCCATCTCTCCCGATTTACATATACATGGATAGCAATAATTATCGCAGAAATTTAATTATTAAACTACATAATAAAATTAAAGCTAAGTAAGACTACCTTTATTAGTTATGTAGTAACGTATCTGTTTTACGGTATATCAACATTTCTATATTAGAAACAATTCATTGTGTACAATTAGATTAACATACGTTCCTATGCTTCTCATATCCGCCGGGAAATTATTCCTTAATTCCTTTTCCAATACTATTACTGCGTTAATACTAGAGATCTCATTCGATTTCAACTGATCACTCAATTGTATTACAACATATGAATTAATGAATTAGCCAAGACGGTTCGAAATCAAACTAAACCTGCTAAATCGGTTTTAAAGAGTGATTGAAGAATCTTTGAAATATTTATTATTGCTTTAATTAAACCTCCAAAATGTTACTATACCTTATATATTTTATAGAACGAGTTTTTCTTGATATATATTATTATTAGTTCTTACAACAAGGTACATAATAAAATCTGTTTCTTTCAGTCATATGAGGCAAATATTTATACATGTTGTTAAAAAATAAAAATTGTATTTAGGATCGATTTTTATTGTTCAATATGTTATACTGGTCGATATTTTATGTAATTAGATAAAAATAGAGGGTGGACGAGGAGATTAAATCTTTCACACCTGAAAGTCCTATAATACAGTAACAAATTAATAGAAGACACAGTTTTCAATATTAACCGACTATTCGACTGTAATGTTAAAGGGCGAGAGAGTTAGCAGGAGGATATAATGCGAGCGTGAAGGGTAAAAATAGATAGTCACCAATTCTTGGTGGTGTATGTCTTGATTGCTGAGGTTCCTCAATCGGTCAGTTCGTCGTATGTACTAACAGAGTATTTTACTTAGAACCTTACCCGGGGAATAAATATATTAACTCTTGTTACATTGCTGGTTATAATAAAGTTTATAATATAGTTCTTAATATTCTTAATATACGTTGTGTCGGAATCTCTTTGTCGTCGTAGCACCCTTCGTCTCTTTATCCAGTACTAACGGCATCGCTACGAATGGGACTATATGCCGTTTTTCTCTGCTCCGTTCGCCTCGCCGTGTGTCGAATTGCGGGGAACTATTAGCGCTACTAGTGCGCGTTTCTGCTAACGCCATCCGCTTCCGCCCCCGTCGCCGCCACCCTCTTCCCGCTGTATTCTTCTCGTCTACACAGCAGCCGACGCGTTTCCCTGTTGTCCGCAACCGCCACCACCGCCGTCGTCGTCGCCATCATTCTGTGCGCTTTGTGTCGCTTTCGGCCGGCGGTGTCCGTCTGCAACCGAAATCAATCTTTCCACTTCAAATAAATACAACGAAGCTTGTACTGTTTTACAATTCGACCCGTTTATTCACTTACTAGCTAATTAGCCAACAATGGCGAAGTTCGTTGGAGAATCTAGAGAGATGCTACGCTAATTAAATTTCCTAAGTTAATCACGTAATCACTTGCAAGAGAGGAAGAGGAAGACATCGTGTGGCCCTAACTTGCTTATATTGGGATTCGAATTCCCTTCTTTACAATAGCTACATGAGTGTGCGTTGTTCTCTCGTCGCTTCCAAGTGAGAACTGACTAAATCTCAATTTAATTTTCTCATAGCGGAAAACTGACGTCACGAAATCTCGTGATCAACACGCAGCTGTGACCCGACCTCTGACCCTCCGGTCTCGTCACTGTCACCGCAAATCGTGGGAAACACATCGCCCAGCTTTGCACGGGATGACTCCGCTAAAAATCGCCTAAGTCAAACCCGTCTCAAATAGATGCGTCCATCCTCATAGTCATTATCCAACACTCTGATGTTATCTCCAAATGATCGGAAACATTTGCAATTAAAATATTAAATACATTGGTTGGCTTTACTTTATTTTTTGTTCTGTAATCTAAGTTATGTACTGGGTGAATGTTTGCCTATATTGTCTACATTTTCTTATTACACTTTATATTCTCTTTATCTTTATATCTTTTCTAATATTGACATTCTGATAATTTCTCTTTTACCAACTTGCTTATCTACTCTTCTCTTACAATAATATAGTGTTCTTTGAAAAGCAATTGTTTAAGAAAGGAATACTACATTTTCATTCATTTAAAACCTCTTGTTTTGAAACATTAATGACTTAATAGATATTGTATTTTACACAATTTTTATTCTCATAATTTACTTGTTCATAGCATTGCGCTATCCCGTCGTATATCAAGCATCAACTTTTCATGTTAGGTTTTACTTTAAAGGTATATTTTATATCTTTGTTCTCCTTTTCTTTATATATATATATATATATATATATATATATATCATTATTTCATGTATCAACATCAAATGATGTAAGTAAATATAATATTTTATTTATCGATTTTCAGTATTTACTTCAACAGTGCTCAATACGGCAGTAGATCTAGGTACTGAGTTATGAAAATATATTTAAGGCTACACAGAGGCTTGCGTGTCTTATTCCCGTAGAAAATTGTCAAGTTTAAATGTATGTTAACCTGACACTTCCCTACGGGGTTCAAGCGCAGATGCCTCTGTGTAGCTTAATTGCCATACATATATTTTCATAATTTACTATATATATATATATATATATATATATATATATATATATATACATATATATATATATATATATATATATATATATACATATATATATATATATATATATATATATATATATATATATATATATATATATATATATATCAGGATAAAATACACAATATCTCATGAAGGGAAATGTGGTGGAGAAAGAACGTGTGAAAGATAGAATGGAAAATTAATTAATTCCAGGAAAAATAAAAAAAACGAGTGATTGACCGGTTTGGTACCGATTAAATTTATTTGAAGACGTTCGTTGATCCGAACACAACCGATCGATCTTTATTTTTTTATTTTTTTTTCATCATGCTATCTTTTATATATATATATATATATATATATATATATATATATATATATATATGAATCTATGTATTCCGTTATCATCATGTGTAATGTTATTCTTTGTTTATCACTTCCTTTCTCTTTGATTCTGTCCTCGATGTTTATATAAAAGGGCTTATGTTTTTGAAATTATATCAAATTCCCTCGATCATTTAGTTCACAAATTTGACCAGAGATTTTTCTAGAATCAATAATATTTTACTTGATTCAATTTGCTTTGATGCAAATAAAATATGCCCAGGCCGCTATGCGACTGAACTATATTTACAAACTGACAAAATTGTGAATATTCACAAATCCGATATATTACATTCATTAGTTTCTGTAAAAAAAATCCGCCAAAAGTTTTTCTAAAAGTTTATTCAGATGATTTAATCTGTCGAGTACGATCAAAGTAAAACTGCACCAACGGGAAAATCGAGGTACGCAAATGACCACGAATAGAAAAACAAATTAAATATTTCATACTAATATCTAAAAAAATCATGAATCAATTATCTCTTACAAAACATGAGACCAAAGGTTCATTAAACTAATCAAGTGGAGAATTATGGTTTCCAAAAAACTTTACCCTTCTTGCTGAAAATTTCAAACAAATTTAATTGTACAATTTTAAGAAAATCTTGATCTGAAATCTGTTTTGGAAGGGGGTACTGCATAAAAATTTTGTTTGTGGCAAAAAATAAATTCTTATCAGTGAACAAACATCAAAAGGTTTATTCAGTAATTTTCGCCTCAAATCCCCCAACATGCATTACTAATTGTCAAAATCCAATAACTGTAATCCTATGAACATTCTGGTTCACCTCAAAATAGACATACCTAATTGTTATTGACATGTAGGTATTTCTGAGATTACTACCCACGTTAACTTTGACCCTTACCCTAACCCTAACCCTAAACCCTAACTCTATCCTCTAATCTAACTCTAACGCTAACCCCTATCCTGAACCTGGTGCTAACTCTAACGCTAACCCTACCTGAAGAATTGGTAATACATAAAACTGCAGTAAAGTGTTTAAGCCTATTTTATTAATGTTATGAATTATTAAAGACTGATTTAAATTAACTTATGTGTTACGCAGTTTATAATAATCAATACATGGGGAAAATAAGCCTTTTTGAATCTTCTTGGACATTCCGTCTTTTCTGTATGCTAGTTTTAATTAGAAATCACTTTCAATCTTAGTTTATTCCATGACACTTTCTTTGTGAACTTCAAAGTGAAATGAGCAACATCGCTTTTAAAATTGATCGGTAGATCAAAAATGATTGACTGCGTAATATCTGTTGATTCATTTAAAGTGATATTATGAGAACTTCGTTCGTCTTAAAACTCGTTGTACATGAAACGAGATGGCTCAAAAGAAGTGAACGATCACCTATGTGTGTTCACTGCACAGGCCGTGATCATCCGCTGGGTGTGGCTGTCTGAAGTCGATGCGCAATTCTGATACTGGCCTAACTGTCAATTTTGTGGTTTCAGTCAGTGTTGAAACGAAAGTATTCTGTGTCTAAATAAAATTACAATCCAGTTAAAAACAAGTAACAAAGCTTTAATCTAAGAGACGTTACAATGATATTCTTTTTAACCTACTGAACAACGCAGTTGCGAATCAAGACAAACATATCTTCTAACTGAAACCAATATATTAGCTTAAGGCTCAAGGGCCTGTATCTCTCTGAGAGGCACACAAAACAAACTGACTGTCAGATGCACAGAACACCAACTGCCCCCTCTTCCCCTCTTCCCCTCTTCCGGAATATATATATATATATATATATATATATATATATATATATATATATTAAAACGTGGTTTACCCCCAAAAGTCAAGTTTTCATTGTAGACATAGGGGCTACTGACAATTAGGGTAAAAGTACAGGGAGTAATTCTAAATTGGGACCTGTGCAGCAACATGTTTTTCACATTAGTTTTAAAGTTGTGTATGTCGGTACAGTTGGGGAAGCAGGGAGGAAGTCCTAAAGGTCGGCAGCTCGCGGAAAGCAGCCATTGGAATAGAAGTCTCTCTGACATCTGAGGACCGCTGCAGTGAATGGATGGAGCCTATATCTTTCTGAGTGGCCCACAAACCCAACTGACTGCCAAACGCACAGAACACAAACTAACCTTCTCTGCTTCTCTACTAGAATATATATATATATATATATATATATATATATATATATATATATATATATATATATATATACATATATATAGTATGTTTTTAAAAGGCTGTGGGCAATGCAAATTCCGGGTAAGATTCAAGCTGGAAGGAACACAAATCATAAATTGAATTCGAAATGTGACTTACTATTTATTTTTTCTTAAAATCTTACATAACAGCAAGTTTGGTGTTAGCTGTTTGTGTGATGTCCGGATGATTATAAAAATTATTTATTTAATATTTCGGGAAAAGAAACTTCCCTTCGTCAAAAATAATAAACACCAGAGGAAAATTCTGTCTGTGCAAAGAATCTGCCAAACTGTATGCCAGTAGACAGAAGACAGCGTAGGTGCAAACCAGCCCCGCAGAAAATAGAAATTAATAAGTTTTAAAGTTATGCTATGTATATAAATGTGGTGTTCAAAAATATGTGTGTAATATTGGATAAATGATAGGATGGGTATGGTGATCGATTAACTGTAAGTTTTTATGATATATATATATTTTTATTTATTTATATTTTGTTTTTTTATTTTTTAGTGTGTTGTTTTATTTTCGTATTTTTTTCGTATTTTAATATTTTTTTTAATATAAAGTAAATTTATTAATATGTCATTTTAAATATTCTAGATTTTATTAAATGTATTGATTATCATATATTTAAGAAGTATCATTAATTGTGAGTTTCATCAAATTAGTGCATCGAATTAATGTAATATGTTATTTCCTAGAGGATTATAACATTAAAGGTTTTCGGTTGTGAAGACGATGTAGGGGCAATCACGCTGCTTGTTATTTGGGTCATTAATGCGAATTAATTTATAGATTCGGTCGATAGAAGTATGTGTATTAAGTTATTAATTATATATATATATATATATATATATATATATATATATGTATGTATTTATATATACATATATACATATATATACATGTATATATGTATTATTGTTTGTTTATTCATTTATTCTTTATGTTTTCATATATATATATATATATATATATATATATATATATATATTCGAATCGTTTGTGGTTTACCACTCAGGGTTTCACTTAAAAGATTAATCTGCTGTCAATTTATGGGCATACAATCTTGTGCCTAGGAAGTCTAATATCTTTGTGATATGACTTTATTGAAGTAATTTTATCTCAGCATGTTTTTAAACACACTAACTGTACCAAATCGAGAAATCAAATTCTGGGTGCTCAAAACTTCGACGCAGATATATTTCCCCACTTCTTGGATGGTCTCAATATGTATTGATTAAATATCTCACCCGGAGCAAGTATTGCAACTATTCAACAACCTAAACATGCCGTCATGTTTACAGGCTAATTACTTACTCATCTTTATTGAATCCGTGAAATAATCTGTATTCTGATCTAAGTTTCATTTTGTTGGTATACTTACAGATTTACACATTGCTAAAATAGACCGAATAATTTTTAAAAAATAGTTGAAGTTTCCTACTTATCATTATTCCATTACACCCGCATTATATTTACCTATATTAAGTATTTTGAGTAATTTGTAATAATAATTTGTGTATCAGAAATGTTTATCAATACTTAAAGGGCTTTTCAACTTTTTTAAATAAACATTTACCTCCCTTGAACAAGACTAGTAAATAATTGTATGACAAAGCTTTTTTTTTAAACAAAATGGTGAATCATCGAGTCATTGTTTCATTTCCCCTGGCTTATGATGATAGGCATTTTGATGTGGAATTAATTTACCGAGGTATTTGACGATGACTCTATTCTTGTGATTTTGTTTCTTTATAACTTTTCGGGAAATTGTTGTTAATTTATTTTTTGCTGGGACCATACGAAAAGTAATGTTCTAAAGAATACTCGATGTTTAAAATATTTGTATGTGTCATGATGTTACTTAAAATGTACACAGCCTAGACACATCTCTTAACAACTATCATTCATTTGTGTATACTCATTATTTGGAACATTGTTTTGATATGATTCAAAACGTCAACAATACTCACACACACATACGCGCACACCCATACACAAACACACACACGCACACACACACACACACACACACATATATATATATATATATATATATATATATATACTCAGCTGTATGCCACGATTGTTCCGTTAAATCATTAAATGAGAGTTTTCAAATTGATCTAATTAAAAAGTGTGTGTGCCATATATATATATATATATATATATATATATATATATATATATATATATATATATATATATATATATATTTATATAATGTGTGTATGTATCTAGTGTTCTCTTATAAATAAATGATATATATATATATATACAGGGTGTTTCAAAAGTCTTGGGAATATAACGATTTTTAATAACTCAAAAACTATTAGGAGTTGCAAAATGAAATTGGTACCGTTGAAAAGGTTAAAGTTTCAAGTTTTGTGGGGAATCTTCAAAGTTGCTCAATATGAGCACCATTCGTCACACGGCAGACATCTAGTCGATAGTTCATTTCCTGCCAAACGCGTTCCAGCATCTTGACGTCAATGGTTCCCACAACTGCCGTTACTCGAGCCTTTAGTTCGTCAATATCTCTTGGGAGGGGCGGCACATAGACTTGTTGCTTGACAAAGCCCCAAAGGAAAAAGTCACACGGGGTAAGATCTGGAGACCTAGGAGGCCAGGGCATGAGAACGTCATCACCTCGCCCAGATCTCCCAATCCATCTACCAGGCAGCCTTGTGTTAAGAAACTGCCTTACTTTAAGACTCCAGTGTGGTGGTGCACCATCTTGTTGAAAAATGAAGTCATCAGATTCTGCTTGTTCCAACTGAGCCATTAACCAGTCTTCCAGCATGTTGAGATAGGATTCACCAGTGATAGTTGCCTCTTCAAAGAAGAACGGTCCATAGACACCTTTTTTGGAAATTGCACAAAACACGTTCACTTTTGGTGAATCTCGCTCGTGCTCAAGAAGTTCATGAGGATTCTCAGTACCCCATATGCGAGTGTTATGCTTGTTAACTTTGCCATTCAGATGGAAGGTCGCCTCATCGCTAAAAACAAGCCGGTCATCAAAGCCGTTATCTTCCAACTTCTCTTGCATTGCAATGCAAAAGTCACGGCGAAGTGGCTTATCAGTGTCCTTCAACTTTTGGACCAACTTGAGCTTGTAAGGTACCATTTGCAGTCGTTTCCTTAAGACACGCCAGACAGTTGCTGGAGCAAGCTGAAGTTCCCTGCTGGCTCTTCTCACTGATTTACGGGGGTTCCGCTGAAAGGCTGTCCGAACTTGCTCAACTGCATTTTCTGAAGTTGAAGGGCGACCTGTCCGCTTACTTGGGCACAAACACCCATCTTTCACAAATTTAGCATGCCATCTGACAATGAATTTCCTTTCAGGGGCTTCTTTTTTAAATTTCCTGCGAAATGCACGCTGAACACATGTCCACGATTCAGTCTTTGCAAATTGGAGGACGCAAAATGCCTTGTCTTGTTTAGAGAACGCCATTACTGCACCTGGAAAGATAACACGAAAATCATTAGTATGACCAAAAACTTGATTAAGCAAGCTTTAAAATGGCACCAGTTTCATTTTTCTACCTGGAATAGTTCATGAGATATACGCATTTGTAATGTTCCCAAGACTTTTGAAACACCCTGTATATATATATATATATATAATGTGTGTAGGTATCTTGTGTTCTCTTATAAATAAATGATATATATATATTTATATATATATAATGTGTGTATGTAGCTTGTGTTCTCTTATAAATAAATTATATATATATATGTATATATATATATATATGCACATCGGAGCTTCTCTTTCACCTTTTACATATTACTCGAAACAGCTGAACATTCTGCTTTTTAGTAGGACACGATTGAAATACAAAATCCATTTAGCCAAAGCAAGTGGTTGAATTTCTAACGTACAACAAAACGATTTACTGTTCTCTTCTAATTCCTACTCGTCTACCGATGCCCCTTCTCCAGGGCGACTAGGATAATGATGATGACATAACAACCTTGCAAGTCATTAATTGGATCTTCGGCTGTTGTATTGCGGCCAATCATTATCGTTCTTTTTCCACGTTTATGGTGATGATACCCACCATGGCATTTGGACGATGCCTGATCAAATTTGCGATGCTCATTGACGGAAATCGGGCGCTTTTGATTTTAATCCGAAACCGAACCCCGACCCCCGTACATATCCGCCAAAAGCAATTAGAGATCGGTAACTGTTTGGAAACGAAGGATGCAGAGATGGAGAGAGAGAGAGAGAGAAAGAGAGAGAGAGAGAGAAAGAAATAGAGAGAGAGAAAAAGTGAATATTAATGCATTTAAAACAGGAAAGGTAGCTTTATATGGATTCCGCCCCAATATGCACGACTAATCGACATTATCTGGCTATTCCTGAATAATTCTGTTTATATCCAAACCCCACATTTTCTCAAGATACAATGTATAATCCCTGTAAGAGTCACAGAACGAAGAGACTGTAGTGACGTTAGGAGTGCAATGTGAAATCTTAAATCATCATTTAGTGATAAGGACATTCTGGGTCAACAGAAAATAATGCCGGGATAAGCAAAAAAATGTCTGGTGTAATTTGAAAGTTTTCTTTCTCCTAAACTAACTGCTTACCTAAGGCTTCAGAGTCCAGTATCTTTTTTTTATTCAACCCATGGAAAGGGTATATATTGATGCACGCCTTTATCAAAGGTATTAGTAAAAGTAATGAAATAACTCCGACAGAACTCGGATCGGCACACTCGCGACACGTTATAGCAAGCCAATACAAATTATGTTTATATATATATATATATACATATTCTTGTAAAAATATGTGTTAGCATATACTTCTAAGACTTTATATTTGTCAAGCTCTTCCAATTTAAGCTCGATGAATGTTTACCAGTAACAACAGAGCATGTATAGGTAAGGAAAAGTCCAATTACATTCTAAAAGCCAAAATATTTTTTTAATTTTTTGTCCAAAACACTTTTTCAAATCAAACATCTTTCAGTGTAATTTATTGTATGAATCGTTTCGCTAAAAGTAACACGAAACAACATTGTTAATTTAATATTTGATCTCGTAATCGCAAAGCCCATCAGAAAAAGTACATGAAAGTTCACAATTGTAAAAATTACAACGTATTCTGACATGGAAGACAACACGTTCAGAATGAAATCTTTGAACTCACATGCGACCCTCAGAGGTCCGCAATCTTGAACTGAGAATTCATAAATATTGTAATGTTAATTTAGTTAAATTATTTTTGCGAGTGATACTTATTGTTAATCTATGAAATACTTAAGTTAACTCAAAAATAATTCTCTAGTAAAATTTGCTTCATTTGTATTGTCAGTGTATATTCACTCTGCTTGAAGACGAAACTAAGTGCGGAGTCAATAAACATTTGTATTTCATTTAAATGGGTGTATTATTTGTAAATGATAATGTTTGTTATAATACCATATTGGTTACTATTTAAAATAAGGTACATTTTTTAATCTTTGTGTACAAATTTCTTTATGAGTTTACGCTCTACACAATAGAGATACTTTGAAAATATCAAGCTTCTAAATTTACGAATCCCGGCAAAGTCTGATATGATATATATGATATTTATAACGAAATCAATTTATTTTAGATATTTTCCCTGTCAAATGCCAATTACTTATTAAAAGTAACGTTTGGGTATCGGATCAATATTTTTTTTAAATATAGCATATTTATTTTATTATTTCTAAACAACTCTAGCAACGAAAATGTATTTAAAAAATCAAGCAACATTTACAATACAGCTCTAAAAGGTAGTTGGTACTATAACATCGAAATTAAACGAAACAGGACACCAATAATTATAATGAAATTAAAAATGAAAGAAGAAATATAATCTGGTATACACCGCAATATTATCAGATGCTATCAATTAAAGTAGGCAAGAAATTTCTAAATATTCAATAAAAATAACTTAAAATATAGCATAGCTCTTGCATTACGCTTTTGAGCTATTATAATTACTTTATGTTATGGAATTTATATTTGAATAGAAAAGATTCTAACGATGAATAAACAATACACACATATATTTATAAATAAATATTAATTATCTATTAGCTACATACATCGATGTTTCATGCTAACGCAATTTTCAGTGCAGGAAGCTAATTCTCAACGGTCGGCGGGCGCGAACTCCGATCACAAATCGCCACTGATTTGCAGTCAAGAGCGCTATCCCTCAGCCATTGGGAATCAGCTAATAATTAAAGAGGAAGTTAACTCTGTAAATAGCGAGTCGGCGGCTAAATTTACACAAGCAGTTAAAGTAATCAACAAAATAGTGTTTGGATTTTTGCATGAAGCTATTTGTACTGCTTGTTATTAAACTCACTCAGAGGAAATCCAAATCTATGTAATTCATGTATTAATCAAAGTTTCGTGTTTATTAAAAGACTCTCTCATGATGAAGAAAAACAATGTAGAAAAATCATACAAAATATTAATTTTGAATTGTTATAATGTCCCCATGCTTGAACATGGCTGTAGTTGCGAATAAACAGACAATTAAAATCATGATTTTGGTTATGACGTTATCACTTGCAGTCTGTCTCATTTAAAGGATGCGAACATGAATGGGATGATGGCTTCGACTTAGTAGCGTTAACATGTCTGTCTTTAGCTAGGAAGTTTGTCTGGGTCAAAATATGTCATAGCTAAGCTTGGCTGACAGTGGATGTGGGGCCGGGGCTGGGGCGTCTGAATCTATAGTTGATTCCGATCTGGGAAGTTTTTGGCTTTCCTCTTTCATTTTCCATGACGTCGGATCATTTTATTCCAAGTTCTATTCATATATATATATATATATATATATATATATATATATATATATATATATATATATATATATATATATATAATGGGACACCACGTATATAGCCGCGGGGCAACTTGAAGATAAGAGTT
The DNA here is from genome assembly GCA_963556195.1 of Sepiola atlantica. Taxonomy (NCBI): domain Eukaryota; kingdom Metazoa; phylum Mollusca; class Cephalopoda; order Sepiida; family Sepiolidae; genus Sepiola; species Sepiola atlantica. The sequence goes on from OY744539.1 coordinate 18,999,900, forward strand.
AGATAGATTGTTAGTTGAGTGATGAACAACACCATGAGATGATTTAAGACGGCATTTAATTATTCACGAAGACAACTAAACAAGTATTTATAAATATTGGAATTAAAGACGGTCATGTTGTGGACTGTTTGGAAGCAGTCTGGTGGTATGGTGTTCCACAGATGAGATGTTCTATGCAAGAAAGTTCATTCATGGGAGTTATGTTTCTTTTTAGGTACACAGCAAGACAGTTCTTTGTTGTGGATGTAGATAGACGAGTTTTGCTGTGAATGTGTCACAGTAAGGAAACAGATTTTATCTCGGCCAAGCACCTACCATGAACATATAGATTGAGTCGAGATAAGCAAGCGATGTCTCTTCTGAGCTAGCGACTGTAAGAAGCGGAAGAGATCATCTTCCACTAAATTTCTATATTCATATTTATAAACTCTTTCAAGGCAAGAAAAAGTGCTCTGAGCAGCGCCTCCTTAGATGTTGCATCAGTACTAAACCTTAAGAAATATACCATATAAATAGAAGATTGCATCGGAAACCAGGAACTTTCCGGATCAGTAAAATGATTGGTACTCTTATAGGGAACGCACCATGTTTCCGTGACTTCGCATCGTCAACGTTCGGACAAATCTCGGATGCGGCCGAAATTGACGAAACTGTTGACCAATCAGGCTGCCGCAGGTGTTAGACAATCAGGCTACAGCAAACAGCTGAAAACTTTTGGAGGAAATTAATCGCGTTCAATAACAAAAATGAATGCCTATCATCGCTGAATCTTCCAAAAGGACTAATTGATTTCTACCAGCAACAGAACCAGTACACAAGAATACTTTGGGACCAGCTGCCACCCTAACCCTAAACACTGACCCAGAAAATGTCATAAAAAGAAGAAAATAAGATAGAATAAGATTGGAAAGAAATAAACCATTTGCTTTAAAACCGTTCGTTCATTAAGAAAAAAAAAATAATTTGCATAGAAACATTTTTTGGGTGTTTATGTTAACAAGATAAAAACAGTGACAACATTTTTTAAACACATTGAACATTTAACAATAAATGTTGAAAAAAACAAAAACAGAAACGTTTGCTTCAAATATCCAACAAAAAAAGTATATATATATATATATATACTTAAAAATATTTCATTTGAAAAGTAAAAGTACAAAATAAACATCTAATTAATAACAGTTGTTTAGTTATGGTTTGTTATTATCGTCTGTCAGTTTTCAATTTAGCGTTTGTCAGGTTTCGCCTCGTTTTCGACTCATCAACTCTCGGACGCTTCCCAGACCTGCTCGAACGTTCACGGGGCGAAGTCACGGACACATGATGCGTTCCCCATAAGAGTACCGAATGATTAAACCATTTTTCTAGAGGCCTTAGCAATAGATTGGATTTTTTTTTGTTTTTCTTTTACTGTTAATCATACAATACAGGGCATAGTGTTACTGATTTTGTTGGTGAACACTTGAATGGAGAACTGCGCAGCAGTAAGTTTTTTTCACATTACATTGACATTTCTGTATGTTTATATGGTCGGGAAAACAGGAAACAGGAAGGGTATTCCAAACGCAAGCGGTCCGATGAAAATAAACTATCATGTTATAAAATTGGCTTTCCTCTAAGAACCTCTACAGAGAAAGTAGTAGGAATGTTGTTGCTAGTTAGGTGGGCATTTTGGGTATGTAGTGAAAGTCAGTCCGAGGAGCTAATCAAAGCTTGGGACTTTCTTCAAAGAGAGAACCGTTTATTTCGAGTAGGGAAAAACAAGGATTAAGACGTTTTATAAAATTGAAATCTACTTCTTTTGATACACGATTTTAGAGACGATACGTTATTTGAAAAGAAATATTTGAATTACAACTATGAGTGACATAATTATCTCTGTCCGAAATAACATGATTTCGTCAACTTCCGTTCTGGGGACAACTGTCACTCATAGTTGTCATTCAAAGCAAAGAAGATGTGAACGTCAACGCTCCTTATTTGAGCCACATAAAGAACAATGGGGACGCACAGAATAAAATATTTAACGCACGGTCCGAACATCTGATTATATATATATACATATATATATATATATATATATATATATATATATATATATATATATATATATATATATATGAATATACATATATATATATATGTATATATATATGTATATATATATATGAATATACATATATATATATATATATGTATATATATATGTATATATATATATATATATATATATATATATATATATATATATATATATATATATATTATCTCTTACACCTGACAAGTAACACGCCTCTAGTTTTTCTAATTTCTCAGTAACTCTGATTTAATAAACTTTCATCATCAGCGTCCGAGTGATTACGTCTACAGATGATGCAGAACATGAGCTTCCGACAACGCGTGTATAACATTATCTTGATGTGTTAAAAAGTAACCGATACACATCACTCTACCTTCGACCTGAGATCATTCGTTGACATTCATGTAGATTACACAACCACGTATGGCAATACTTCGAAGAGCTTTAATGATTAAGGGTTTTCTGTCTCTCTCTCTCTCTCTCTCTCTATCTATCTCTCTCTGTCTCTGTCTCTCCCTCTCTCTCTCTCTATCTAACTTTCTTATACCTCGAGTACGTCGTGTATTGACGTTACTTTTAATTCATCTAAAACAAAGTTTTCTATTTGCACCACCGGCGCTCGTATCCTCACTTTGCCCCAATTGAAAAGAAATGGCTTTTTTGTTGAGAAAGTCCCCTGCTTTAGTAAGCTTCTAGGACTGACCTTCATTCCAGACTTGAAGTTAAAGACATACATCAGATCTGTTGGTAAGGTCGCTGGAAAAATTATTGGAGTATTCTACCGTTCTAGAAAGTTTCTAACTCCTAACGCAATTCTTTACCTGCATGAGAGTCAATTACGTTATAAGGTGGAGTAGTGTTGCAACATCTGTGGATGTGCATATCAGAGTAAAATATCGGCTTCGTAATCTGGTGGGCGTGTCATCTTCTCTTCCTTGCGCCTCTTTGTCAAACAAGAAATGTTGCTGGTAAGTCTCTTCTCTATCGTTATTTTCATTGTACGTACTCGACTGAGCTCCAATCTTAACCCTCTCTCCTGTAAATCATTCACAACAAAAACTAGTCTAGCTACAACTATCGTAAATAATTTACCTTTGTTTCTCTGTGTATCCAGAACTAAAAATAATTTCCATGAGCAAAGTTTCTTTCCAAGAACTGCTTCTGTGTTGAACACAATTACACGGGCTGCTTCTCCGCTGACTTAAACATGGTCATTTTCAAATGCAATGTTAAGAAATTCTTGTTGAGCCGTCCTCTTAAATAATCGAATGTTTCCCAGTTTCAGACATCGTTATGAATCCTCGCAGTATTGTCTCAAATCGCTACTAAACAATTCATTAACCCTTATCCTTGAGTAGCATTTTGGCCTTGAGAAGCGGTGACTCATTAGTACATTAAATTGTATATTTCCACCTTGGCTTCTTTCTTTCTGTTTTCATATTTTTTTCTAAGTTTTGTGGTGTATTCTTACCTGTAGTTCTTCCATTGTTTACGCTCTTTCCGTCTATTTTGTTTCATTTATTCACGATTTCTTTGATTTTAGTTACTATGCTTCCGGTTATTTCAGAGTTTCCTATTTCCAGACTTTTATCCTTTTATCATTTTCCCTTTGAACTCGAAAGAAAGCTCAATCATCAACTACTAACCCTAACCCTAACCCTAACCTTTACACTACTTCAAGAGTAACTACAGTCTCATGTATTACTAGTTATTAAAACGGAATAAATATATATATATATATATAAGTTATCTCTCTCCCTCCCTCTCGCTCTCTTTCTCTCTCTCCTTCTATATATATATATATATATATATATATATATATATAAATATATGTATATAGTTGCTTAAGATTATATAAGGATCACTTATATTTACTTTTCACATAACTTTATTTGTGTTTACTGCCCCCTCACCCCTCACCTCCCATTTCTCATCTTAATATAGTCGATAGAATCTAAAATGTTAGAGAACTCTCTGAATTAGTGTCTTAGACATATGGTTCACATTTCATTAAAATCGGATATACGTTTATTAAGTTTTCATAAGATTCTGTCCCAATGGGGCACTTATAAGCGAAGGCACGTAGATATACGACACATAGAGGGTAAACTAGAAATTCGAGACCACTTCCATTGTCTTCACTAGAGAATTGAATACATATGGTGTAAATTGTACCAAAATAAAATATATCTTAACTTTTAAAGAAAGTTCAACTACATAAGTTAGGAGGGCACTTAGGCATTTGTGAAAGTTTCTATTGTCTCAATCAGAAAACTTTATATATATGGTTTAAATTTAGTGAAAATAAGATATATTTAAGGTTTTGGGGGTTGATGCCCTTATAGACCCGTTGGTAAACTTTCATTGTTAAGTAAGATAGATTATACATGGGTATACGCTATAAGATTTTTGTAAATTCCATAACCTTCCTTTCGGTAGGAAACACACAACCATACACACTGACACTAAGTTATATATATATATATATATATATATATATATATATATATATATATATATATATATATTACGTCATAGTACCATGAATATCAACTTTTTAAAAAAAGAAAAAGATAACGGTTAAGATTATTTTAAGATAGAGCTTTTTTACAGTAGCATATAATATAGATAAAAAATGCACATTTATATATATATATATATATATATATATATATATATATATATATATATATATATATATATATGTATATATATATATATATATATATGGATGTGTGTGTGTGTTTGTGTTGGTGTGTATGTGAAAATATATGCTTTTGCATATACGTTTTATTTTTTATATACACTACCCCTTATCAAATGGGAAGCTCGATGATTGGTTAATGTTGTACTACCTACTTTTACGGACCATATGAACCTTTTCTTTCTCTTCAATAGATAAGGAAAGTACCATCACTGAAATTATAAACCTTATTTTTACTGTTAACTAAATTACTAAACGTAATATCTACTGTTACGTGAACAACCTACTAAAAAAAGTGATTTTTCTGTCGACAAAAACGTTTTATACCTTAGTCGTTTTCTCGTTAACAGCGTAATATAAAAGGAAAACTTATAAAAGCCGTATTCTATAAAGACACACCTAAACATTGCAGATTTAAAATCAACAATGACACTACTCGTTAAATACCAAATGAAACAAGAACTAAAAACGATCAGGACGGCATAAATATAAGAAAGTAATTCAGGTAAGAATCTTGAATAAAAATGTCAAGTTACCACTAAACTCTGGTTCATACGTGTCGAGAATCAACCTGCATACCTGGAAAATACTGGATAAATAAATCATGCTAAAAATGAACAAAATAGGCAGAAAAAGTAAATTCTAGGGTTAAATGATTATTAATGTTAGTTTAAACGAAACTACCAACAATTTTAGAATGGTCATATTAAAAAAACACCAACAATTTATTTGGCACAAACTGGATAAAACAGTTCAATCTATGGGATTTACCAATCAACACGTTTTACTAGAAAATTGAAAATCTGACGATCGAATCAGATAAACTAAAGAAGGAATTTGAAAACAACTTAGAAAATCAGACGACCAAGTCAGAAAACAAAAACTAAAGAGGGAATTCGAAAAAACCTTTCCCGAAGTGTTTCCAGTGGTCTAGGTCGATGTAAAAATAGGTCACCAAAGTTTGAACTGAAAGTGAACATTCCTTTCCCAAAAGCCATAAAGTTAGCAGGAACAAAAACCAATTCAGATTTAACAAAAACATCTGAACTAATCATTAAAAAATAAAAATGCGAAAACAATCTACAGGAAATAAAAACTAGAGAATTATTCCATTTAATCAATGGTATGAGAAACATTTTGCTAGTAATAAAAACAATTATTAAAAACTTAACCACCAGAAAAAGACAGCACTCCCCAGGAAGAAGAAGTTATGGAACCATAGACGACAACTTCGACATACAGATATCCAAAACAACCTCAGAACAACAAAATCTTAAGAAAAAAACGGAAGTCTCCATATCTTATCGTTATCAATCTGAAAAAAAAACGATAGTGAGACTCTTGCGAAGGTTATGTTTGAGAGGGGGTGTTATGGTATCTACCTTTACGGACTACATGAATCTTTCCGTTTCACTATAAATACCGGGAGCACATACTTCTAAGTGTTGAAATATCCCCAGTCTAGTACTGGTAGTCAAACAGACGTTTAACCACTTTCATTTCATGTTTTTTCATATTTTCTTCAATATATTTGTTTCACTTAATCCCGAGTCCACACCATTTAAATATTCAGCAGAGCATATATAAATAAACCACAGTTTGCTACATTCAAAGACCCACATTTTATTCATCTTAGCAATCATTATAAAATAATGATTGCTAAAATGAATAAAATCTTGCTCTTTGGAAAGTTTCAAAATGTTTATATACATATATATATATATATATATATATATATATATATATATATATATATATATATATATATATATATATATATGTATGTGTGTGTGTGTATATTTATATATTTATGTATATAAACAACATTTTTAAACTTTCAAAAGACCAAGATTTTATTCATCTTATTCTTTTTTTAACGATTGGTAAGATAGAAAAGATGTTGGTTTGTTCATAATTAAATTGATTAATTCAGTTAAATTAATTATTGAATATTTTTTAAATGGTGGTCAACACACTTTTGGGGTAATGAATATTTTTACAAACGATTTATTCAAAAGGTGATATTATTTTTATTTGAGTGACAACCAACAGCCTCGGTATTGATGATAGATGACGACAGTTGAAAAGTTCATGCTTAAAACCTTATTTTAAGAGTGTGTATATCTCGTGATTTGTTTACATCTGAGAAAAAGTTCTACGATTTGTGTTTAATTTAAAACCTTGTATGCCACTAGTTGAATTGACAACTAGCGAAAATAGTTTGTTTTGAATAATAAATTTTACCTGCACATCAACTGTTTATAATTCTGTTTACTTAATTATTAACAAATAATTTTCAGGTAAAATTTATGTTTATCAATTTTATTTTAATAAATTAAAAAGGATAACGAGCCTGCGCTTACTTCATGCGATAACTATAATTACTTGTCAAAAATACTAAGGTGTGATAGTCTCGAAATAAGACCCATCTTACGTCTTTTACCTGGCTTTACAATTAACATTTTAGGGGTGAAATCAAGGCCTTTATCTACCGACTCATCGTAGGAAACCGAAAATTCGAGATAATTTGTGAATCACAAACCGTGGACACCCAGATTCAACAAAGAATTTTGCGCCGAGAGCTGCACAAAAAAGGATGTCACAGAATGTCTCCAATCGGTAAAGCACGCGCCAAAGTGTTTGGATAAGATGCATAGTTGGCCCCTCAATGAGTTGACGAAAATGATTGTTCTGAACTAGCTATTCTTTACCTTACTTCTGACCAGCGACTGAGTATAAATATGAAGACGGCTATAAAGAGTATTTTATCCAGACTGCCTTTTGCCAACTTTAATACATGGAAGAGAATCTATGATGATCGAGGAGAGAGAAGTTATATCTTGTACATCCGCCGTTCTAATTGTTTTGTTCCATGGCAGAATACATAAATACTATTTAAGTATTGTATCTGATAAAATTCATCATATGATTACACACTGTTCTGTGAACGAAACTCCATCTTTCCGGTGATAAAACATCAATTCACACAGCTAAAATAATTAGGGAATGACACGAGCACCATTCAAATAAAGTTAAAACCTTCTTAGCTAAAGACTACACTACGCAGATATTAATATCAGTGCGAGATATATGTACATACCCGGCGTTACCCGGGAGTTTTTTATTGTAATTTTTCTCTCGAATTTTATTTCTCATGGTGGCCAAACGATAACATACTATTAAGATGGTACTATTGAAATACTATTGCTTAAGTAAAATAATCAATAATGAAATTATGGTTTTAAAACTTTAATTTAACCGTCTGTGGTAAACACATAAATTTAAATAAATATTTGATGATGATGATGATGATGATGATGATGATGATGATGATGATGATGATGATGATGATGATGATGATGGATTTTTTGTGAGGTATCCACACATCCATGCACTTAAAATGAACAAAAGACAAAAACATACATTAATTAATCAAGCTGACACCGACTCTAAATAATGTAAGTGACGGGAAGATGAATTCCTAAGTGATAATCTTGTGTTTAAATGTCCAATTGATCGCCTTCAACAATTCATTGTTTGCAAAAAATTGTATTAGTTTTCAACGGGCAAATACCCAATTATTATTAATTAAAAGAAATTCGTTTAATTTTCTTAGAAGTAAATGAAACAATACACATACAAGATAGGAAAAATAACAAAAAAGTAAGAATAATAATAGTAGAATAACAAGAAGTTGTAATGACCTGAAATTATGCTAATAATAATAATAATAATGATAATAATAATAATAATAATAATGATAATAATAATGATAATGATAATGATAATAAAGATAATAATTATAACAATAATAATAATAATAATGATAATGATAATAATGATAATAATTATAAAAATAATAATAATAAAAATAATAATGATAATAATGATAATAATAATGATAATGATAATGATAATAATGATAATAATTATGAAAATAATAATAATAATGATGATGATAATAATAATAATAATAATTATAATTATAATTATGATAATAATTATAAAAATAATAATAATAATAATGATAATAGTAATAATAATAATAATGATACTAATTATAATAATGATAATGATAATAACAAGAACAATAACAATAACAATAAAAATTACAATAATAATAATAATAATAATAAATGAAATGATTAAAACAACTCAAATTTTATGGTAAAACCCCAAATGCAGAAACTAAACTACGAACGCTGACCAGTCACATGTAAGAAGCAAAATATATTTTTTAAATTTAATAGAAAGAACATCATACAAATGAAACAACAAGAAAGCTCATACCCCCCCCCAAAAAAAAATACACACTGTAATGTCACCAGACTCGGCTGATAACACACAACTGATTGTAAAGGGTCAAAAGTGTGAGAAACCGAGGAGGAAGAGAGTGCGGATAGTACTGAAAACTTGTGGAAGCTTATTGGCACCCAAATCAAATATGACAAATCACCGCTGCCAGCGAGAAAACAATGGTAAATGGCTGTTGCAATAAGCCAAAATAATTTGCAATAGTAATTGAAAGAGGCAGATTGTACTAAACCCATTGTGTTACTCAGACCCCAAAGAACACCACCGATTATTATCAGTAAACGATCACTGGTTATGACATGTGAGAGTACCTCTAGTGCGTACATGATAATAATAATAATGATAATTATAATAATAATAATAATAATAATAATAATAATAATAATAATAATAATAATAATAATAATAATAATAATCCGAATAGAAATAAAAAAGATAAATATGAAAAGAAATGTAAAGACGAAATAAAAGCCCCATAAAAATAACTGTTTAGCAAAAAATCATAATCTCCCTAGCTACAATATATACCAATGAGAACTCGAATAACGAAACCATTATATACGAAAACTATACTTGAATTCACAAAAAAATATTATAATCATAAAAGTACACTAATAACAAAAAAGAAAGATAGGTTACATAACTATTGAACTATTATTAGAAATGCAAAGACAGTGAACGATCGCCTGTAGCTTGAAAAGTATTAAGATGGGCCACGACATACACATATTTAGACGACCTATCTAGGTTAAGTTAAGGCAAGAAACTAGATATATTTAGTAGGTGAAAAACATTAAGTAAGTGTTGATGCATAGAGCTAGAACCATCGGAATAAATATATTTTTCAATAATAGTATTACTTAAACAATATTAAACTGTTGTTTCCAGGTAAAGCAAGTCCAGATTACTAATTGAGATTGTCACATGGTGAATGACCAGATAGAAGTTATTGAACAAGGCTAACGTAAAGAAATGTTTTATTTTCTGTGAATATTCTGCGGCTAGATGTCATAGATATTGTCGAAAAGCACTTTAAGAAAAAGACGAAATAAACAAGACGTTGAGGAAAGATATAGAAAGAATAAATGAGGAATCTATTATTCGTCGATCCATTTCTCAAATGCTATAGCATTGACTCTGAGAATCAATACTATAAGAGTTTCAGGCGTTCAGAGAATTTCATATTTGGAAATTCCATCAAAGACGTGGATTTTCTTTGATGCTTGTTTCTACCGTAATGAACAATAGCAATAATATAAATGGGGTTAGCTATTATATTTCTTATATTTAAAAAGAATCTACGCATCTCTATATCGGATTGTCGGATATTTTCTCTTTCTCTCTCTCTCTCTCTCTCTCTCTCTCTCTCTCTCTCTCTCTCTCTCTGTATATATATATATATATATATATATAGTGTAGATTTCAATATTGCGTTGAGAATCCGAATAACAGAGCTCAATGTACCTTTAAACAGAGCAAAACAGAATTATTAAAAAGAAAACACTATACACACATTAAGGTTGTATACATTACAAATTATGTCGACCATTTAATTAGGTCTTCTCAGACGTATATATATATATATATATATATATAATATTAATTTTAAATAAGTAATATTAAATTATGTGTACTTACATACGCTAGCGTTTACAACTTTCTCATCAGTGCAGGGATGATAATCTCAGACGGTCGCACAGTTCGAACCCCTGCCACAGAGTCAAGCGCTGTAACCATTATTATGTTACATTATTTATATGACATAAATGTATTTCAATTAAATAATTAAAATTCACTTGACACCAAAAGTGTAACTAAGACAAGCAGTTATTTCAATTAACTTGACACCTAATACGACCACATCCAGTCAGTGAAGTATATGTACGTGTGCACACATACACTCGTGTAATGTATGTACACACATAGACACACGTATACACACACTATATATATATATATATACATATATATATATATATATATATATTTATATTAATAAAACTTTGTCAACAAATACTTTTGTTGTAAGATGTTATTTCAGGAAATGGATAGTAAAACAAGTTACTTACATATAACTGCAACTCATAATTTTGATTCGACTTACTTTCATTACTTTACGGATGAATCTCTATATATCTTTTGCTATACGATTTATGTTTTCTAAATGTGTGTAATATAAACAGTATTGTTATTTCAAGTATTAAAACCTTCTCAAACATTTTTTAGAATTTTAATGAGAGAAATGGTTTTAATTTAACAGATTTTTTTATTTCGACATTTTACTTTAAAGTTTTTAATTAATTAAAATAAAATGTAATGTAAAACATACTTATATTTAAACCAATGAAAACTATTTTAGTGATATGAAAGAAACGGGTATTTATGAAGACAATGATTCTACAAAGCATTTTCATATTTGCCCTCTTGTAGACACACACCTAAAAATGCCTCTGACTATTAAAAGTATGTAATATAGCCCATAACGTATTCAGGAGTATCACAAATAAGTCACTTGGAATACAGCGGACGAACTCACGCCATGTAAACAGATATGAACGGCGTGTGCCCTGTAGCGTTGTCTGTGACGTCTGATGTTCGTAGCAGCAGTTGTAGAATAGCATCTACCTCGGGCAGTAGTAATTAAAGCACACAATCATTTTGAGTTTAATTATTTTCGTAGTTTAATTTTATAATACTTCTCAGATACTTTTCATATCTTGACACTTCTTCAAATCGTTCGAAACACGTCTGCGTCGTCTCGCCAACAGAACCAAAGAGAGGGAGGTCTATTTTTACCAATTCCTACTATTTTTTCCTAATTTCCGGTAAAATATGTTAACTATACCACTTCTCCTTTCTACACCCCCGTACCTCCGTCCTTATTCACTACTTTGAGTAACCTACGTATTGCACGTCAAATAATATTACATGTATACAGTAAAATGAGACAAAAAAAATATCAAAAACTAAATCAGCTGTGATAAATTCTATCAGTGGCCACTCTTTATGGGCAACCCTATTGTCACTAATGCAAGCATGAATCATGTTCAAACAAATCTAAATACTAATGCTCAAAATGTAAGGTCAACCTGTACATTACCAAAACAACAATGTTTGCTTCACCCCCTTTCCTTGCGTTTGATAAATGGATCGTCGATAACTGTGTAGAGATAGCTGGTGAAATTCCTATTCTTGTAGCCTCTTTCATAAAATCTGTGGGTTTAAACTATATTAGTATTAAATATGTGCATGCCCATACACATACACACACACACACACATATATATATATATTATTATTATTATTTTCATTATTATTATAATTATTATTATTATTTATAAAAATAATAATAAAATAGTAATAATATGTATATATATATATATATATATATATATATATATATATATATATACAAGAGTATAAACTGCAAAATTCATTCCACCGTTATGTGTCTTAATTTGTATCAGTTCTCGTTTACCCGTTACATCTCAGCATTGTATTGCCTTCAATAAATTACACACACACACACACACACACACACACACATATATATATATATATATATATATATATATATATATATATATATATATATATATATATATATATATATATGTATATATATATATGTATATATATATATATATGAATATATACAGGGTGGTGCAAAAGTCGCGCATTGGTTTGTTTAGGTGATAGAAACTACAACATTCAAGTAATTTACTAGGCCTTTCTGATAAATAATACATTTACTTGGTAATTTTGTTGCAGTTGGTTTTAAAAATAATATCCCTTAAATGGGCACCATTTTCGGCCTCACAAAGACGGGCTCTAGTTAAGGCATTTTCTATTACAGTCCTTAGAATAACTGGCTCTAGTTCTTGGATTTCATGTCTGATATTGTTTTTAAGCTCTTGAATCGTTGTAGGCTTGTTCACATATACCCTTTCCTTAAGATAACCCCGAAGAAAAAAAATCAGGGGCTGGTAAAGCCGGTGAACGTGAAGACCAGTTAAAATCACAAAATCTGCTAATTAAGCGCTCGCCAAACAATCCCCTTAAGAACGCCATAATTTGTCGGGCAGTGTGGGCAGTAGCTCCATCTTGTTGGAACTACATTTCTGGCTTGTCCTGAACAGCTGGCCTAAAAAAAATTTCAATCATTTGTTGATATCGCTGTGCAGTTATCGTCACCGCGACACTTTCTTCGTCGTCAAAGAAATATGGACCGATCACTCTTCCGAGGTTACACCACACCATACGGTACATTTTAGTGGATGTAATTCACGCTGATGAACGGTTCTTGGATTTTCAATGGCGCATATTCTGCAGTTTTGCTTATTTACGAACCCGTTAAGATGAAAATGGGCTTCGTCGCTCATTATCAGCTTATGGATGAACTCATTTTGTTTTCTGGCTAATTGCTGAATGTGAACAGCATAAGCTACGCGTGATTGCAAATCTGTGGGTTGTAATGCCTGTACCAATTGAATGTTGTATGGAAACAGATGCAATTCACGCAAAATTCTTTGAAGTGACCTTCTGGACATCCCAATCTGAGTGGTTCGTCTTCGAGTTAAAGTGTCTGGATTTTCAGCAATGCCATCCTCAACGAGTGCTACATTTTCCGCTGTCCGTATTGAACGTGGTTTGCCAGATCGTGGAAGATCACTGACTGAACCCTGCTGCCGAAATCGGGCCACAAGACGATCATTTGTGGTCTGACTGGGAGATTGTTTGACATTATAATGCCGACGATAGGCTCTTTGGGTTAAGGTTATTGAACGATGGTTTCCGAAGTAAAGTTCAATCATTTTGGTTCGTTGTTCACTGCTATATTTTTCCATGATGAATTATCAATGTTTATGTCTGTAATATTCTGAAAAATAAGAAGAAAATTTGATTAAATGTGAAAGTTGTTACTGATTCAAACTAATGCGTGACTTTTGCACCACCCTGTATATATATGTATATATATATATATATATATATATACATATATGTATATAATTATTTATAAATATTATTTTCAAAATAAACCCATATACACTTATGTTTCATGCCAAATATGCAATCGTTAGTATGGGAGGAGATAATCATCACCAGTCACACGATTCGAACCTGTATACGAAAGTCAGGTTTGACTCAGTAGCCGAGACGCTTATCACTGCTCCAACGAGCATTTTGTTGAATCTTACAAAAAACTTGTGACTCCTACTTTCCCTTGATCTTTATTAGATGCTTGATTAATTTTGAATTTCAGGTCGGAACTGGCAGTTAAATTTGGGATAGTCTTTGTGCATTCACTATGTACCTCCTTTTTCTGTAGCTACTACAATCAGGTTTTGGTAGAGGGCACCACTTCTTCTGTATCATTACTCTACTTACTATGTAATCTGACATTATAATGCTGATGTTTAGCAGGATGTCATCAAGTACTATTTTAACGTATTTTGTATGACTTGCTCGAGGATTGAACTCTGGTCTTCCGGCCCATTAGTGAACAATAGTATCAGTAGGACAAAAGAATGCACATTCGTATTAATTGTAAAGTGAGTTAGAAATAAAAGACTAAGTCATAATTATAAACATTATTCTATTTAATTACTTTTTTGGTATTTTTGATTCTGATTTTAGATACAAATTTAGAACTAGTGATGCACTCGACACACAAATCTCTTGAGATCAGCACTTGTAGTTTCGAAGATATGTACATTTGTAGCATAGTGTAAAAGGAAATATTCGATCCTCACGAATTAGTCGTCGTCTTCTTCGTCAACAGAAACAGCCGTGCGTCTTTCTGACACGTAAGTGATTGGTTCATTGGATAGTGATGGCTAGTTATAAAGATATTCCCCGTTAGGTGTAAACAACAGTAAAAGAGTTGTTTGCTTTCTTCTTCTCTTGTCGGGATGATAGCAGCAGCCGTCTTCCTTTCTTCCTGGTAAACTATACACAGAGTGATGCAGCAAAACGAAAACGAAATAGGGATTATGAAGAAATGGTTAAGGGGTAAGAAAAGCGACTGCAAGTTCGACAACGAGGAAGATTATTGAGCAGCTACGTTTGGTCTTTTCCGCATTATGTGCAGGAGGAGAGTCTTGCTAGAAGACGTAGCGGCGTCCGGCGGCGAGTTCGTCCACCTAGGACCCTTGAAATTTCGTTTACTTTTTCTCAAGTGTCGGATGTTTTTGCAGTACCCTGTATATAAAACTCACTGTCTATGTGTGTGTGTGATTTTGTGTGCTACATATAGAAAGAAATGTTAGGGAATCTATATAGAATCTCAAAGTGTATTCTTATGGAAAATCCGCCGGGGAAGTCAATGTAAGTGTTTCTCAATCTCTAATTTAACCCCTAAGGGTGTTATAGGGGCATGACACTCTTAAAACGTTAATGTATCCTATTTTTTATGAAATTTAAATTATATGTGTAAAATATCTGTGGAATACAATCGAAGTGGTATCGAATCTATACGTTGCTCTATGTGCCAAATATTTAGCTAAAGTTTTAAATATTAGATGTTACTAAAATTGAAACCATATGAATGAGACACTAATTAACGAATTTTCCAACATTTAAGTTCCTTCTGACTATATTAGGGACCAAATGGGAGGAGCGGACGTTTAAAATGAATAAAGTAATATGGAGTTATTAGTATAGTTCAAAAAGTACATAGTAGTGATCCGTATTCAATCCCAAGCAACGTCGGGTTTTCATCCTAATAATGAATAAAAATAAAACGTTAACAATATTTTTGCTAGATGGCGACATGTTCTTCGATGTTATATATTTCTTTACAACACTGTGAAAATATATATTCCCGTCGCCCGCTCATGTAAGAACAGACAAAGGTAGACCTCTGAAAGCTGCAAATGGCTTTTCAAGATTCACCAGACCCCCCAAAAAGAACGTTTTGACTTCTTCGCAACATCTTATTTCGGACTTCCTGTTTGTGACGTCATATGCTGATATATATCCTTAATTTTATTGTTTACTTCGAATAGAATGTTCCATTCATTTGTTTAATCTAATTTTATGTGGAAAATGCCGTTTTGAACAATATTACTAGAAAATAATCTCATACATCTGTATACATTTGAATACGAACTCAAATGTATACATACGAGCTTAATTTCAAATCTATGCATATGTGTAGCATAATCACGTTTTGATTCTTTATTATTGTTGTAGAGCTCTATATAAAAAGGATATTCAGCTATCTGTGTGTGCAAGACTATGGATCGAATCTCTTCTGGCTCGTTTATTTTTAATTTGCGTGCATATATATATATATATATATATATATATATATATATATATTTATACATATACATATACATATATATATATATATATATATATATATATATATATATGTATAAACTTATATATACGGCACAATCACGTTGATAAATATATATATATATATATATATATATATATATATATATATTTATACATATACATATACATATATATATATATATATATATGTATAAACTTATATATACGGCACAATCACGTTGACACACCGGTTCCCGTTAGATCACCGAAGTTAAGCGGCGTCGAGCCTGGCCAGTACTAAATGGGTGACCATTTGGGGATACCAGGTGCTGTATGTGCTCTCTGCTTATCTCGGCGTTGTTTCCAGTCGTCTTGTATTACTACTTGCCATTGGAATCAATCAGGAGAGCGGTTGTTGGTGATTGCGCAATCCTTGCAATTACAAATTCACGTGGGGCACTCATACGTCGAAATCGACGGGAGAGTCCATCATGTATAAACTTTAAGAAAGAAGCAAAATGCCTTCAAATTACCATGTGTGCGATGCAGATATTTTTATTAAAATCAACAAAAATAAAATCAAAAGAGTATTTTGTTTTCTTCATCTTGAATTTTATCTAATAATCTTGATATAACAAGCCTCGTCAGAGCTTTAGACAAATAAAAGGTATTAACCTTATTTTTTTCGTAACAATCCTTCCTGGTCTTGTAGAAGTGACGTCCGATGTTGTGTAGTCTTACGGTGTAAATGTCTCTTTTAAATTGAACTTAAATCGCGCATGATCGCTGGTAGGTATAAATGTGGGAAAGTTCATTTATATATATATATATATATATATATATATATATATATATATATATATATGTATCGAATAGCCTTTTAGCTAGTTCCCGAAACAATCCATAGTTAAGTCATTATACAACTGATTTAGGTCCATTTTATCTTTGAAAACTCATATTTTAAAAAAGTAATATAAAATTTAGATTTTTCACTTTTTCTTGCTTCCGTTCGAAAAAACGGATTTAGAAATAAACGACATTTCCTCAGCAGAAATATTCATATATTTTTATTTAAACAATTATTAAGACTGATTATCTTAAAATAAGTGCAAGTTAGAAATCTTGTCTTTGGTGTCAATAAACACCATTGACCAATAACCAACTCCTAGTGCATGGACATTTTTCATGTCTAAAACCAGTTGAAAATCGACCTATACTAATGGGCACGCATATTCGGTCATCAGACGTGAACCGATTTCTCAACGTGTTTCGGCAATAAGCTTCAACAATTTAAATATGGCCCCATCATATAATAAAGACCAAAGTGTATGTATATGCGTTTAAATAAATATAAATCCGTCCCGTCACACGAAAGTTAACGATTGAAAAACTGCCAGACGAACCCATTTCAAGTGTTTAGGTGAAGGAAAGAAAGCAAATAGCAAGACTGACACCCCATGCCGTCTCAAAGAAAATCGGAAAGAAACTTTAAACTATATTTCCATACTGATGATTTTTTTCTTTTTCTTTCTTTTTTCTATACCGATTGATATTTTTTTCTAACTTTATTTGAACGTTCCAGTCTGAGATGTTTTCTTCTTTTTTTTTCTGGACCGATTTGATGATTTTCATACGAATATGAATATTAGTGCGAACAATGGCGAAGCGTAATTTTTTCCTGGTCATTTTCTAACGGAGGGGTTAGATTTATTATGAAAATAATGTGCTAAAAATGAGATTGCAAACAAACTGGGTAAGTAGTTCCTCTATGGAATCGCCAAACTAATTTAATCCTCAGTAACGTTCACACCTTTTGTCAATTAGTTTTGTTTTTCTCCTAACTCCTTTTTTTTAATCACATTTGTTTTGTCTTTTTTCTATTTTACTTCAGTAAGTTCTCATAAATCAAAGGGCCCTTTCCTCGAGCTAACACTAGATTTATTTATGAAATACGTAGATATACAAGTGTTCATCAAGTAGTATCCCTACCTTTCAAAGCTGTGGGAAATACTACGTCCCTTCTTCTCAATAGGCCACTTAAATTATAACAAACTTATATTTTGTGTGGTCTTTTTTTGGTCCTGCCCGATTCCAGGACAACAATTAATCTGCGCTGATCGAGTATCCATCTTACTGCTCTTACTTAAAGTAGCATCACTAAGAAAAGGTGTACCAGTCCTCGTATGAGTCAGTGTGTAGCCATGCTGAGAGGATATTGTTTGGGTTCCGAATATTATGTTATTCTGAATATATGATCAGGGTTTGCTTGTAGAACGAAGTAACCTCATATCAGAGCATCCTAACAAAGCTTTGTAGAAAGAGACGGAACCAACTCGAGGATGCTGTCTAGTTTGCATTCAAACCTTCTCGTTACTTGTATGTAGCCTTATTGTTCTTTATATTTCTTTCGGTTTCAATTTGTTTGTGGCATTGATGATGTTTTATTCGTAAGAGTTTGTTAGCTTACAAGGAGTGTTCAACGCGTTCTTTTTGAAAGCGAAAGCACTTATGAATATTCAGAGGTAGACATTGAAAAAAGACAAATGTTTTCTTTAAAAAAGAATCTAAAATAAAGCACATTTATTCATATGAACAATATATATATTGTTTAGAAAAATTCACCATTTTAAAATGCCATATAATTTATTCAAATAATCAATTAATTTAAAATTTAAAATCTTCACTTTAGAAGTAAGAATTCTAAAAGCTCTAAACATGTATTTATTCTGAAAGATAGTTTTAGAATTCGTGTTATTTAAATTTTATTATTTGATCGCTGTAAATCGAATTCAGAATTAACGCATTGTTTTCAGTTTATTTATATTCGGACATTGAATTAATTTCAATAAATACGTGTTTTTTGTTTGTTTCTTTGTTTGTTTCGTATTATGGCATGCACTTCTTTTTTTCCAATTATGTAATGGCAAATCCAGTAAATTTATTTTGTTTGTTGTATAGTGAGGGTTAGGGCATTTTTACCGTTGTATGGACGTTTTATGCCGACACAATAAATATATTTTCTATACGATTAGTTTTTAAATTAATTTGTTTTGAAGACGTATATTTTGTATAAACATATTTTGTAAACGATAATTTCTAGTTAACGCATATATGAGACCTTGACAATTACTACCGAGTAAGAATAGATCTTGAAGACGTAGTAACGGAGGGTTCACTCCACACTCCCCAAATCTCCCGAATTGGGGCTTGCAATGTTGTGTCATATCCAGTTTGATTTGTGGAGAGCTTCAATAATTGATAGGGCTCGGAGATAAAACAGACAGAACAAAGGTAGAAAAAGCCGGGAGCGATGGATGTTACAGTGGTGCGATCGGATAGATACGAACACCTCGCTCAAGGGTGGCCGAGGTTGTTCGATCTCGTGCCAGATACAAGTTCTATTTGTGTTGTGACCTTGAAGGGCTAATGATTATTAAGACAATACGATGGTATATTTACTAGATTGTATTTACAGAAATACATAATAGTATGATACAAAAAGTCTGCGTCGATAATTCCTTCCCACCACAGGAAGATGTGACACAAGGTCAGAAGATAAAGAGAGTTAAATCAGCGCTGCTTAAGAAGAAGCACTCTGGCTTGTTTAACATTGCCTGCGGATTTCCGAAATTTCGAAATTATATCATAGTGTGAATAATAAAAAAAAACTGTGTATATGTTGAGACTTATGTTAGAATCATAGTTAAACTGATACCGATCGTTAAACGGCATCATCCAGGTTTCCTACTTATTTCAACAAATGCCTTAGTTACGTCCCTTTATTAACCGGATCAAAAATTAACCCGTTATGAATTAAAAAGTAATAATTAAATAGATAAAAATATAAACTCGAATTAATATAAAATAAATGTACTAATAAATATGAAATATAAGAATCAATACCGACCCTTTACGTACAGATTAAAAAAATGATATTAGTTAAATTAATTAAACAAATTATTCATGACGCATACACATGACTGTACTAGCCGATGGGTAATTCTGATGACAGATTTCACTTAAGACATATATATGACTCTGACAATTACTAACTCTCTCTAAAGAGTCACAATTAGAGCTTCATCACATCCATAGTGTTACACATGTTACATGTAAAGTTATCCAGGTTATAAGGTAGAAATTAGAAGAAAATAGCGAATTTGGTGGAAGGTTTTTGTTTTTTTATTTGTTTAAATGAACAATGCATATCGTATGGCTATAAACCATTTCAAAAATATATCATAGCTTATTCAAATAGATATATTTTAGCATGCATAGTTTTTACATCTTAAAAGCTTTATAAAATAAATAACATGTTCAAATCTTTATTTTTAAAGCTCCACATAGATATTAATGATGAACGACAGTTGTAGAATTCGTGTCACTTCCGATTTATTTTAAAGGTTTTTCTGAATTGAATTCTTAATTAACGAGCAGTGTTATTTCTTGATACTGGCTTGCATTCACTCAAAAAAAGGTTTTATAAAATTAACAATTACTTTTCTAAAGTAAGACAAAAATAGATATTTTAAAGGGGCATTTTTTTCTAATTATAGGTTCAAAATTTACTGAATATAATTGAATCAAAATTGGTATAAAGAGCTCATGAGATGTAGCATGTAATAATATTACATGTTAAATCACACGGAGATCGTCCCTGTGTTGATCCCTATGTGTTTAAAGATGTATCAAAAGTCATTTCAAATAATTAATGTTTAAATCAGTTCAAATAATACCCTGTCTTCTCAGGTATCATATGTTCGATAGAACGTATGATATCCGGATTGGGTATACTTTCATTGCTGTAATAAATAACCCTATTATATGTGCGTTACATTACTTATTCAATTCATTAATTGAACACAGGTTCTTTCAGAATATAAAAGATTAATTCATATCGCCGACTTTGATCGTCCAGTGATCTGCAAAGTGTGTAAGGTAGCGAAAGAGAGAGTCAATTACGTATTTTAAACGCATACTGGTGTTGGTGAATGCTCCCTTGACTGATGGCCTTATTTTCAGAGCTGATAAGTACGTTTAGTTGCAATTAGTAACAGCTTCAGAGTAATGGGCGCCTTTGTGGCGTTCACGAATAGTCACAATCGACATTATGCTCGACCTTAGTTCACACTGATTGCATAATCATGTTTTACTCACCAGTTCCCGTTGGATTAGCGAAGTTAAGCGACATTAAGCCTGTTCAGTACTAGATGGGTGACCAGTAAGGAATACCAGGGGTTGTACATTGGGGGTATTTTTAACGAATTTATCATCGGTTACTAAGGCTAAATCGACTAAGAATATTATGAGAAGATAGCGCATGAGGAATGGGATAAGTAACGTTCAATTACTTATAAGGACGCTTTCTGACAAGTATCTATTTATATTTGATTGAAGACGATCATGTTGCAGTGCACAGGAAAGCAGTGCTATGATAACGGGTTCCACGTGTGTGAAATTCTTCGGAAACACTGTTCATGGAAATCAACCTTGATGCAATTTCCTCGCATGGGGAAAAAGTTATTTTCAGTTGTGGTAGAACGATATGTTCATGCTGTGAATGTTATACAAAGATGTACCAACAGATTGAAGCTCAGTCGAGCATTTTCCATGGAAATAATGATAACGATAACATTAACGATAACAGCTAGTAACATCTCTTTTGCAAGAAAGGAGTTGTAAAGAACAGGCGAGATCGTTCACGACTTCATTGGGAAGTCGATTTGTTATTCTCTCAAGGACAGGAATACTGCTGTTAGGGACGATGGTGACACATCCATACAAATAAAATAATGTAATAACAAACATCGCCATAATCAATTCTCCGGACACAAATATATATGCAACTTTGGGCGACTTGTGAATTAAAACTTTCCTATAAACTTTCAACAACCCAAGCAAAGTAAATGTCACACCAGACAGCTGCCATATCAGACCTTGGTAAGTAAACGGGGAAATAAGTTCAAACTTTAAATGTTAAAGCAATTATTATCACACAATTTTTATATGTTTTAACACTTTGGTTTAAGTCCATCTTAATCGTCGTTTGTTCCAAGTAAAAGTATTCAAGGAAGACGCAGACTCTACGTTATTTTCATAAAGCCGTGGGGGATCCGTATTCCATCTCATTTCAGTCCATATTGACACTGGGTTGAGAAAGATACAGCATTTTTTTTTAGTTTCATCTGGTCAAAGAACTTTACGCTGACACGGCGATTCGGTCATTATCAGATGGCAAGCTTAAAACCGACAGTAAATCGTTTCACAATCCGTTTACTTCGGATTATTTACGCCAGACTGACTGTCTCAATAAACATCGTATATTTTTATTATATCTTCGAAGCGGTGTAATGTCGATCATTCTCTCTACGCCCTTTCAAATGCCTGCATATACGTGTTTTTTTTAGATTAGCACAATTGTGGGTGCTTATTTAGAATAGGGTCCCTGTAGAAAATTATTTTCATGTAAAATCATTATTTTGTACTTACTCAGTCATAGTTTCTCACTCACGGTACGAAAAAGAATTGTAAAATATTAAGCAGAACTTTAATTAGAACGATTTTTCCATTTCGATGTACAACGTCTATTCGCTGACATTTTGGGTGTGAGCCAACATTTTGGGTGTGATCGATCGATGGAATAGCCAAGGGCAATAACTCCGTTTTTATTGTTAGAATTTAAAAAAGAAAGAAACACATATGCAATAATAATAAAATATATATTTATTAAATAAAAAATCTTCCATGTCTAATCGACACTTTCTGTCGGCAGCTGAATCTTGAACAGCGCCAGGTGAACCCGTCCAGCTTGTTTATTGGAACAAAACGCATGTCTCTGCCACACCGACACCTCTTTTTACCAGCTATTAATTGCTGCGATTGCAAAAAATCAACAGTCTTCGCCGGCTCCATACACAAGTACACCAAGTCCTTCAAGTTCAAATCATTGACATCCATTTTCAGAGAAATTCTTAAAAAGTACTATTTAGGTCACACGTGCCTACCTAGGGCACACAATTTCGCTACACTTACCTGCCCTTAGTTAGCTATTCCATCAATCGGCCACACCCAAAATGTCGGCGAATCTACGTTGTATATCACCCTTATAGAAATTGAAAAATCGTTCTAATTAAAGTTCTGCTTGATATTTTTAAATTCTTTTTCGTACCGTGAGTGAGAAACTATGACTGAGTAAGTACAAAATAATGATTTTACATGAAAATAATTTTCTACAGGGACCCTATTCTAAATAAGCACCCAATTTTGTTATATACAAAAACGAACAATAATAATAACTATTTAATTAGTATAAGTATACGTTTCATCCTTGCGGACTCATCAGTTTAGAGACAACCATTCTCACGATTCGAGCAACGGAACGAAAGTTATTTGTTTGTAACTCCAAATCCGACGGTTAAACTGATGAGGTTAGCATGAATTCTCATACGAAATAAACTTATTTATGTCAGTAAGGGGACATTCTATAAGCAGCAGTCAGAACGTGTTCTACATAAAAGAACATTGCAGTATAACCTAAGTAGGCAGCTATCGCATCTTGCATTAAAGGGCCACGCCAAACGGGGCTAAAAATAATTGTATATATATCGAGGTAAAATAATTAATTTTATTAATATGAAGTATATATACAAACACACACATTATATATATATATATATATATATATATATATATATATATATATATAATTATAAATATTTGTTTCATCTGCATACGTATTCGCTTCATCGTCAGTGTAGAGATAATTATTAAAGATTGTCGCCGGATTTGACACTCCGGAACAAGTCATGTTTATAACTAAAATTCCAACGTCTTAATTATACCCCGCCCCCATGAACAGTGAGAACGGTGAGAGTTTTAAAACTATTGTAGGCAGCCGACGTCAACAGTGTTCAACTTATGAAGGAACATGCATAACAGCAATGAATTTTGACGGTTGTATTAATACTACTCACTACACCGGCTAGCTTAGATTAGGGGCGACAAATAATTATATATACACACACACACACATATATATATATATATATATATATATATATATATATATATATATATGTGGGGGGGGCGTGTGTGTGTGTGTGTATGTGTGTGTATGTGTGTGTGAGTAGATTTCGCGTAAAACAAAATCGTAGGATACATTTCAGAGGAAACATTCTTTTAATCAATGAAGCGGGTGGAAAAGAACATTGCTACAATTTTCATTAAGGCCTTATCCTCTGATCCTCTAAAAACAAACGTCAGGATATTAAATTAAAAACTAAGAAAATCGAATGAGATATGAGAAGAATATTGTTATAGTTTGAGAAAACGATTGAAAAAAAACCCATAAATCTCTCAACGTTTGAGTGGATTTGAATCATCAAAGATCTCCGACTGATATTTCAATATCTTTTGTCTACACAGGCTAGGTCGAGAATTGTTAATAACTAACGCCTCAATAATACTGAGATAGGAGTTCGACCTAGCACTGTGTAAAACAGAAAACCACTCATCAGAATACGTGTCAGAACAAGTATTTGTTCCAACCAGGTTATTACCGATGACAGATTCATGTGCTTGAAAGTTCCCGGATGATCTCGAAACCTTGTGTAAACGAATATGACGTGGTATGTTTTGGGATATTCTCATTTCTAATCTTTGGGATGTCTTGCCAGCGTAGTCATCCCTACACTGACACAGGAATTTATAAACAACATAATTCTTTTGAATGGCTGGCAGAACATCCTTACGAAAAGAAGAGGAAAGGGTTCGAGTCGTGTAAACTACTCTAAGCATGGTTGCTGGAAAACAACGTTCAGTAGAAGAAGAAATCCTTTTGTCAAGGCCGACAGAACCTAACCATGGAAGTTTCCAATAAATAGGGCATCGTGACGGGACAATACATTTACCACCATTAAATATAGCAAGTTTGCGTGCATGGTGCTTTTTTATCATATTGATGGGATATCCATTATCAAGAAAAATATTAGTAATTTCACCAAGTTTCGCATCGAGTCGGGTTGGTGAACAAATCATAATTGCTCGATGAGTGAGAGTACCAATAACATTTATTTTTCTTGATTTTTGGGCGAAGGAAAACCAATTTAGATAAAGACCTGTAAACGTTGGTTTTCTATACACAGAGGTGTCAAACGATAAACCAGCTTTAGACACTAACACATCAAAGAATGGGACGGAACCACAATCCTCGACCTCCATAGTGAATTGCAAGTTCCATCAGTTCAACAAAAATTCGCTCAGGAAATTGTGGAGATTTTAAGGGGCCACAGTAAAGATAATCTGCACATATACCAATGGTTTCATCCAATCCTACATTGGTAAACAGACTACTAATGTCAAAGAAGCCAATAACTCAGTATCCTTTAAGATAGATAATTTGTGTATATAAGACACAAATTGAAAGCAATAAGAGATACAATAGGTCGAATAAAAAATAAGTACATGCTTAAGAATATCAACTAACCATTTTCCAAGTTCATGTTGTGCAGAACCCAACATTGATAGAATAGGGCGTAAAAGAATGTTCAGTTAATGCACCTTGGGTAAGCCGTACATTCTAGGACGTTGTAAATCTCTTTAGAAATAAACTTGCTTTTATAAAGCTGAAGTAGCCTTTTCTGGATGTTTATTTCCATGTGAAAAGTGTCATCATGGCTTAAACCACCCATCTTGAAACATTTATTTTTATCAGGTTAGAAAGAAAGTAATGTCGTATTTTTAACTTCATCAATTTGCAGCCTCCTAAGTTGTACACAGTTCTAGCTTTTTTGGTGAATTAGCGTCTTAATATCTTGCTGTGCCTTTATGATATAGTAATTAGTTGGAAAATATTAAGTTTAATGGTCTCAGCCGTCAAAAAATGGATATTAGTGAGGAGCATAGGAGACATTGCATGCTCTATGAATTCAAAAAAGAAACCCAGCTGCAGAATCTACATGTAATATTGGAACTGTCTATGGGATAAATGTTCTGAATGATCGAAAATGTCAACGGTTGTTTGCAAGATTTTCTTCTGGAGACGTAAACCTGTCAGATCGGCGACGTTCGGGAAAGCTATACTCAATTGATAAAGACGCCATTAAAGTTGCTGTGGATGTCAATCCAAAGTAAACCAGCAGAGAATTAGCTCAACAATTCAATACAATCCATACCACAATTATTTCATGCCTTCACAAGTTAGGAAAAGTTGGACTCTTGGTTCCCAACAATTTAACCGACGCTCAACGCAATCAAAAATTGACTGTTTGCACATATTTGCTTTCCAGAAATCATCGAGAACCATTTTTGCAGGGAATTGTGGCTGGAGATGAAACATGGTTTCTTTACAAGAATACCCAACGCAAAATACAATGGTTAAACCGAAACCAAAGTCCACAGCCTGTTCCAAAAAAAGACTACATACAAAGAAGGTTATGCTCTTTTTATGGTTGTTTTATGAGAGGACTGATCTATTATGAGTTGATAAAGCCTAATCAACCAATCACAGCAGTAAAATATTGTTTGCAGCTGGATGATCTAAGAATTGCTCTATCAAAAAAAACGACCAGCACCAATAGGTAGGGTGTAGTGCTTCAGCATGATAACGCGAAACTTCACACACCAAAACTTACTTAGGAAAAGGTCATGAGTTTTAATTGGGAAGGTTTGCTTCATCAATCGTATTAACCTAACATTGCTCCATCAATCTACCATCGTTTCCGGTCGTTGCAACATCACTTAAACAATAACATTTATGAAAATGAGGACCTACTAAAAAATTACCTGAATTTGTTTTTCTCTCAGAAATCAGATAATGTTTTTGAAGTAGGCATCAAAAAGCTAGTTGATCGTTGGACAGAAGTCATAGAAAATGTTGGAAATTATTGTAAAGGTTAAACATGCCTTAATGTGAATGTTGCAGATGAAATAAATGTGTTGGACAAAAACGACATTACTTTCTTTCTAACCTGATATCATCCAAAACGTTACATATTTTGGAGATATAATCAACTTGGTTCAGGATAACAACGCCTGATCCTTTGTCTGGACGAGTGATATAAATATCAGAGTTCGACTTAAGTAATTTCGCAGTTTCAAACCGATTTTTGTGGCAAATACAATCGCTTGATTTAGTACGTATAGCAGAAAACGTCCGTCCTAATTCACCCAACTAGTTAATTCATCCTTGGAAATAGGCGAATGTATTTTTAGTTGAGAATATAATCGTTCAATCTCACTAAATATGTTGATTTTATCAACGCGAAGTGGAGGAATGCAAAATTCTAAGCCGGCAGAAAGTATATATATATATATATATATATATATATATATATATATATATATATAAATAAATATATATATATATATATATATATAATTAACTTGTTACAAATATCCAGGGGGTATGAATCCGAAGGAAGTTGAAACCGGGTTTATGAGAGTGCTCAATGAAAATTCAGAGCAAAATATATATTTTTTGATTTTATTCCAATAGTTGCGACAAAACAAGTTTTGTTTCATTGGTGCAAATAGCGACCAACTCATCGGGCTGGCGATGGAATTCAAATGGCATAAGTTTTAACTTCACCTTAACGGGAGATTGAAAATTGAAAATACATTGGAGGGGGGGACAGAGTTGGGGCTTTGTCTATAACGGTGACATGGGACATGAGAGGGGAGGGGGGAGGACCCCAACAAGTCGTGTTTCAAATTATTGCGTAGGAGGTTTTCCCGTTTGTGCTGTGATGATCTCAATTTCGGCCGGGGTGGGAGGAAGGGAGATGGGGCGACGGCCAGAGTGAGTTAAATTTAAAATGAGAATAAAATTATGATTATAACCGTCATTCCTATTTTATTTTAATTCTAATAAGTAATTATCATGTGGATAAAAATGTTTGATAATTTTAATTTCTGCATTTTATTTATTTTATTTTAATGTTTTGTTTATTATTTGTAGTGAATTTTGTTGTGATTATATTTTTATTTTTTTATTTATTTTTTTATTTTTTTAAATTGTGATTATATTATACCGAGATCAATACTAGTGGAATCATTTTATAAGAGAAGTTTCATGGTATTACCAGTTCTAGCATTAACAAAACCGATTATAATAACAATGATAACGCCTGCCAATCATACCTACGATAGTCGCAGTGATAATAGCCTTAATAAAAGCCTTAATAAAAATAAGAATAAAAATAAAAATAAAGATAAATATAAATAAAATTAGAATAAAAATAGAAATAACAAGTTTGTAAGAATATTAATGATAATAACAATAATAATAATAATAATAATAATAATAATAGTATTAAAAAATAATAATAATAATAATAATAATAATAATAATAATAATAATAATAATAATAATAATAATAATAGTAATAATGATAAATATCACCATCATTATCATCTTGCTACTTGTGAAGTCATTGGGCGAAATAAGTCGACAAGTGATGGTAGGCTTTTTTGTTCTACTACCAATGACAAGGACTAAGTACCAGTTAATAATTAAGTGTTCAAGGTAGTGATCGAAGGGTTAAGTAATTGAGATTAGATTAGTCCAAGTGATATCAGTGTTAATAGCTGTCTCAGTTATGGGTTTATGTCAGAATTGGTAGTATGGCTGAGAGGCTATTGAGGCTGTGCATTATAGGTAGTACGTAGAGATTTGATGTTATTGGTAGTTTAGAGGGGTGGTTATATATTTATAGATTCATCATGACTTGTTGGGGTAGGGATTGGGTGGTAAATTTGGGTGGGTGGGTAGGGGGTTATAGTGTGTTTTGGGGTAGTGTATAGTGGGGGTTTAATGTTATCATTCATTTTTGTAAAAATGTCCCATGTCACCGTTATAGACAAAGCCCCAACTCTGTCCCCCTCTCCCTCCAATGTATTTTCAATTTTCAATCTCCCGTTAAGGTGAAGTTAAAACTTATGCCATTTGAATTCCATCGCAAGCCCGATGAGTTGGTCGCTATTTGCACCAATGAAACAAAACTTGTTTTGTCGCAACTAATGGAATAAAATCAATATATATATATATATATATATATATATATATATATATATATATATATATATATATATATATATATTATATTTGGGCAGCATTGTTTCTTTGATACATTTAATTCGAGAATGTAAACCCACCATCAACCAAGAGATAAGGGAGATATATTAAATGCTTTTAAAACGTTCTTAATTGAGCTTTGAAATAAATTAAACAGGTTTAATTCTGTAACTTAATCATGCGACTCATGAGAGTAGGAAACGCTTGCAAATATGTCAAGTAATAATTTACACTGGAGACTAACATTAGATCGTTGACCCACCAACTACAAAAATGAGATCAGATCAAGTACAAACAGAAACGTTCACTTTTGTTTAATCGAACACAAACACACACACACACACACACATATATATATATATATATATATATATATATATATATATATATATAAAGAGAGAGAGAGAGATAGAGAGAGATACATGTATATATATAAATATATATGTTGTTATATATTAAAATTCATCGAGCTTCCTTCTTGAAAAAGTTATTATATATAAGAATACAAAGTATATGCATGTATTTTCACACACCTATATATATATATATATATATATATATATATATATATATATATATATATATATATATATATATATAATGGTAATAATCCAGGTGAAAAATATCCACAGGGTGGTAATCCAGAGAATTTTAACCGGGTTTATAAAAAGTGCTCAATATAAAAATAGAGCTTTATATATATATATATATATATATATATATATATATATATATATATATATATATATATATATATATATAACTGCACTAATTATTCAGAAATTTAGAAAAGAAACGCGACGCATAAAAGCTGGTAACATACCCTATATATACCCACATACATGCTAATATATTTATTTATACACGTGTATACATATATACACCCATATATATATATATATATATATATATATATATATATATATATATATATACATGCATACATATATACACACAAATATGTATATATATATATATATATATATATATATATACCTATATATACATATACATAAATATATACAGAAACCTATGCGTAAATTTGTATATATATATATGTGTATATATACATATATACATATTAATTTATATATATATATATATATATATATATATATGCATATATATATATAAATATATATATATATATATATACATGTGTGTGGGTGTGTGTTTTTGCAGACATATACAGGGTGTTAAGCCAATTCAGTCACTTGACAAAAAGCAAACGAAATACCAAGATGTGCTGAGGAGCCTGGTTAAGTCCTGGATCGACAAGATCCCTGCTTATGTATTCCAGCAGTAATCTGCATGTGTACACAAAGCTAAGACATTCAAGGCGTGACAGTTTTACAATGTTCCTAACCACTGGTCTCTGGACTTGTGACAACCTTATTCACACGACTGTAATTCTCTTGATTATTTCGATTGAAGTCTGTTCAAGAAAAACATTGATAAGCACGCCCAAAACACGGCGTTCACCGCTATAAGTAATTCGCGTCCGCATTTTGATAATCGTCTCTTCCAGCGGTTACATTGAAAAATAGTGAAATAATAATGTAGTATGTAACTCTTACAATTGCTAAGTAAACTGTCGGGTCTCTGTATATATAACTTCTTTTTTATTGTCATATTTCGTTTTCTTTTTGTAGGGTGTCTGATATTGCTGCTTCACCCTGTATATACGCATATATATATATATATATATATATATATATATATATATATATATATATATATATATATATATATATTATATTAGTACTTCATGTATCCACATAAAATATTATAAGGAGATATACTTTTTTTTATGTGTCAGTTTTCAGTATTTACTTCAACAGTGCTCGATACGTAAGTAGAGCTAGGTAGTAAGCAATGAAAATATATATGGCAATCAACCTACACAGAGGTTCCCGTGTTTCATCCCCGGGGGGAATCGTCAGGCTAAACGATTGATTGCCATATATATTTTCATTGCTTACTATACATATATACATATATATATATATATATACACATATATATATGTGTGTATATATTTATGTATATATATGTATGTATGCATTAGTGATTAGTGACAGTCTATATATATATATATATATATATATATATATATATATATATATATATATATATATATATATATATAGTCACTAATCACTAATGCAAAGTTCCGAATACGTTCGTAGAACCCGCTTCTATGTACATATAGATCTTAATTTCCCCTTATTACGTGACAGGTTCCAGACTGACTCTGTGAACCGGGTTCGCGCCTTCCGACTGTCTGAAATTGTTACTTTTCTGCACTGAAACGCTAGCGTTTGTAGGTACAAATAATTTTATATTCCTGTATTAATATATATATGATGATCGATGGACTCTCCCGTCGATTTCGACGTATGAGTGCCACGCCTGGGGCTGCCCGCGCGTGAATTTGTAATTGCGCAATCCCAAACAACCGCTCTCCTGAGTCGGCATTGCTTGATTCCAATGGCAAGTAGTAATACAGGACGACTGGAAACAATGCCGAGATAAGCAGAGAGCACATAGAGCACATACAGCACCTAAATGGTCACCCATTTAGTACTGGCCAGGCTCGACGTCGCTTAACTTCAGTGATCTAACGGGAACCGGTGTGTCAACGTGATTGTGGCGTGTGTGTGTATATATATATATATATATATATATATATATATATATATATATATATATATATATATATATATATATATATATATATATATATATATATATATATATATATATATATATATATATATATATATATATATATATATATATATATATATATATATATATATATCTATATATCTATATATATATATATATATATATATATATATATATATATATATATATATATATATATGTATATGAATGCAAACTAAAATGTATACATTTGAGCTTGCATGCAAATGTACTCAGATGTGCAGGATAAAAATAGATGTTTGACGATCGGATTTACCGTGAAACTATAATAAAGAAGTAAAAGAATCCTCATTTGGATGTGTTGTTATTGTTATAAGGCATTATATGAAAGAGTATCAAGTTTATTGTACATTTTTATACCTATTTATATATATATATATATATATATATATATATATATATATATATATATACACATCGCGTCGACCGTCGGGAATTATCTTCTTGCACTGGAGATTGCGTAAGCATGAACATCGATGTCTGTAGGTAATAAATAATTAATATTTATTCATAAATATTATTATATAGCCCCCTTTACTGAGTGAATTTAATAACAAGCAGTACTACTAGCGTTATTGCAAGATCCAACACGATTTGTTGTTGTTGATCACTTTTCGCTGCTTGCTGTGAATACCCGCCGACTTGGTATTTACAAAGTTAAATTCCTCATAAATTTCAAGCTAATTTCTGGTGGCCAACTGGTAATTGTCTTGACTTCGAATCAGTGACGATTTGTGATCGGAGTTCGTGCCAGCCGACAGTCGGGAATTAGCTTCCTGCACTGAAGATTGCGTAAGCATGAAACATCGATGTCTGTAGGTAATAAATAATTAATATTTATTTATAAATATTACTATATAGCCCCCTTTACTATGGCTGGGCACTTTAAGTGAATTTAATAACTAGCAGTACTACTAGCTTCATTCCGAGGTCTAACACGATCTGTTGCTGTTGATCACTCTTCGCCTCTTGCTGTGAATACCAGCCGACTATATATTTACAAAGTTAAATTACTCATAAATTCCAAGCTAATTCCTGGT
Organism: Sepiola atlantica; assembly: GCA_963556195.1. NCBI lineage: Eukaryota > Metazoa > Mollusca > Cephalopoda > Sepiida > Sepiolidae > Sepiola > Sepiola atlantica. The sequence goes on from OY744539.1 coordinate 19,033,127, forward strand.
GGCCAACTGTCTCTAGATTGCGAATCAGTGACAATTTGTGATCGGAGTTCGCTCTCGTCGGGAAAGTAATAATTGATACATAAAAGAGTATATCTCCTTATTACATTTTATGTGGATACATGAAATAATATATATATATATATATATATATATATATATTTAAATATATATATATATATATATATATATATATATATATATATATATATATATATATATAAAAATAAGAGAGAGAATAGCAATCCATAGTTAGTCTATTCACAATTGTATTAGATTCATTTTGGTCTTGAAAAATCATATTTAAAAAATATATATAAGATTTTGATTTTCAACTTTTTAACATATTTCTCTTTTTATCTATTGTCCGAAAACAACAGATTGAGAAATAAACGACACTTACACAGAAAAAAAAAACATTCATATTTTTCTTAATTTTCATATTATATGCCTACACACACACACACACACACACACATACATATATATATATATATATATATATATATATATATATATATATATATAAATCTATGTATATATGAATATATTTCTATACATATATATACATATATATATAAATTGTATCAAAAATAATATTAATATGTTTTTCTAAATAATTGTCATATTAAATATATATATATATAAATATATATATATATATATTTATATATATTTGTATATATATAAATATATATATACATATATATATATGAATATATATATATATATATATATATATATATATATATATATATATATATATATATTATATTTGCATTGCATAGACAATAGGGGAATTACTCCCAAACCAATGGTTTTGAAAATATACATACACACAGACACGCACAGCCGCATTGAAGAGTTGTGATACAGCGAAACAGTATGTATGTGGATGACTTTATATATATATATATATATATATATGTGTGTGTGTGTGTGTGTGTTTATATATTATATATTATGTATTTGTATGTAATTGTTTGTATTGGTTATTGCAGCATATATTGTGATTTTGTTTAGTACTATTTCGATTTAGTTTCTGCAATTTCATTGATGTATACATACATATATACATATATAAAGTGGTAATTAGTACAAATACTATCTATTTTACATCAACATATAACATTTTTTTTTTTAATCATTGTCATATATAGATATATAAATGTATATACGTCTTATATTTGCATTTCATAGATCATACTGGAAGTAAACTTTTGTATTTTTGTACTTCGATGAGTTTTATTTTTCATCTCCTATATTACACGCAAAAGTAATTTATGCACATTTAATATTCATTTTTATCCCTTACGCGCGTTTCACGACACACATCAATAAGTGTATTTTTTTATTAATTAGTCCAATGTTATCAATTTTCAGATAGTTATAGTATATATTGTTTAATAGGGAAAAAGCATGTCATAACAAAAACACCGGACGGAAATATCCAGTGAAAATCCAGTGAACATTTCTGAGAAAAATTCGGCAAAATGAATTATAAAAAGGCAAAACACTCTCTTTGGAAAAAAGCTGAAAACTTCAGAAAAAGAATAAGATGTTCACACTCGAGAAAACGTACCAATCAGATTTCTCACCGATTGCGGTAAAGTATATATTTACGAAACTAAATGTATATATATATATATATAAATGCATATATATATACATGAAAATATTTGTTATTTTTTATTATCTATGGACGTATACGTTTCGTCTCTTTTCAATCAAAACTCATCAGCATAGAAGTATGACTATTCACTACCGGTCATATGATTCGAAACCCTGGAGTACAAGTATTTTTCAACTCAAATCCAACGTCGTTAACCGTGCGGCCAATATTTGAATAGCTGATAAACCAAGGAATTTTAAACACATTTAAAGCGGCGATCATGTCCAGGCATTCTACTACTATTAAGGAATGATGCATTATGACGTCATGCTGTGTTTGTACTACCACTAAAGTGCTATACTAATTTTACGAGGAGCGACAAATATGAAAATATTTGTTATTGTTTATTATCTATGGACGTATACGTTTCGTCTCTTTTCAATCGAGACTCATCATGACTATTCACTACCGGTCACGTGATTCGAAACCCTGGATTACAAGTATTTTTTAACTCAAATGCAACGTCGTTAACCGTGCGGCCAATATTTGAATAGTTTAAACACATTTAAAGCGGCGATGATATATATATATATATATATATATATATATATATATATATATATATATATATATATATATATATATATGTACAATATTTATTTATTTTAATCTATGTATGTCCAGTGATAGACCCGCGTTTAACTGCAGACCTGATCAAATTGCTAACTGAAAATGTGTCGTCACGGGTAGCATCCTGCAGTCCTTCCCACCACTACGGTCGAGGTTTACTGGTTTAATTTGTGGGTTAGAACGCGACTATATCTTTATGTGAGCTTGTGTGTGTCTCTATATATTTGCCTACCCACGAGGACAGAATTAGACAGAAGATCGTTTTTTTCATATGGTTAAAATACAACTTTCGAAAAAGAGGCACTATGGATTATAACAAAAAATAAAATTGCCCCAGTCTAGAAGGATCTCTCCTCCCAGACCGAGAATAGAACAGATACTATACTTTGACCACAGCCTGATGGTTACGATAGTATGCGATCAATAGTGACCGGGAATACGACAACAAGAAAACTAATGTTCTTAATGTGTGAGTCTTTAGACCAAATTGCGAGTCGGAAATATATTATCAGAGGTACTCTCACTCAAATTGGTGATGTTTAAAAGCATTATACATTATTAAAACTCTGATGAATTAATTTAACTTTGAAAACTGATTGAACACATTCCTTTCAATCCATAAATGTTCACTGTTTGAAAGTGTAGTTATTCTAGCATATATTTTGAGAAGAATGTGTTTAGATGTTATTGGATGAAAGAAAGTGTTTGCTAAAAATACGCAACACATCTTCATTTTTTTATTAATTAATTATGTGAACAAGGAGGGAGGCGTGGCGGTACCTGCACACAGACAGACGAGTGGATGAATACAGAGACAGAGGTAAGTACTGACAAACAGCTTTTGTGGCGGAACGTGTGTTTAATTGAAAAAGGAGAATGATGTCCGCCGCAAACGGAAACAATTCCGAATCTCTCATTCGCTTGGAAAACGGAACGATTCCTTTCAGGCGTGAACGAGATGTTTTCTATTTCTTTTTTTATTTGTTTTTTTTTTTTTGTTGTTTTTTTTGTTTTCTTTTGCTTTCATCTTTTCCCGGGTGGAAGTACTTCCCACTTCCGGTGAATCTTTTTTCACCTTCATTTCTTTGTCGACGAGACATTTTTTTTCGATTTCGGATTTCAACGTGTAAAGATTCAGTTTCATTCGGTTTCTTTCATCTTATCCCAGCCCTCCCCTCGTCTCTCTCTCTCTCTCTCTCTCTCTCTCTCACACACACACACACACACACACACACACACTCTCTCTCTCTCTCTCTCTCTCTCTCTCTCTATCTCTCTCTGGATAGGATTACATTTGTTTGCGATGGGAATTCGTTTGTTTAAACTGTTTGTACTTTTCTTTATATTCTTTCTTTTTGATTCTCTCTCATTCTCTATGTCTGCCATTTTGTTTTGTTCAAAGATTCTTGTTGATTTAACTCACGTATCATATCTGTTAGTTCCGTATGTCTTTATAGGAATAAGCTTACTCCGACTATAATGACGATTATTTGTAGTTTTACAATGTTTGTGTTTTTTTCTAATAAAAGTTGAAAACAATTAACTAGTTTTAAAGATGCCTACCATATGCAGGTTTGCGTGTACGTTATCTAATTTTAGGGCATTTGCAATTGTGCAGGCACAATCCATTACCATTATGTATGAGGAGTTCGAACGAAAAACGCAATAAACTTCATTTTTAAAAATACGAACCTATCATTACAAAAAGTGTTGCCTTTCAACACTTGACCACACGTCAAAATTATGTTTTGCTTAATATAATACAGACATTACTTCTTTTTTATTTTAAATAAAATAAGATTTTTTTTCGAAGTCTAGATTTAATTCCATGAAAAATGCCAGTATACTGGAATCATATGCCCTTAATAGGGTTAAGATGAACATTCATATACACTAAATGTACAAAAGCAAGGAAATTCCCAAATTTTTTACACTTTTATTGTCATTAAGTGTATGCGAGCACAACAGGGCTATGTATTTTACTGGTAGAAATTTTTCTTCAGCGCACCTCACCCACTTCATCCACTCATGCATAGAGATTTATACTGTAGTGATGTGATAATGAAATGGTTTGGTTGATATGTAGTCATACCCTTAATGACAATAAAAGTGTAAGAATTTGGGAATTTCCTTGCTTTTGTGCATTTAGTGTATATGAATTTACATCTTAACCCTATTAAGGGCATATGATTTCAGTATACTGGCATTTTACATGGAATGTCACTACTTTTGTAAAGTAATACAATGCCTTCGCATAAGGTTTTTTGGAATTTCATGGAAAACTAAGGTATATCGTAAACTGAAATTAAAATGCCATCAACTAGACCCTAGAACCTCTATCTCTGCCAAGAATTAGCTGAATCCATCAAATAGTTTATGAGATAAAGGGTGGGTCATACCTAAGTACGTACGTACACACAGAAAACATGATTTCATGATTGAACTTTCCGGATCTCTGGGTTGCCTTGACTAATGATGCCGAAATTCTACACACTTCTAGAACCTATCAAATAAAGATTTTGTGCAAAGTTTTAACTAATTTGGTTTATTGGTTTTTGAGTTATGATTGATAAAAAATATGAGATTTCCAGCATAGGCCATTCTTGGTCTATTAAGGGATAGAGCGCTCACACGCCTCTTGATATATTCGTCCTGTTATTTTTAATGTCTCAATTTAAAAACAAAAATGGATTCATCGCGTTTTGCATTCGTTGTCTTCATATTTATAAGGAGACATTTTTCTGTTGAGGTGATATTAAAAAATGATTTATCGGCTTATTTGGCATAATTTTTAGAGTGTTTGCTAATGAGCTGTAGGACCGGGTTCAGTACTCGGTCGAGTAATACCAAATCCTAAACACTCAGAAATATAAGGTGAAGATAAGTAGAGTAATTCTGGAAAAGGAATGGGGTGCTCCCCAACATCTAAGTGTAGCAGCCAATGAAAAGAGAGATTTCACGTCGCCCTCAACAATATATTGAAAAACGTAAAGTCTGACAAGTTTTTTTTTAAATATGCACTGTGAGTAGAATGTTTTGTGTACGTTTTGTGTCAATTAAAATTCTATAATTAGTAAGTTTATTTTAAACTAAAGGGGGATGTGTTGGCTTTATTACACTGAAAATAAAATATGAACATTTTGTTTAAATAAAAATAAAATATATTATTTGGATTATTTAGACTACTGTTCTCGTCTTGGCTGTCATTCTCACGACGTTTCGGCCGATGTAACCTCTAGACCTCTTCAGATGAGTTTTGTCGAACTCGGGGATATTTATGCATAATTTAGGAAGATTTACGGAATTTCGAACGGAACCCCTTATTGAATCCACGAGGTAGGTTTCTCTCGTTCCGTCAGCATTGATCAAGTAGAAGTCTTAAGTAATAAGGATATAAGTGCTTAGTATTATCAGTTCTAAGTGACAGTCTTTTAGAGGATGAAGGTTCAATCCTCAGTACGGGCTATACTAAGAATACAATTACGTGTTACTACAGACTTCTTCAAAGTCAGTAATCAGAATGATAAAACATACACATTATCAATCCTCACTTCAAATATTCCGAAACAAAAAATAAAATAATAATAAAATAATAATAATAATAATAATAATAATAAAACTCATGTTTCATTTGATTTTTTAACCCATAAAAAGATCGTGTAACTATACTTTATGTTAATTACGTCATAACACAGAGCTTGACAATTAATTCAATTGTTGATTTAAATAACTATACAGCTCCAAAATTTATTTTATATTTCTTCATTTCAGTTTAATTTAATTTTAATTATGTATTTATTTTGATTTTAAGTCATTCATTTTTACTTTATTTTAATTAATAACTAGTAGCATTATTATTATTATTGAATTTACTTGACATTAGTTGATCTTAATTCTTGTAACTTTACTCATTTAATAATATTTAATTAAATGAATTAAACTTATGTGAATTTATTGTGATAAGACGAATACTAAATACTTTAATTATCATTTATTTTATTTGACTACATTTTTTAAAACTTTATTTAAGACCCTTAAACATAGTAATCTAATAATATTATTTTTTTGACATTCGGATCTACTCTTGAAATTGGACCTGCAGTATTGATCTCGAACAGACTTACGTCCCTCGATGTTCAACTTATAATCAGTACTTATAATTTATTTGAATAATGTAGAAGTTTAATTAATATATCCATTTAAATAAGTTTACAAATGAAACAACATGATCTTTTTACAGACAGTCTATAAACCTGATCAAATGTGTTCTTGAACTACGTGTCTTAAAGTTGAGCTGACTTCTTAAAAAGGCCTGTGACGACAATTAATGGATGGAAAAATGCATTTCCCGGTGACCCTGACTCTCACAAAAAAAAACAAATATAATAGTTCAAATCAAAATTCATAATAATTTAGGAGAACTTTTGTATTTGTTGTATTGGTACTTTAATTATTCAGTTATCTGCGATTTTATTACTACATCACAATTACAAAATAAATAATAATGTATATCTTTATAATGGTCGCATAATCTTTTTATAAAATATTTTAATAATTATTTTAACTTGTATGAAAAAGAAATATTTATAATTTATACTTATGTTTTCTTTTATATTTCTCTTCTATACTATTTTATTTACATTTAAGACAAAAAATATTATTATTATCATTAGATTTACATTGCATTGCATCTAATTGCTTTGCTGCATTCCTGTTTGTATATTCTTTAAGATTAGTTGATTTAATTAAATTCACTTTATATAATAACCACAATGATTGTAATATTTATCTATTATATATAACATGCATTATTATATAACTATTTAATTTTATTAAGTTAGAATTAACTACCATTAATTAGTCGTAGTCGTAGTTATTATTATTGTTATTATAATTTTCTTTTTTGTTGTTGTTGTTATTAGTCTTGACTTTGCCATCAACTTAGTTTAAATTAAATCGTATTATTCATTTCTTTATTAAATTACGTAATTTATTTCTATTTTTAAATTATTTAAAATATTAATTATTAATTGTATTAATACACGCTTTTGATAACACGGTTTTATTTTAATTAAATTCGGTAGATCGTAACACGTTTAAATGCACTTGTCAAACAAGAGACGTTCTTATTGTGATATATTGTGGGTGACAAATTCCGTGTATCGATGACAATATATGATCTCCGTCCGGTACAAAAAATAGGCAGCAACATTGTATTTCTATTTTATTCAATAATATCCTGTAATCATTGTTTATAGGATTGATAATGTAGGATTTCCTCTATTTAGTTGTGAGTGACGGTCCAGGTTTTTGAAAAAACAAAATCTATGCGCCTCAGAAGAAAATATATTAGACAAGAAGTAATGACGGCTTGACAGCGAACTAGTGTCAGCCATCAGTTAGTTTCAATAACAATATGTAATATGTCATTTTACTTGTCTATGTATATATACTAGTAGATTCCCCACAAAGGACCTGGTGATACCAGATCAGGCTGCCCTGTAGCTCCCTGAGACGAAATTCACCTACATTGACGTTTTTTTTTTCTTTTGTAAAACTTAATTATGTTCTACAAAACCAAAAACAAAAACAACAGCCCCTCTCCCTTTCTCCCTCCCCTTTTTTATTTTATTTTTCCTACCCTACTCCCGGTCCTGGATATGACCTTAAACTACATCCGATGGTGAGATCCGGCTTACGGACTTTGGGGAATGTGGAGCCTCCTCTTAATTACATTGCTCCCAGGTCCACCCTGAGCCGGAGTTGTAGTACCTGTTAGGGTCCCAACTATGGGTTAAATAGAAACAGATATTAAAAGGGGAAAGAAACAAAAAGGAGAAGAAAACAAATATACTTTAACAACCAAACCATACACCATCAATAAATATTTGAACATATAAAGAACTTGAAGCATAAAAACTTTCACCAAAATGACTGCATTCGGCATTAAATAACCTGGAAAGGGTTGATATGCCGTAAAACAAAACAACCAAACAACCCACAAAGGACATGTATAAGCAATAAATATACCATTAGTTTTAAATTTTCCTGTTTTTTCTATCTTTGGGGGTGTGATGTGCTTTCTTTGACAACCCTTAAATGGTAGAGTTTGCAACAAAAATATTTTATGTTCCCAGGTTACTCACCCTGGTGCCAGGAATATATATTCCATAATTCATTATGATAAGTTCAATAGTTTAGTATTTAACGAAGCGCACGCATATTATTTACGTCCATGTGTGCACGATGATCCTTTTTTAAATGTTTAACTTAATATAGCAAAGATTTAGGTGAAGAGCTATTTATTTCTCTCTTATATGTTTGTATCAAACTTATTTAAATCTTCTTTTAGGTAAGTAGACGCACCCTGTAAATAGTAAAGTGTTCAATGTGCCCATTTTACTCACCGGGTTGCCGAGAATATATATTCAAAAATTCCTTATCATCGGTATATAGAAAGGTTTTTAAAAATATAAAACATTAAAAACTTGATATATATATATATATATATATAAGCACCATAAATGTTAACATTTACAAAAACATGAAGTGCCCATGTTACTTCTCGTAGTGCTTAGAATATATATTACAAAACACATAATGCTCCTTTCATTAGTTTAGGAGAATGCTCTGCACAAATATATAAATATATATATATACATAGCTAACTTATATATATATATATATATATATATATATATATATATATAAGTTAGACATATACATATCTAACTTATATATATATACATATATATAGAGAGAGATAGATATATGTATATACATTAAATATATACATATCTAACTTATATATATACATATATATAAACACATATCTAACTTATATATATATACATATATAACTTTAATATATACACCTCTAACTTATATATATATATATACATATATACATATATATATATATATCCATTTATATATATATATATATATATATATATATATATATATATATATATACATATATATATACTATAACTGTGTTAGATGAAAATTCCTGATATCGTCAATATTTTGTAATCATTTTCCCAAAATTCAACATCAACAAATATTATTTTGTACAAATATTACTATTCACAGTAATAATTGTTGATGCTTAATTCTCCGAGAGAGATTGCACATTATTGATTATGTCATAATGTTTTTTATCTTACTGAGTGATAATATATGCGCTCTGTTAGACTAGAAGTCATATCATTGAGCTAAATCGTAACTGCAGTATTCACTTGTATCATATATACTGGGAATGTTTCACTTTTCGTATATTTATATAATTAAAGTTTCTTTTGTGTCCTAATGATACATTTTTTAGCTGTACCTTCGTTAAAATACACAGACACACATATCTATGTATATATTTTAATATATATATATATATATATATATATATATATATATTACTATATATATATTAATATATATATATATTAATTTTTAATATACTATGTATATATTTTTATAAATATATATATATATATATATATTAATATATATATATATATATTAATTTTTAATATCTATGTATATATTTTAATATATATATATATATATTAATATATATATATATATATATTAATATATATATGGGTATGTTTCACTTTTCGTATATTTATATAATTAAAGTTTCTTTTGTGTCCTAATGATACATCTGAGTTAACATTTTTTAGCTGTACCTTCGTTAAAATACACAGACACACATATCTATGTATATATTTTAATATATATATATATATATATATATATATATATATATATATATATATATATATTACTATATATATATATATTAATATATATATATATTAATTTTTAATATACTATGTATATATTTTTATAAATATATATATATATATATATATTAATATATATATATATATATATATATATATATATATATATATATTAATTTTTAATATCTATGTATATATTTTAATATATATATATATATATATTAATATATATATATATATATATTAATATATATATATATATATATGTATATTAATTTTTAATAAATAATATTGAATTATTTGTACCTTAATACGCTATCGTTTCGAGCTTTCGCTCTCATCAGTGCAGGGATGATAATCTCTAACGGTCGCACAGTTCAAACCCCTGCCACAGAGACAATCTAGACTCCGTAAGCAAGCGCTGTAACCATTAGGCTACGAGAGATTATCACATTCAAGAAGGTAAGTGAAGTTCCATTTATGCGAAGGGCGGCATATCTGTAAAGACTTACTTAGGATTCCTCGGAGGTTGTCGGAATATGGCGCATAGCTACGTGTTACTCTACTTTTTACTTCCCAGAACAGGGTCTAACTTTAATCTTATTTGAGGCGCTTATAACAAATTTAATTCTAAATAAATAATATTAAATAAGTTTGCCTACATACGC
>OY744539.1:19048778-19056278 GCA_963556195.1 Sepiola atlantica
TTTTTGCTTAAAAAACTCAAAACAGTGTAAAAAACAATACTTTAGTTTTTGTAAGTTTTAAGAAGTGTTTTTCGGCTAAAATTTGTTTTGTTTATTTCAAAAAATCTCGGAAGGGTCAGTCTACACACACATAAAGTTTGGTGAGTTTAACTTTTATTTTGTGGAAGTTATTCAAATTCAAGTTATTCAAATTTAAAGATAGGACCATTATTTTGGCCCACCCTGTATATACTAACACGGCCCTCGTTATGTCATCCCTAGTGTACATTTGCTGTTTTGGCGGGTCTTTTCTATCTTGAATTTTATATAGTCCGTTCTGATCGCTTTTTGCGGCTTTCAGTAGCGATTCAGTTTGTTTCTTCAACTGTATTTTCTGTAGCCATGACCATGTGATTTCGTGCGCTATTTATTTTGCCAGTCATATCCAGATTACCACTAGCTCTTTATCCATTTTTTCTCATGTTTTTGTGGCACGTTTCGCTACACTTCATACTGGGTTTTTTGGCGGTGCTTTCGATGGCGAAATCAGCTTCTCTGTATTTTGCCTAGTGTTGTTGTCTAGTCCTACATTGACATCGTTCATGCAATCTTGAATAATTACCGGTCCTTTTTCTCCATCTTTGCTTTTTAAGAGAGTTGTCAGTGCCATATTTCGGTAAAGTACGTTGTGCATAGTCATTAGTTTTCTGTTTTGTTATCCAGGTGTGAGAGTACCTCATTTATCCAGTTCATAAAACGTCCGGTTTATCTTACTACAATATTTATTCCTTTTAATTTGATTCCGTTCTACCATCTCTTTTATTCCTTGTATATGAAATGGAAATAAAATGAAATTCATATAAAAATGTTCATAAAATAAAAATATACGATTCCCGCTTTTACATGACATATAAAATAGAAGAAATGCTTAAGTATCAACAAAGTTACACTTGAAAGAAAAGATGTAGTTACTTATGACAGTATGTATGATATTCAAACCTTTCTTGGTTGATTTTTTCATACCAAATACATTAAATGGAACAGGGGTTGAATGAAACGAGTGTGGAAGTAGAAGAAGAGGATGTATTGAACAAAACTATCTGATAATGTAAAGGTGGTGAGTTCAATCCTAGTACATCACAATACATTTTCATTACATCTTTAATCACGGCCCAAAATATATTTTAATATTGGGTGCATTAAGTCGCGACTAAAAGCAGTATTTTTTTGTTTATAATAGGAAAAGTGTGAAAATGGTGTGAATCAAAATGTATTGCTTCTAAGGTACCTATTTATTTATCGGTCTTGCATCCAACGAGTGTTCTCATCACATCTTGATCACGCAATTCGATGAGTTTCGTTTCTTTGAGTGTTCCATACCATTATTGATTGGCTATCTTCCTATTCTGATGAATTGATTTTACATGTGATATATGAAGCAGGAATCTTTTTGAAGCAACTATCAAGCGGCCATCTTCTATTTTCTACTAAATTGCTTCGGGCAAATTAAAATGGATGTATTTCCTTTCAACCCTAGCATTAAATCCACAGAACAAACGATCTGATTATAACATACTAGATTACTATAAATTCGAATCAAGTCGGTTGCACAGAACCACTTTCACTAGGGATGTTGACAACCTTCTCGTGGTCCTTCCCATAAGTACCCGATGTCTTTCCAGAAAGATTTCTAACTAGAAAAACACCGGGGAAACTAATTCTAACACCAGAATCATCTGATTCACACGAAAGAAGAAGATATTGTGGGAATAACTGTAAAATTATGTAAAATTATTTTACTGAGTATATATATATATATATATATATGTATATATATATATATATATATATATATATATATATATATATATATATATTCAGTAAAATAATTTTACTGAATATATATATATATATATATATATATATATATTTATTTATTTATTTATACATATATAGGGTGAGTCAAAATGCACGAAAATTATACAGTTTTATTCAATGTATATTAAATCATATTACATGAAACTAAATGTACAGTTGATTGGGTTTGCAACATTACAACACATGTTAAATCATATCGCCGTCTTCTTCAATCACCAGCATTGCGTTGCTCACCAAATTATTCACGGCACGCTCAAGTTCATCATAGAAAACTTTATTTACCTCTGAAATGATGCGATTTTTGAGCTCATTAAGGTTGTTATGCTGAAATTAGTGCAATATCTTCAGCATGTCCTAAAAATAGAAGTCCAGTGGAGTAAGTCAAATGAACCTGGGTGGCCACGGTGTCCCGTATCCTTGGCCAATTGCATGATGTTCTTGAAATTTTGAAGCCAGAAAATCTCGAGCCAATAAGGAATAATGGAGAGAAGCTCCGTCGTGTTGAAAGACAACAGTCCTCATTTTACGGTTTCCCGGTAACTGAGCGATGAAGTAGTCGCGAAGTACGGCGGTAAAATTAACTCAATCACTTTTCGAGTCGAAGAAGAAAAGGTGCAAATTATATTCAGCACTAAATGCCATCCCCACATACAACATTTCTGGATGTAGACTTGCACATAAAACCGCTTTTGAATTTTCAAAGCTCCAAATTACACAGTTGTGGCGGTTAACAAAGCCGTCAAGCGAGAAATAATCCTTAACATCCACTGATTTTCCATAAACCATAAAGTCGTTGTAGTTTGTCTGCATTATCGATAGATTGGAGTAGCCTGATGCAGTAAGGCTGCACACCTTGGAGATGAAGAAGCCGTGTAACACTGCGTTGAAGGATACCTGTGCGTTTAGTAAGACCTCTTGAACTTGCATGGCTAAGTGAATTAGTTAACTGTAAGCTTGTGACTGCCTCTACAACAGCACACACATGATTTTCTGCCGCTTGATGATAAATCATGGAGTGTTCTTGTGCTCTCGAATTTTTTTATGAATTGTGTCAGAGTAGAAAAAGGAAATGGATTATTTCGCATGGCTTTTATCTTTTTGTATACTTTCATTGTTGCAGCTGCATTTTCATTATTCTTTTAATACAATTTTACTAGATCCAGTCTAGTTTCCAAATCAAGGGACATGATGTAAATAATAACCTGTAAAGTATAAAAAACATTAATTATACAAACGCAATGCATATATCTATTATATATATATATATATATATATATATATATATATATATATATATATATATATAGGTCATTTCAACTAATATATAATTTATGGGATAATTTTGAGCAAATAAATTTGCGCGCATTTTGATTCACCCTATATATATATATATATATATATATATATATATATATATATATATAATATATTTATGTAATTGTTTGACTGGTTATTGTTGTTGTCACATTTGTCTGCTATGTTTTTCACTTCCTAAGTGATAAAGAGTAATGCAGAAGATTGTATTTTTAGTCGCCCTTAACTTTATAAGACACATATTTCGTTGATATACATATATATATATATATATATATATATATATATATATATATATATATTTGTATTAGTTTCATTCCTACATAAAAGTAAGCCATGGACACGTGTGTCTGGCTATTAGTCGTCATCAGCATGGCTAACCTGGCAAAGTGTCTAACCTTCTATATCAATGTCTATAATCTGGAGTTTTATCATCGGTCTATGACGCCTTGCTCGGAAATATGTATGATTTTTATCACCATACTATTTAATGTATTTATGTAAAATTAGTAATATATATATATATATATATATATATATATATATATATATATGTATATATATATAGTATATATATACAGGGTGTTTCAAAAGTCTTGGGAACATAACGATTTTTAATAACTCAAAAACTATTAGGAGTTGAAAAATGAAATTGGTACCGTTGGAAAGGTTAAAGTTTTAAGTTTTGTAGGGAATCTTCAAAGTTGCTCAATATGAGCACCATTCGTCACACGGCAGAAATCTAGTCGATAGTTCATTTCCTGCCAAACGCGTTCCAGCATCTTGACGTCAATGGTTCCCACAACTGCCGTTACTCGAGCCTTTAGTTCGTCAATATCTCTTGGAAGGGGCGGCACATAGACTTGTTGCTTGACAAAGCCCCAAAGGAAAAAGTCACACGGGGTAAGATCTGGAGACCTAGGAGGCCAGGGCATGAGAACGTCATCACCTCGCCCAGATCTCCCAATCCACATACCAGGCAGCCTTGTGTTAATAAACTGCCTTACTCTAAGACTCCAGTGTGGTGGTGCACCATCTTGTTGAAAAATGAAGTCATCAGATTCTGCTTGTTCCAACTGAGCCATTAACCAGTCTTCCAGCATGTTGAGATAGGATTCACCAGTGATAGTTGCCTCTTCAAAGAAGAACGGTCCATAGACACCTTTCTTGGAAATTGCACAAAACACGTTCACTTTTGGTGAATCTCGCTCGTGCTCAAGAAGTTCATGAGGATTCTCAGTACCCCATATGCGAGTGTTATGCTTGTTAACTTTGCCATTCAGATGGAAGGTCGCCTCATCGCTAAAAACAAGCCGGTCATCAAAGCCGTTATCTTCCAACTTCTCTTGCATTGCAATGCAAAAGTCACGGCGAAATTGCTTATCAGTGTCCTTCAACTTTTGGACTAACTTGAGCTTGTAAGGTACCATTTGCAGTCGTTTCCTTAAGACACGCCAGACAGTTGCTGGAGCAAGCTGAAGTTCCCTGCTGGCTCTTCTCACTGATTTACGGGGGCTCCGCTGAAAGGCTGTCCGAACTTGCTCAACTGCATCTTCTGAAGTTGAAGGGCGACCTGTTCGCTTACTTGGGCACAAACACTCATCTTTCACAAATTTAGCATGCCATCTGACAATGGATTTCCTTTCAGGGGCTTCTTTTTTAAATTTCCTGCGAAATGCACGCTGAACACATGTCCACGATTCAGTCTTTGCAAATTGGAGGACGCAAAATGCCTTGTCTTGTTTAGAGAACGCCATTACTGCACCTGGAAAGATAACACGAAAATCATTAGTATGACCAAAAACTTGATTAAGCAAGCTTTAAAATGGCACCAGTTTCATTTTTCTACCTGGAATAGTTCATGAGATATACGCATTTGTAATGTTCCCAAGACTTTTGAAACACCCTGTATATATATATATATATATAGTATATATATATATATATATATATATATATATATATATATATATATATATATATATATATATATATATATATATATATATATAGGTATGGAGTAAGTCCTGAGCTTCTATTGAAATGTAAAAAAAAACGTTTGTGAAGCGAAACATTTGATGAATATGTTAGACAAAGGATTTTTTTATTGATCTAACAATTTAGTTATGAAAATCGCTCCAGACAAGGCATGAAGCCATTTTATGTAAGGAGCTAAAAATAATAGTACTTTAAGGTCAAAAACTAACTAACAATAACACTTAGATGGATATATTCGGACTGTGGAAACAGCAATGCACCCCCCCCCCTTGTCAGAAAGATCGTTCATGGAATGTGAGGACCATAAGACAAGAAAAGGGAAGCGAGAGTTACGAAGCTGCGGAAAGTAAACCTAAGTTCCACTTTCTACTTACTTTAAATTGACGTATATTTGTGTGTGTAATACATTTCATTAGGTTTGGTTGTATTTCAGAACCCTAAAATGGCAAAAAGTAAGAAAAAAGGTTCATTTCAGCACCTTTTGCTTGACGCATCTAATCGAGGTATTAACGTTGCCAAAGCAGACCGTGGTGTTTGTGACCTGTATAGAAACAGCGCAATATCTCAAATTTCCGACTGAAGTTTGTTTTTGCGTTTCCCAAAGGGAAATTTAAAACGAGGGAAGTGAAGTACACCGCCCGACCTGTTGACTTTGATGAAGAGGAATTAAAACATTTTTCTCGGTCTTTTAGCTGGGATCAAAGTGTAGTATCTGGTTCGGTGGTTGCTACACCCCGTAGACCGGTACCGTCTTGGCCTTCGGGCCTTGATTCCGCCAGTCTTAGGGTTTGTCCTGTGCAGTTCTGGGAGGTCCACCCTCCGAGCCTTTGCCTTCCAACCTTTTGAGAAGGGGTTGGTTTATTGCTAATCGCCTTAGGCACCCCTACCAGGGAATTCCTAAGGAGCTGCCAATGCATTTTTGTAGGCCAACGGTCTATTCTTCTGAGGCGCTGGCGTTTCAACCCCACTTTCCGACCTCGTGTCACATCTCACCGCTGTGGGAATGAGATAAAAAAATAGTCACAAAAATCTATCTCATACGATTGGGCAATTGGCGAAACAGATAGATTGCGATAAAAAAGATTTATTTAATAAGGATGGTTCAGAATATTGGCCATGTCTGCAACACGCATTGAATGACCACAACGAGAATCTGCATGCCAAAATTTTAGCAATTTTGCTATCACCGTATTGATAGACACACAGTCATAAATAGCGTTGTCTTTATGCCGATGAGAAATAGTACATTTACGTCAATATTAAGTCACGTTAAATATCGCTCAGCTGTAATAAGCAAACAACACCGCGAGCAAAAGATAATCTCTATCCTTCAAAGACAGTATTGTATGTATATTGGGGTCGGGAAGACATAATTCATTATGAATTTCTTGAGCGAAGCCGAACGATAAATGCCGAGCTCGACGGTAAAAAAGTGTACCGTTTTTTCCAAAGTAATTCAAGAAAAAAGAACGAATCTTCAACATGACAACACCGCTTCCCACATCGGAAATATGACGAAAATATTTTTCCGCAATTTGGATGGAAACTGTTCTCCATCTTCAGTATTCGCCAGATACGGACTCATCAGATTTTCATGGTTTTTCGATCTCTTTCCAATTTCTAACGTGGGGTGAATTTCAATACTAATGTTGAAGTGAGAGTTTGATTGGACTGATTGTCAGCTCAAAACCAGGAGTAAATATAAATACACTGTGAACGATGAGAAGAATTTATCAACGGCAGGGATTATATTGCTGATTAATTTACTGTGATTAAACATTTTAAGGCCAGAACAGAGAAACATTTAGAAACACACTCCAAACTTATTCCCCAACCAAATATATTAAAGTTAATGAATGCGAAAGTTGGGGCCATATCTCGTACTAACGCCCTACTTCGAGTCATAAAAATTAAATATTTTTCAGCGACGAATTTTAGAAGGAAACGAGAAGAAAATTAATACCACATGTCTATAATAATCACATGGTGTACTACAACCGCTATCCCCGTCATTAAACGGTTTCAGAGGCGGGGGGGGGGATGAAGGAACTTTTTACTCGGCGAACAAGTCGCAGCGTAGTATTTTTTCTTGCAACCCTTAACATCCCGTGTCGCCATTAAGAATCTCAACTAAAATCGTAATGAAGTCAATTCAACTTTACATAATAGATTAAATGTATTTTTATATGCTGCTTATGTATATGCAATATCAGTTGTAAGGTTAACTAATTTGCATATTTGTTTTGAAAAAGGACATTTCATTAATTAACTATAATTTGTTATTGTTTTTTATTACATAATTGTTTTGAGTTTCATATAACAAATAATTCT
>OY744539.1:19058778-19078778 GCA_963556195.1 Sepiola atlantica
CCTTACCTAATGAAAGGAGCTTCATATAGTCATCTAAATACAGACTGTTTTGCTGTATCACAGCTCTCCAGTTAGTGCCTCAAGTCTGAATTGAAACTCGACAGTCGAGCTTACAGTCGGCTGCTGTACCCATGCGCTATCATACGACACTGACATATATATTTAAAAATACTATAGTAACTATCATGCACACTTAAGATGATAGTTAACTAAATTTATAGTATTATAACTTTATTAAAACTTGTCAAAATAAGAATTAATATAGTTTACGAATCTGAAACGAGTCACGTATTCACCGTTGATCATGTGTAAAGACAGAATGTTCAAGGATAGTTTGAAATACAATATGACGGTGTCGATTTACAAGGGCACTGTCAATGCCTCTTAGAAACGATAGCTTGCATGTCATTATTTCCAATATAAATGAAGTTTGTACCAGAAGAGATTATTTTAAAACGAGACGGATTGGCGACGACTCACTATTTAAGAAGAGAAAAAATGTTAGTGGTGGAATGAGAAAAGAAAATACAATCAAGTAAAAATGGAAGCTCGTTACATCTGATCGGAGAATCACATCTCAAAATAAACACAAATCAGAGAAAAAGTGTAACAGAGAACATAGTGACGCACGTACAAACGTAATCTTCTTTTCCTCCTACTCCCACGTTTTCTGATATTCTTTCTTCTTTTCCTCCTACTCCCACGTTTTCTGATATTCTTTCTTCTTTTCCTCCTACTCCCACGTTTTCTGATATTCTTTCTTCTTTTCCTCCTACTCCCACGTTTTCTGATATTCTTTCTTCTTTTCCTCCTACTCCCACGTTTTCTGATATTCTTTCTTCTTTTCCTCCTACTCCCACGTTTTCTGATATTCTTTCTTCTTTTCCTCCTACTCCCACGTTTTCTGATATTCTTTCTTCTTTTACTCCTACTCCCACGTTTTCTGATATTCTTTCTTCTTTTCCTCCTACTCCCACGTTTTCTGATATTCTTTCTTCTTTTCCTCCTACTCCCACGTTTTCTGATATTCTTTCTTCTTTTCCTCCTACTCCCACGTTTTCTGATATTCTTTCTTCTTTTCCTCCTACTCCCACGTTTTCTGATATTCTTTCTTCTTTTCCTCCTACTCCCACGTTTTCTGATATTCTTTCTTCTTTTCCTCCTACTCCCACGTTTTCTGATATTCTTTCTTCTTTTCCTCCTACTCCCACGTTTTCTGATATTCTTTCTTCTTTTCCTCCTACTCCCACGTTTTCTGATATTCTTTCTTCTTTTCCTCCTACTCCCACGTTTTCTGATATTCTTTCTTCTTTTCCTCCTACTCCCACGTTTTCTGATATTCTTTCTTCTTTTCCTCCTACTCCCACGTTTTCTTTCTTTATTTATGTTCCTCTTACACCCACGTTTTCTGATATTCTTTCTTTTCGTCCTACTCCCACGTTTTTTTTCTTTCTTTCTTCTTTCCCTCATTCTCCCACATTTTATTCTTTGCTTTCTCATGTTCCTCCTACTTCCACATTTTCTTTCTTTATTTTTTCCTCCTACTGCCACAGTTTCTTTCTTTCTTCTTTTCTTCTTCCTCACACGCCTTTTTCTTTCTTTCTTCTTTCCCTCCTACTCCCACATTTTATTTTTTGTTTTCTCATTTTCCTCCTACTCCCACGTTTTATTTTTTATTCTTATTTCCCTCCTACTCCCACATTTTATTTTTTGTTTTCTCATTTTCCTCCTACTCCCACATTTTCTTTTTTCTTTCTTCGTGTCATCCTAACTTTTCTTTCTTTCTTCTTTTCCTCTTACTGCCACATTTTCTTTCTTTCTTTCTCTCTCTATTTCCTCCTACTTCCACGTTTTCGTTCTTTCTTTTCTTATTTTGCTCTACCTTTAACGTTGTATTTCTTTTTTCTTCTTTTCTCCTACTCCCACGTATTCTTTCTCTCGTAACCCTAGATATAGTTAAATCATTTTGGTTAATAATATGCATTTATTTGTACATTTCGAAACTTCAGTAAGACATGACCTATTATATTCCTCAATTGTAATATGTGATTATTTAAAGATGTTCCATAGTAGCTGTTGTTCAGGTCTATATTAAATAAATTGTAGTGAAATACGTTATTATATTGTTAATAACATTTTACAACTATAAAAAATGAAAGGTGGCTCGTAAGAAGCAGAGTTTGATTCTCCCAGTTAAAGTCAGCAGTTAGTGAAGGTTCGGGATTCGAACCTCGATGATGCTGTGATGGGTGGATATAGCTACACTCATGAATGTTTAAAACACAGAACACGTGTCTGTAGATATGAATATTTATAGTATATATATATATATATATATATATACAGGGTGGGCCAAAATAAGGGTCCTATCTTTAAATTTGAATAACTTGAATTTGAATAACTTCCACAAAATAAAAGTTAAACTCACCAAACTTTATGTGTGTGTAGACTGACCCTTCCGAGATGTTTTGAAATAAACAAAACAAATTTTAGCCGAAAAACACTTCTTAAAACTTACAAAAACTAAAGTATTGTTTTTTACACTGTTTTGAGTTTTTTAAGCAAAAATAATGTTTTCTAAATGAGGGTACGTTCCTTAGGGCTAATACGGCTCATGCTTGCTTCGGAAGGGGTCCTTTACTTATTCTAAAAAAAAAAAAAAAAAATCAATAAATAAAAAAGTTATGAATTTTTAAAAATAGGACCCTTATTTTTGCCCACCCTATATATATATGTATATATATATATATATATATATATGTATATATATATATATATATATACATATATATATATATATATATATATATATATATATATATATATATATATATATATATATTCGTGTATACATGTGTGTGTATGTATGATTTGACGCGTGTGATTCCATGTATACAGGTACATGGTTACACTAATATTTTCTGCTTTTCGACATTTAAATCAAAGCTGATTATTTTCCTGAATAGAAATTCACTTTTGTTAATCCCATCCGCATTCGCGCACAATCCGACGCAAGACAATGCATTCTGTTTAAGAAAGAGTTAGCGTTATGTCTACTCAATTCCTCACTCTATTCAATTACAAAATAATAACTTTAGCAAGAAAACGTAACATAAAAAAAGTAATACGGTTATAAAAGATTTTTGAATAATATTAAGACGAAGATGCTGGTTAAAATGATAGACAAGAAAAAAAAAGATGAGTATGCAAATAAACAGAATATAAAATAAAATGGCGTTCAATAATTTCAATCTGAAAGTCGATTATTTCTAATTATAAATATAAGAAATAAATGTTAAATGTTTGTAAGTGTTTTATAGTTTTCATTTCAGTAATTTATTTTTTCAAACAATAGCGCCATTTTATATTTACATTTGTAACAAGATATACAGAACAAGAAAGAATGAACACCATCATATTTCATTACATTCGATATTACGTTTCAGTAATGAAACCTTTTATGAGAAGAACCAATTCTTGATCCAATTTCATTGACAAACCGAAATATTGAATCTAAAAATTTTTTTTCACGTTTGTTTCTTGCTTATTACCATTATTCCATTGTGTTTTATTTCACTTCAGTATGTTATCAGAAATTAAGTGACCCCTTTCTAGGGCTAACACTTGATTCCTATATGACATGCATGCATATACAACTGTTCAATAAACATGGTGTTCTACTTCTCAACCGTTGAGTTAATACAGAAGTGTAGAAAACTAATTTTCCTCTCCAAAATTCACCACTTATTTATCTTATAGTTTTTCTCTATTGAGATATTTTCTGAATTCGGTGGATTCCAGGAAAAAAAATTCATCTTGTCTGTTGTAGTATCTCGCTAAGTCCTGTTACTTGAGGTAACGTCACTAGGAGAAGGTGTACCATTCCTCATATTAGCCAGTGTAAAGCCTTGTTGATGGGATATTTAGCTGTTATTTTTAATATTTGGTCAAGGTTTACTTGTAGGGGAAGTATCCTCATGTCAGGTTCTCCTGACAAACTCTTCTACAGTAAGACCGAAGACAGTCGATGATGGTGTCTAGTAAGGAATTCAAACTCTCCACTATGTAATTCAAAATCTCTATTGGGTAATTCAAACTCTCCGGTATGTAATTAAAAGTCTCAGTGTGTTTTTGTTTTATTTTACTTAAGTCGAAGTTCTTAGAAACATAGGGATCCTTCCTGGAGCGAACACATGATCTCTATATGATATACATAGATATTCGAAAATTTTATTATACCCCTCTTTTATCTCTCCAACGTCGAGTTAGTACAAAATTTAAAAACATTAATTTTTCTGTCCCCAATTTACCAGTTTACTATTTTACTTTTCCCAATTGACCAGTGTACTATGTTATAATAAAGCTTCCTTGTGGTCTCTTGGTCTTGCCGCATTCAAGGTCAAGAATTAATCTAGTATGGTGGAGTATCCAGTTAAGTTCTGCTATTCGAGGTAACATCACTTTGAGAAAGTGCCCCATTCCTCATATGAGCCGAGGGGGTCTTATTTGGGCTTCGAATACTGTGTCATTTTAAATCTCTGGTCAGGGTTTATTTTAGGTGAAGTATCCTCATGTCAGTTTGTCCTGACAACATCGTGTACAGAAGGACTAAAAACACTCGAGTAAGGTGTCTAGTAGTTAATTCAA
This sequence comes from Sepiola atlantica, assembly GCA_963556195.1. Classification (NCBI taxonomy): domain Eukaryota; kingdom Metazoa; phylum Mollusca; class Cephalopoda; order Sepiida; family Sepiolidae; genus Sepiola; species Sepiola atlantica. The sequence continues at coordinate 19,063,426 of OY744539.1, forward strand.
ACTCTACCTATTGCGTGTGTATGTGTAGAAAGATTGGATCTGGTTTTATAAAAATAATAACGTTTCGAATGATGCACTCTCCGGTCTTTTTATCTGGTGCTTTTCATCGTAGTCGGTACCATTCCCGGCATTTAGAACTATTTTACTTATTAATGCGTCAACACATATCAAGACCAAAAGCCACCCGACGATAATGTTAAATGAGATGGATAGTTTGTCAATTAAATGATAAAGAATATTATGAGAGGATTAAAAATTATGAATGGAATAAATAATATTTGATTTCTTACGAGAACAGTTCATGACAAGTATTTATTGACATCTGATTTTCAAATGACCATATTGTTGCCCTAAGGGAAGCGATTTTGTGGCAATGTGTTCTACAGATGGTAGTAACGGTATGTTTATGCCACAGTGAGGCGATCTCCTAATAACGTGCTTCACAGATATGAGGTTTTGGGATGGAAATTTAGTTTGATGTCATACACACAGAGGAAAACAAGAAAGCACGTTGCAGTTGTGATACATGACAGTTTTAGCTATGTAAAATTTATTATAAGGCGGAACCAGATTGAATCTTATTCGAGCATATTCCATGGAAAAAAGGATAGAGTAGAGGGAGACTAAATGAAATATATTATTCACTCTGCAATATAAATTCTCTCAGGACTTCTGAAGGCTACATTGTATGTATATTAATTATCCCGAGCGAAAAGTTCCCATTTTAGATGTTTAACGTTAAAATTATTTAGTTTACAATACGCTTAAGTTTTAGCTTAAGTTCTACGAAATGATTTATGCAGATTGATCCCATGAAATCGTGAGTAAAACCATGTTTAGAAACAAGAGTGCAAATGTGCATACGTGGAAGCCATCTAAAAAATACCATTTCACATAAGAAGATCAAATACATTTTTAAATAGTTGATCAATGAAAACCGGGTGCTTTAAAGGTGTTTATTGACAGAAATAACGATTGTATAGTAGAGTATAGCCAAACGAATTAGAACCATGGTTGACACGGCTCTCGTCTGATTACGATTGCAATGATGATCATCATGTAGTGATAATGTGACACTTTCAGTCCACCATCTTGGATTAACACAGCACGCGATTGTCGATCTGAAATGAAATACTTTCGGGGGAAACAACGACACCTGTACTTACGGATCAATTCGTTTATTATAGTTCTCCCAAAAATAAATACAGTAAACCGTAGTTGTTTCAAAATACACCCATAGATGGTGGTCGTCCCAAACGGCTCAGGTACCGATCTCACATAAAAATGCGCCCGTCCTGCTGAAATCAATGAGAAAAAAAACAGAAAGCCAGACGGAAGCGGATATCACCTCACTCTTTTCTGGCTCGGAACGGACCCACCGATTTGGTCGGAGTAAGGGCTGACAACAAGGCCCCCGCCCCTTGCAATCACAGTCTCTAACAAAATTAGGTATTTATCTCTACCGTTTAACATAGTTTCCCATAGTAGATATAATACAGTAGACCTTTTATAAAGAAGCAGTGAAATAGTATAGCACATTCCTGCACATGTATGACGTACTTTTCTCGTGAACATTCAGTTTTTATATGATTCAAGCTCGCTTTTAAGGATAAGTCGCCATTAAGTGGTTGTATATCTACACTTTGCAAAATATTTTAACGATAATTATGAAATCTTTAATTTAATATAAATTTTAAAGCATCAAATGGCTATTGTCGAACAGAATCACGTGGAGTTTTTAAAATTGTCAGCGTGAATTATAAATATATATATATATATATATATATATATATATGTGTGTGTGGGGGGTCAGCGTGAATTATAAATATATATATATATATATATATATATATATATGTGTGTGTGTGGGGGGTGAGTGTGTATTTACCCAGCATATTTTCATTTAGGCAAACATTATTAAATAACACAGAGTTGTTGTTGCTTAATGAGACTTTTTTTATTTTTTCAATTTTCCTAGTAATCCATTTAGTGTTTCGGTCAAATTGCTGTATGTAAGTTCCATGTGGTTCTTGTTCCATTTTCTTTGAAATGGAACAAGAAACTCATGGAACTTACATACAGCAATTTGACCGAAACACTAAATAAAGCATTAGGAAAATTGAAAAAATATAAAAAGTCTCACCAAGATAAAACACTCCGTGTAATTTAATAATGTTTGCCTATATATATATATATATATATATATATATATATATATATATATATATATATATATATATATATATATATATATAGATAGATAGATAGACATTAAAATATGATGTAAATCAAAACGTTCAGAAACAAAATAGCAACATAAATCTATAAATCGTATATCTCACTATGCCAAAATAACGTACTACCATGGGATAAGTTGTCATTATGATCGCATGTTTATTTACTGATTACATACATCAAAATAAAAAAATAAGAATAGCGATTGTGATCTATATATAATAATAAAAAATAAGTCATTGTAGCTAGTACATTTAAAGCACGTATGAAGAATTTAATACATAAATTAAATGAATACTAATTAGAATAAGAGTTATATTATTTTAGGCGGAAAATGCAATCGGGATGATCGCTACCATTGATAAGGTAATAGTATGATATCTAATGGAAGAATAACTAATAGTATATTGAATTGATACAAACACGTGTTAATATTGTAATATAATTTAAAATGAGGTATGTAGAACTAAAATCGTTATATCCCATTATTTTAAATTAGGACTACATAGTATTAAGACCCGGTCAAAGAGGTTTGTTTACACAAGAGGTAAAACCCGAGACTATTGCAATAAATAAGACAATCGTGATTAACGGAAAACAAGATAGGTAAAATTTATATTTCCTTATAAGATAAAAAAAATTCTTAATCAGTATATATAAAAGAAATTAGAATTAAATAAATGACTTGCATAAATATTATACTTTAATACTGTTAAAAAGCAACCAAACTATGGGTATCCTCGTGAGAGATAGTTTGGTTACTGACTGCGAAAATAAAAATAATAATAGATAATTTTATTCATTTTATTCATTTTATGAAAATATTCATGGTTTAATATAAAAGTATATTTTTTTAATATTTTAAATAATGCCGATAATTTTCTAAATATTATGATTATATTTAAAAATTTAAATAATGCCGATAATTTTCTAAATATTATGATTATATTTAAAAATTTAAATAATGCCGATAATTTTCTAAATATTATGATTATATTTAAAAATTTAAATAATGCCGATAATTTTCTAAATATTATGATTATATTTAAAAATTTAAATAATGCCGATAATTTTCTAAATATTATGATTATATTTAAAAATTTAAATAATGCCGATAATTTTCTAAATATTATGATTATATTTAAAAATTTAAATGATGCCGATAATTTTCTAAATATTATGATTATATTTAAAAATTTAAATAATACCGATAATTTTCTAAATATTATGATTATATTTAAAAATTTAAATAATGCCGATAATTTACTACATATTATGATTATATTTAAAAATTTAAATAATGCCGATAATTTTCTAAATATTATGATTATATTTAAAAATTTAAATAATACCGATAATTTTCTAAATATTATGATTATATTTAAAAATTTAAATAATACCGATAATTTTCTAAATATTATGATTATATTTAAAAATTTAAATAATGCCGATAATTTACTAAATATTATGATTATATTTAAAAATTTAAATAATGCCGATAATTTTCTAAATATTATGATTATATTTAAAAATTTAAATAATACCGATAATTTTCTAAATATTATGATTATATTTAAAAATTTAAATAATGCCGATAATGTTCTAAATATTATTATTATATTTAAAAATTTAAATAATATCGATAATTTTCTAAATATTATGATTATATTTAAAAATTTAAATAATACCGATAATTTTCTAAATATTATGATTATATTTAAAAATGTAAATAATACCGATAATTTACTAAATATTATGATTATATTTAAAAATTTAAATAATGCCGATAATGTTCTAAATATTATTATTATATTTAAAAATTTAAATAGTATCGATAATTTACTTAATATTATGATTATATTAAAAATTTAAATAATACCGATAATTTTCTAAATATTATGATTATATTTAAAAATTTCAATAATGCCGATAATTTTCTAAATATTATTATTATATTTAAAAATTGAAATAATACCGATAATTTTCTAAATATTATGATTATATTTAAAAATTTAAATAATGCCGATAATTTTCTAAATATTATTATTATATTTAAAAATTGAAATAATACCGATAATTTTCTAAATATTATGATTATATTTAAAAATTTAAATAATGCCGATAATTTTCTAAATATTATGATTATATTTAAAAATTTAAATAATGCCGATAATTTTCTAAATATTATGATTATATTTAAAAATTTAAATAATGCCGATAATTTTCTAAATATTATGATTATATTCAAAAATTTAAATAATGCCGATAATTTACTTAATATTATGATTATATTTAAAAATTTAAATAATGCCGATAATTTACTAAATATGATGATTATATTCTAAAATTTAAATAATGCCGATAATTTACTAAATATTATGATTATATTCAAAAATTTAAATAATGCCGATAATTTTCTAAATATTATGATTATATTTAAAAATTTAAATAATGCCGATAATTTTCTAAATATTATGATTATATTCAAAAATTTAAATAATGCCGATAATTTACTTAATATTATGATTATATTTAAAAATTTAAATAATACCGATAATTTTCTAAATATTATGATTATATTCAAAAATTTAAATAATGCCGATAATTTACTAAATATTATGATTATATTTAAAAATTTAAATAATACCGATAATTTACTAAATATTATGATTATATTTAAAAATTTAAATAATACCGATAATGTTCTATATATTATGATTATATTTAAAAATTTAAATAATACCGATAATTTACTAAATATTATGATTATATTTAAAAAATCAAATAATACCGATAATTTTCTAAATATTATGATTATATTTAAAAATTTAAATAATACCGATAATGTTCTATATATTATGATTATATTTAAAAATTTAAATAATACCGATAATTTACTAAATATTATGATTATATTTAAAAAATCAAATAATACCGATAATGTTCTAAATATTATGATTATATTTAAAAATTTAAATAATACCGATAATGTTCTATATATTATGATTATATTTAAAAATTTAAATAATGCCGATAATTTTCTAAATATTATGATTATATTTAAAAATTTAAATAATGCCGATAATTTACTTAATATTATGATTATATTTAAAAATTTAAATAATACCGATAATTTTCTAAATATTATGATTATATTTAAAAATTTAAATAATACCGATAATTTTCTAAATATTATGATTATATTTAAAAATTTAAATAATACCGATAATTTACTAAATATTATGATTATACTTAAAAATTTAAATAATACCGATAATGTTCTATATATTATGATTATATTTAAAAATTTAAATAATGCCGATAATTTTCGAAATATTATGATTATATTTAAAAATTTAAATAATACCGATAATGTTCTAAATATTATGATTATATTTAAAAATTTAAATAATGCCAATAATTTTCGAAATATTATGATTATATTTAAAAATTTAAATTATACCGATAATTTTCTAAATATTATGATTATATTTAAAAATTTAAATAATACCGATAATGTTCTATATATTATGATTATATTTAAAAATTTAAATAATTCCGATAATTTTCGAAATATTATGTTTATATTTAAAAATTTAAATAATGCCGATAATTTTCTAAATATTATGATTATATTTAAAAATTTAAATAATACCGATAATTTACTAAATATTATGATTATATTTAAAAATTTAAATAATACCGATAATTTTCTAAATATTATGATTATATTTAAAAATTTCAATAATGCCGATAATTTTCTAAATATTATGATTATATTTAAAAATTTAAATAATGCCGATAATTAACTTAATATTATGATTATATTTAAAAATTTAAATAATAGCGATAATTTTCTAAATATTATGATTATATTTAAAAATTTAAATAATACCGATAATTTTCTAAATATTATGATTATATTTAAAAATTTAAATAATACCGATAATTTACTAAATATTATGATTATATTTAAAAATTTAAATAATACCGATAATTTTCTAAATATTATGATTATATTTAAAAATTTAAATAATGCCGATAATGTTCTAAATATTATGATTATATTTAAAAATTTAAATAATACCGATAATTTACTAAATATTATGATTATATTTAAAAATTTAAATAATACCGATAATTTTCTAAATATTATGATTATATTTAAAAATTTAAATAATACCGATAATTTACTAAATATTATGATTATATTAAAAAATTTAAATAATGCCGATTATTTTCTAAATATTATGATTATATTTAAAAATTTAAATAATACCGATAATTTACTAAATATTATGATTATATTTAAAAATTTAAATAATGCCGATAATTTTCTAAATATTATGATTATATTTAAAAATTTAAATAATACCGATAATTTACTAAATATTATGATTATATTTAAAAATTTAAATAATACCGATAATTTTCTAAATATTATGATTATATTTAAAAATTTAAATAATGCCGATAATTTTCTAAATATTATGATTATATTTAAAAATTTAAATAATGCCGATAATTTTCTAAATATTATGATTATATTTAAAAATTTAAGTAATACCGATAATTTACTAAATATTATGATTATATTTAAAAATTTAAATAATGCCGATAATTTTCTAAATATTATGATTATATTTAAAAATTTAAATAATACCGATAATTTACTAAATATTATGATTATATTTAAAAATTTTAATAATACCGATAATTTTCTAAATATTATGATTATATTTAAAAATTTAAATAATGCCGATAATTTTCTAAATATTATGATTATATTTAAAAATTTAAATAATGCCGATAATTTTCTAAATATTATGATTATATTCAAAATTTTAAATAATGCCGATAATTTACTTAATATTATGATTATATTTAAAAAATTAAATAATACCGATAATGTTCTAAATATTATGATTATATTTAAAAATTTAAATAATACCGATAATTTACTAAATATTATGATTATATTAAAAAATTTAAATAATGCCGATAATGTTCTAAATATAATGATTATATTTAAAAATTTAAATAATACCGATAATTTACTAAATATTATGATTATATTTAAAAATTTAAATAATACCGATAATGTTCTAAATATTATAATTATAGTTAATCATTGAAGGGATAGAAATAGATAAGTCTGTGTACTCCCGGTGACTCGATAACTCAGAAGTCATCTATTTTACGAATATAAAAAGTATAATGTAAGAAAGGGAATATAAGATTAAGAAAAAAACGAATAAAAAGGAAATAATTGGACTAAACAACAAAAGACGGTTAGTGAAAATATATGTCTTAATTCAAAGAATAATTAGGTCAATATTTAAGCTGATGTTGAATGATTAAAATACAAACAGCAAAAAGCATAAGATGTGTATATGTTGCGCCGAGGACACATTGAGATCATAGTTCCATTTGGAAAAAAAGGATACGATGTTGATAAGAGTACTGATTGTCATTTAGGCTTTACTTGCATTGCTTTTTTCATTATTTATACTTTGTTTAATATAATTAGCACTGAGGATCGCCACACAAAGAAATAAATGCACAGATGCGTTTTAGATATATCCTCGTGTACGCCGAATCAATTGTACGCTGAATTAAATAAAGTGTTGTGAAATAATGGGATCTGCCTTTCATAACATTGAATATGGTATGAAATAAAATAAAAAAATATTGTATACAGCATAGCTTTTAGCTTTTCACTATTCAGCTATTACAGTTGCATCACGTCATGAAATTTATATTTTAATATAAAACTTTTACATATATATATATATATATACATATATATATACATATATATATATATATATATATATATATATATATATATATATATATATATATATATATATATATAATTACTACATGCATGTACAAATAGCCGCTACACTGGCACGTCGATGTTATCTGATAATTCACATAAATGTTCATATTTTAACTATGAACATCTAAGTGAAAGATCTGACTTTTCCGATTGAAGATCTTAGTTTCTAATGACTAATGATCGGTAACATCGACCTGCCAGTGAGCAAGGTTTATTTACATTCCGAACGTCAACATTAAATTTTATCTCACAAAAAGATTTTCAAAACGGATATTACTTAGTGAAATTCTTTTACTAACTCGTTTCGTTAAAACTAGACAAACCAACATGAATATGTTACTATTAGACTTGCCCTCTTTGAGCACTTCAAAAAGTACAAAAAAATTAGTTTGAAAATGTATACACCGCAGCGTGGCATGAAAGGTAAATGTCCAAAAAATAAACTATGAACTACACAATCGCCATTCTGCATTGCTCCAACATGTGTGACAGTCGACCATCTTGAAACCACAGTTCTATATATATATATATATATATATATATATATATATATATATATATATATATATATATATATATATATATATATATATATATATAAAGATTCGTATGTTCAAATGATTATATATTTTCATATACTTTACAGTTTCTGATTCACTCGTAAACTAATAAACAGATCATTATGAAACTTGGAACACATCTGCTAGGTTACGGTTAGGGTGCCTAAATATGGGCTGTATAGGGGTTAGTTCAGTTTTATGCAAATGAGGCAGAAGGGGGCTGAAAGCACTTCGTGAATATTCAGATACCTCCGATTATTTGTTAAATTTTGTAAAATTTTGACAATATATATTAGACATCAATTGATAAATATCCCCCTAATTTAAGTTTTTTTGGAGTATTTCAATATATTGGTACTACTTCATATTTGAAAACTCCTAATGTACCCGATTACATTAAAATTGGTTAATATTCATGCGACACTAATAACGCAAAATTCCTTGAATTGTAATTAAGTCGTTAGATCCACATGTTCTATAATAAAAATGATGTAATCGATTTTAATAAAAATTAGAATTAAGATTCTACACATAAAGTTTAGTATCATCATATCTTTATTTTATTGCTCATAAGTTGGCATATAAAGCGTCTAAATATGTTCTGTTATGAAAATTCATACTCCTCCTATGATGAGTATATATATATATGTGTGTGTGTATATATGTGTATATATATATGTGTATATATATATGTGTGTATACACATATATATATATAAATATATATATATATATATATATATATATATATATATATATATATATATATATATATATATATATCCTATTGGATTTTCAAAGTCTACTTGTAATAGCATTCAAACGGACAAATAAGACTTTGCTTCTGACTAGCTAATTTCTATTTTTTATTGTTGTATCGTGTTATTGCTGATAACATAACATAGCTAAATTTTATTTAAACAATTCCTTAGTCCGCTCAAGATGGTTTTTACTATTACACATTTTAGAATAATCATCTAAACGTCACGGTTAAAGTTAGCATAGATGATGACTTATTTTAAATTGAAGAATGTAATAAGAATTGTTTACCTAACGTTTAAAATATGTAAATAAATAATAAGTAAAACGAAAATAACTTTACTGTATTCCGGTCAACGCCGATTAGGTATAATATATATATATATATATATATATATATATATATATATATATATATATATATATATATATATATTTATATAGCAATAGATGAAGTGAAAGAATAAAATAAGGTACGAATCAAATTTATTACAATTCAATGTTCAGGCAAAGTTCTTTAAAGTCCTTAAATCATGAGTTTTCAAAGAAAATCTTCTCCTCAGAGGACCATTACCGCAATGACATTACTGCAGGTAATAAAATTTAAACTTTTAAAATATATAAAAAAATATATATAAAAATACATAAAGGTATATAAAACATCAAATATATCGGCTCAAAACATACTTTTTAGTATAACTATACCGTTCATCCAAGTCAACAGGTCCAAAATAGCTCCAGGCAAGATATCAAAGAGGTTGATTAAAAAATAATCCAAGTGGTGAATGGTGGTCCAAAAACGAAAAAAGATTATCCATGTCGGACGTTCGTTTGCTATCGATGCAGTAGAAAACAATTAAAGGCCAAGATGTAAGCAGTAGCCCAAACATCACCATCGGTGACTAAACCCTAGACGTTGTCGAGAACGTCACATACCTCGGCTCCATCACATCCAGCAATTCTTTTCTAGATGCAGAACTCCACAAACTTATAGGCAAGGCGGCAACAGCCATGGCTCGCTCGACGAAATTAGTCTGGAATAACAAGATGCTGAACATCAATACCAAGATGAAGGTGTACCTGTCCTCGTGCCTAGCATGATTCTCTACGAACGTAAATCTTGGGCTTTCTGCTCCCGACAAGAGAACAGACTCAACACCTACCACTTGCGTAACCTTAGCAGAATCCTAGGAATCACCTGGCAGGGCGACATCTCATACAAGACCGTACTTGATAATGAACATACCGAGCATGTTCCCTCTGCTCACCCATCGACGACTTTGGAGGCTTGGCCATGTAAGGCAAATGGACGATGGGAGGAATCCAAAGGATATTCTTTATGACGAACTCACAACCGGCTCCAGCAGAAAGACCTGGCATACGCTACAAGCATATATTCAAGCGAGAAATGATGGCAGGTGGCATCGATCAAGTAGGCTAAGATTCACAGCTTAAGATCGCAGCCGCTGGAGAAGAAGTGTAAAGACATACTGCAGGAGTGCAGAAACCTAAATATGTTGCAACTGCAGCAAAGCCTGTCGATTCAAGATAGACTGGCACATCAGCAGATTCAAGATAGGTTAGCACAATTCAGCAACGGACAAATATGAGGCGCTGAACTCCATTGTTTCCTGAGACATACGGATGTCTGCCAACTAGCAAAAATATGCCCTTTCCAGTCGCATATTTCTGCTAGGCTGGGAATATGATATGATCATGAACGAACAAATAATGCACTGACACTCAAAGGAGGAGGTAATTACTGAGAGGATATCATGACGAACGAACACTACCCCCTCAAAAAAAGGGGGAGTTAATGCCTGATAGGATGATATCATGACATAAAAACAATTAATACATTACCCTCAACCAATGAAGGATGTACTATCTGGGAGGATTAGCACCCATTTTAAAAAAGAAGGAGAGAATTCTTGGAGGACGGGCTTATGACAACAGAACTCATACTACAATCCCCATACCTATTAAAAGATGATATAATAATATTAAATTATTTTTTCTTTCATTTAAGAATACATAGTCGTAAAAACATTTGTATAGTTCATTGGCCTTTTGGCTAAGACTTAAGTGTAGTATCTCTTATCAGCATCCCAGCAATATAAGACGTGTTAGTATCGATGGCAATAGTGCGTATATATAAGAAATATTAAAATAAAAATTATAAATAAAATAATAAATATTAGAGAATATAAATGTATCGGAAACTATTTAAAAATAAATATGCAAATTAGCAAACTCGAATACTGAGTATAAGTGTTTTCAGATTACTATATATACAGTATTTCCAACTGTTATGTTGTATCGCAGAATTAAATAAGCATAAGCTGTATTGGTGTAAATAAAGGAAGGATAGGTGGAATAATATTCGCATTTATTTATTTGAATGAAGATAGAAACTGATATGTTGGTCAGCAAACACGCCTCAGAGACAGGAAATGGTCCTCTGTCGAACTTGGTATTGACAATACGGACACTGAAGCGAGCCAGTCGACTGTGCGTTCAAATGGTTTGTGTACACAGGAGACCGTTTTTATTTGCTACTTCGTAGGAAACTTTCTGTTAATACGAAACCTATATTTGTGGTTGTGAGCGTGTGTGTGTGTGTGTGTGTGTGTGTGCGTGCGTGTGCATGCGGGTGTGTGCGTACGAGTGTACATATGGGAGTGCGTAGGAGCTCGTGTATGTGGTGAATGTGGGTTTTGAGAGGTTTGTGTATCTGATGCAGCAAAGAGAAAAACACAGAACTGACGTGGGTGTCGCATTAAAAGAGTAGACTAACCGAATGTGGGATTCGGGTGTGGGTAGTAAAATCAGGTACACATTGTTTGGTTAGAGTAACAAGAATCGAAATAGAATAGAGTAAACATCAAATCCATCGGTAAGTTTAAATAATCGATTAGCATAGGTTTCCAATTTCTATCTGTTTATACCTATCTATCTATCTATCTATCTATGTATATAGTTATATATCTATTTATATATCTATCTCTATCTAACTATCTATCTATCTGGCTTGCTAGCTATCTCGCTATATATATATATATATATATATATATATATATATATATATATATATATATATAGTCTCGGAAGTTTCTCAACCATTAAAACTATAAAAAAAAAATTTTTTAAACTATATAAAAAAAACAAAAAAAACAAACTTATAGTCTCAAGTCTTCTAGTGGAAAATCACTCATGTAAGTCAATTTATTTTTTACAGTTATTATATTAGTTAGTTTCTAACACTATTTTAAGGGATCATCAGTTGTTTACCATGAAAAACTGTTTCGGGAATTATATATATATACATGTGTTACATGCTAAACCTTCAATTATCAGTATGAGAGAAGACAATCGCTGTTTGACACACGGTTCGCACTCAAATGCGAAAGTCATGATGTACGTACCTATGTGTCTCTAACACGCCTTGCTGTAGAAATGCGACAGTAAATAAACGTCTAAGTGGTAAATTTAGCAACCATACAAGCACGTCATCAAGATGACACAATAGACGAGGCCTAGAGTATTACATGAAGCTATAAATAACGGCTTGTTGCTAACTTACTTACAATGTTACATCTAGCGAGAACTTTAAATAATTATTTATAAATATATTAAAAGTATATATATATATATATATATATATATATATATATATATATATATATATATATATAGTCTTGGAAGTTTCTCAACCATTAAAACTATATAAAAAAAACTAAAAGTAAACATTTAAAAAAACCTTAAGTCCCAAGTCGTTCAGTGGAAAATCGCTCATGTAAGTCAATTTAAATGTTAGTTATTATATTAGTTTGCTTCTAACATTATTTAAGGGATCATCAGTTGTTTACCATGAAAAACTGTTTCGGGAATTTAATATATATATATATATATATATATATATATATATATATATATATATATATATATATATATATATATATATATTAATATTAAAGTTAAGATAAGCGATGTATCGTTTAATAATTATCTATTGTGATAATATTAAGCTCAATATATTGAATAGAGCAATCACTTTAAGAAATGAAAGATGAGAATAAAAAATTCTATAAATACAATATTTATCAAAAAATCAGAAGTTTAAAGCAAGGAGTTTCATATCTTTTATTCATGGATTTTCAAACACAAACTCTTTTCATTGGAGGATAAAAACCGGTAATGTAACTGTACATATTATCGGCAACATTTAACTTTGAAAAAATTATACACAAAAAATAAAAGATAAAGAATTTTGGTTGAGAAGAAACGTAAGCTGTTATAATGGAAATAAATGTTTGAAAAAGAATACTCAAAGTGGTAAGGAGTCCAAATGTTGTTGTTAAATGGCTGATTATTCGACGGTGCTCAGTGTAGTTTGTGTATCTTGTGCACGTAGAAGTCCGAGGATAAAAGTATCCAATTCCAAGGATCCAGGATGAAGTTTCTTCTTAAATGTTGTCGATAATATGTACAGTTACATTACTGGTTTTTATCCTCAAATGAAAAGAGTTTGTCTTTGAAAATCCATGGATTAAAGATATGAAACTCCTAGCTTTTAACTTCTGATGTTTTAATAAATATTCTATTCTTTCATCTCGTGTATATATATATATATATATATATATATATATATATATATATATATATATATGTGTGTGTGTGTGTGTGTGTGTGTGTGTGTGTGTGTGTGTGTGCGTGTGAAAGTAAAGAGATTGAAACAAAAAGACAACTTTTGTTGTGGCCGTTCGACGATATATGAAGACCAAGCTATAGATCACAGTGTCTGTTTGATGTATTGGGGTTTCATCGTTCAAGATAAACAGTCGCTGGAGTAACAGCCGCCTCGTTATTGTAAGATCGAATCATCAGCCCCTTTCAATGATTGAAAATAAAAGTTTTCGACCGCTGAAAGATGCTGATGATTCGACCGGATCACAAGACAGTTTCTACTCCAGCAACCGTTTTAACCCCAACCCTAACCCTGTACACAAAACCGTCACTGTAATGTATAGTTTGTAAATAAATTTGATATTAAAAATAGAAGAAATAAAAATATCATTTAATTCACTCGAGATATAGTCAGAGAATGAAGATATATATATATATATATATATATAATTATTTTTTATAAATAAATGTTGTTGATATCCATATACATATATATGTTTCGTTTTCCTTACACTAGTCAGTATGGATGACATAATCGCTCCGCCGGTCGGTTGATACGAAGCCCAGGTTTTAGTATTATGATCACCGGCTTCGTACCGTCAGGTCGTCGTTAGGGTCACGGTTCTTAATGCAAGAGAAATAGTTTTGTATTTTTTATGGAAACACAAGTAATTAGATTAAAACAGTGTCCCGGTCTCCTAATGCAAGAGTACCCCGAAACATGGCTAAATTTTAAGTTTCTATTTAGTCTCTCTTAACTTATCAGAACTTAATGATTATATATATATATATATATATATATATATATATATATATATATATATATATATATATATATATATTAAGATAGATGAAAGAAGAGGGATACACATGTACGCATGACAAATTTATTTCAACTTCGATTTCAAGGTGTACTCGGTAAACACATGTTTATTATTCTTTGCTTAAGTCAAGGCCTTTCAAAGATTACAATCTTATCATCAGAGGAATTACATAGATAGATAAGTTGGTTGTGGAAAAGCCAAAATTCAAAATTTGAAAAAATATTAAGTAATGGAAAGTGTACTCTTCTTTACTTAATATTTTTTTAAATTTTGAATTTTGGCTTTTCCACTACCAACTTATCTTTCTATGTAATTCCTCTGATGATAAGATTTTAATATTTGAAAAGCTTTGGCTAAAGGAAAGAATACGAAACATGTTTTTTTTTACCGAGTACACCTTGCATTGAATAATCTAAGTTGAAATAGATTCATCATTTGTACATGT
>OY744539.1:19081278-19118778 GCA_963556195.1 Sepiola atlantica
TAATTACATATGGAATAGTTGAGCCATTTATGCCGGTAATTGTTAATTTGATTCAACAATAGAAATGTGACTTTCTTAAATGAGTTCAAAATCCGAGACTGTTGGTTTTGATTCATTGTCAGTTGGTCGTTAGTTCCTAAACAACGCAAAAAGAATTATATTTTCGATTGAAAAATATTTGTTTGATAATGTGAGTAACGCCATAACACGACTGTTATAGTTTGCTTATTTTTGCTCTAGTAGATATACTGCTACTTGAATATGTGTGTCTGTTGACACACGTGTGCGTACGGCTGACAGAGAACTGCAGTGATTTGTTGGGTTCTTATCTGCGTAACATCATATAACGTTTCATAGCAGTGTTAGTGGTTCATAGCCTAGCGTTATTAAGAACCATAGCCCACACCTCTCTCAATGAATTTATAAATCGTAAAGTGTATATGTAGGTTTGGATCCGCTGTCGTTGTATTGCTAGTTCACAGAAGACACAAAAAAGAAAACAGGTACAATTTGTATCATTTTGTTTTTAAAAGGGTGTTCTCTTTTATTTATATGCGTAAGATGGAACATTATTATGTTGTCAGTTTAGTAATAGTTTCGCTAATAGACTACTGTGCCTATACCTACAGTCGTTTGTTATGCGATTAATTTTCCGAACACCTTTTATATATATATATATATATATATATATATATATATATATATATATATATATATATATATATATATATATATATATATATAATGTGTGTGTGCGTCCCAATGATCAAAGCAAACATCAATCCATAGCCATACCTTTCATCTGATCTCCCAATTTCTTAGTTTGTCGTCAAACACTACAACCAAAGTTTATCTCTGTATTTTCAATATCAGGGAATATCTATTATTCCTCTTCGTCCCACTGACAAACAAATATACTTTTTTAAATATGTTTAAAACTGTATTTTTTATCGTTTTTTTTTTCAAATTCAATGTTATTATCATTTTCTGCGCTTTTCGAAGCAGTCATTTAAGGGGAATATGTTGTATTTTTTCTAACTCCGTTGCTTATCGTGGAATTGTTCATTCATTATCGAAAAAAAAGGATAGAACAGTTCAAAAGTGAGATCCCAAAAAAAAGCTACGGCAAGTCAGAATACATAAAAAATTGCATGACAAAACTAACTTAAAGTGTGTATATATATATATATATATATATATATATATATATATATATATATATATATATATATATATATATATATATAGGATCAAATATAAACCAAAAGTAAACTCTTAGTAGATAGAACCTATAGTGAAAAGGTTAAGCTCAATATACGAGATAGAGCAATTGTAAAGATAGACGAAATAAGAGTGATAAACATGTAACGAATGTCCAAATTTATTTCAAATTTCGATTGTTCAATGCAAGATGTATTCTGTAATAAACTAGTGTTTATTATTCTTTCCTTAAGCCAAGGCTTTTCAAAGATCGAGATCTTATCATCAGAGGAGAAATGCAGATAGATAAGTTGGTTGTAGAAAAAGCCAAAGTTCAAATATTTGAAAGATATTATTAAAAATGTAGTGAAAGAAAAGTTCAGTAAACAAGATATGTGGTTTGTCCAGGTGGTAATTGTCGGTTGAAAAAGTGTTCAATGAAGAGGAGATTTTGGAGAAGACGAAAAATTTTTCGTTGGGACAGTATGGAGAAAGTGTTCAAAATTAAGTCAATCCAAGCGCACTTAAATGAGAAAAGCTGGCCATTATTGATGACTTCCTGGGCCATAGAAAAAGCGAATGTATTATTGGTGAAATATTCAAGCAAGCGAATCTAAGAAAACACTTAAGTGAAACAGCAATGCTAAATTAGGGGCTGGGATTGGGGGAGGGGAAAGTTAAATATGAGGGAATACAGTGGTCAGATTGGTTGAGAGAGCCGCTGTTTCAGCTGGGAGGAAAAAAGTGGTGGATGGGGGAAGACGGGTTCAAGTGATTGGTAAGTAGGAAGCGGGCGAGAGTTGGTCAAAGGTTAACAAGTATGTCATTGAGTGTAACTATTATTTGAAGAGAAAAGGAGAGGGAATAAAAAGGATCGTAGATAAAAACTGAATTTAGGGTTGAGACAGAATAATTTCAAGAGTTTAAGATGGTTACCGATGCTAAAAATATAATTCCAATGAATGGAATTCTACCGTTTAAATGTAATAAGCAAAAATTGGGCGAAGACTAGCGTTACTAGCTCAAGTTTCTAGGGACTTAAAAGGGCTACCTCATTGGTTAAAAGCATGGTAAAATAAGTAAAAGTATATGAATAAATAAATAATTAATTAAATAATTAAATAATTTATTAAATAAGGACCAGATGAATGATTAGATAAATAATTAAATGATTAAGAAATAGAATAATTAAAGAATAAATAAGTAAGATAAACTCGATGTATAGTTATACATCTAACCTGTCCCACTCAGTTATATTAAAATTAAAAAAAAAAACAATTCATAGGCTTCATCTCCATTTGCAGTTTCCTTTCCCCCACAATTCTTTTTTTTAATGCTCTCTTCGGGGCAATAAAAACACAATAAATTGATTGCCCAAAATAATAATTACCATCGCCGAGCCTTAGGATACATATGTGTGTCAAGACTCGGGAATCTCCGCAAGTACTGACATTTGTTTGATGTCTATTCCGCACAGACACCGAAGAGTTTACTTGTTGCGATGTATTTCTCTTACTTATACTGGGTTTTATTTATTATCTTTCTCGGATAGCTACGTACGTAAAGAGTCGGGAAGTTCCGTAAGTGTCACTAGACAATAATGCAATAACGTAATAAAATCTGATAAACCTAAACATTCAGATGAAGTCATTTATGGTATTTTCAGCGTAACCAAGAGAAGTTCGAATTGAGGTGTTACGCCTTGACACTGACGAGTCGAAATTAATATATTTGGATTAAAACTAAATTACTTGAAAATAATCAATTTTAAGTTTTATTACAATTTCTTGATTCAGTTCAACTTTATTCACCAACGTATACCGTCTTTAATAGATGTAACCTTCAAACCAGACATATTCATAAAACAAGCTAATTTATTACAAACAAAAAAAGAACCCATTGACATTGATTGGCAAAAATTGTGAGAACACTATTAACTGGCAACGCTTGGTTGTTAAATTGTCTAACATTTCAGACACAAAGATTATATCTAACAGAGATAACAGAATTTAATTAACTTTGCAATTTCCACATTTTCTGATATGAAATGAAACTTTTATGTCGTATTCAAATACGCGAGAGAACACCACGCTATCTATGACTATAAACATATCAATGATGGGAATAGGAAATTACGTCCAAAAATACATGTGTATCTTCTCAGCGTTCGGTTAAGGCTAAATGCAATATTTTATACTAACTGCAACTCTCTGTTTTAATCTGCGATAATTCAATAAGTAAATCATAATAATAATAATAATAATAATAATAATAATAATAATAATGATAATAATAATGATAATAATAACAATAATAATAATAATAAATACAATAATAATAATAATAATAATAATAATAATTAACTGGAATTCGTTGGTCAAGGGTGACTTAAAAGATCTACCAAGAGCACCTTAAGTGCAGCCCAGAAACAAGCAACTCGCACTAGGTCAATCAAATATTACAGTGACAAAACTACAGAATAACAAATATGCCGACTGTGTAATGAAAGGGAAGAAACCTTAGCGCATATTGTATTTTAATGGGGCATGCTAGTGTTATGTTATGAGGGGCCCCGTATGCCTTAAAGTGTGTAGGTCAACTAGTTGTGATTGTGAGAGGGGTGAACTTTGTTTGAGCTCAGTGCAGGTCACGCTGACATGCACCAAAGGTAACCGTTATGAGTCAATCATGTTTTTAAAGACCATAACAAAGTTTCAAAAGTCGACGCCGGCACAGACACCATCGGGTCAGAAAAGGTCAGAAAACATGAGTGAACGAAAATGTTTTGCATGACTGTCACACGTGTACATTAGTGACGTCACTCCTTCTTTCGTGAGAAACTAAGGTTTTGAAAAGAGTTACGAGTTTGACAGCAAGCTGGACAGTCGGCCCTCTCTGTGGGTCCTGAAATGAAAGAGAAGTTCTCTGGAAGTGAGAGCGTGGAATCGAAAATGTAGACGTGCGTCGTAATGGCTGGATTACTTGGCGATCCAGCAGAAATCCTCGTCACGTTCCTCAGCGAGAAGAATGAATGAGTCGAGTGAACGAATGGACAAAACCCTTCCGCAACGCAGAGTAACAGACTTGAATCTCTCTGCGGAAAAATTGTCTCCGCGTTTGTCTTCTGCCTGTCCATAAAGTTGGTATCCACAGACTAAAGATCACCAACACCGATCACGGCCAGAGAGACAAACCGAAACCTACGGCACCAACGACGAGCACAACCAGGCGACGAAAGAAAATGTAAGGTAACTTTTTGGAGCATAATATTTTGGGGTCTTAATCTGTAGAACTGAAAGAACTAAAAAGCAGGAAGGAAAAGGGCACCATGCTTTATTTGATATGCTTAATGAACAATGTTTAAAGTGTTTAAATAAGATACAATTTTTAATGAGAAAAGAATTTTAAAAGAAAAAGGTTTTGATAACGAGAAGTGTTTATGAAGTTATGTGAAAATGGACCGACAGTGTAAAGGCCTAAAAGTGCCATAAAAAGTACCCCTTAAGGAAATATATTAAAAGTACCTTAAAATGGAGTTTTAGAAAAGTTTGAAAACGCTTCTAGACTTTTCATAAACTTTCACCAACTTTCGTTATTGCTTTCGGATTATTGGAAGCGCTTAATAGACCTTCATGGCGATGATTTTCATAAGTTATAACGTAAGGAATGTTTGGTTTTAGTGCCGTTATGTAACACTAGCACAATACCAATATGAAAAATAGAGACACGACAAAGTCGCTCAGGTACTACACTGGAATATATGCAAACTTTATGAATTGAACCACAATGAGAAGTGGTAGAAGCATAAGCCAGAAGTTGTACAGGAGAACGACAATGTCAAACTTCTGTGAGACATGAGCATACAGACTAATAAGGTTCTTGAACATTTAAAACCAAACTTAATCCATCTAAACAAAAACAAGAGAACTTGCTTAATCGTTGATATAGCCTGCCCCTTAGATACCAGAGGGCACGAGGAAAGAACACGAACAAGTAAATAAATACCAAGATTTACAATCGAATTAGTTAGACTATAGAAATGTAACAAAATATCAAGGTGATTCCCGTTGTAATCGCAATGCTTGGAGTCATAAGGAAAAGCCACCATAAATGGCTTAAACAGATTGACGAGACAAGTTCTTTACCATTTCTGCAAAAGGCTTGTGAATAACAGAAATAATAAATGTACTACTACTACTAGTACTACTACTACTAATATTTTCGTATTTTTTTAATTAAAAGCAAGAATTTAAAAAAGAAAACAAAATAAATATGAAAGTGTAAAACTCATTGGCAACACGGAGTCAAAAGAGTATATATATATATATATATATATATATATATGTATATATATATATATATAATTTGTAGATGATACACAATAAAGACTTCCAAATATATATATATATATATATATATATATATATATATATATATATATATATATATACGTTGCAATACGGGTATAAGCAATAAATATAGCATTAGTTTTTAATGTTAATGTTCTCTTCTTTCTTAAACATGAATAAATAAATAAGAAACTGTAAAAGATCCCGGGCAACGCCCATGTATTACAGCTAAAAATATATATATATATATATATATATATATATATATATATATATATATATATATATATATACTAGTAGAATACCTGTATTAGCAATAAATATAGCATTAGTTTTTAATGTATTTCTTTTGTTTTTTTAAAGGGGTAGGTTATTGTTTCGTTAGCACCCTCCTAAATTATTAAGTTTACAGCAACAAAAACAAATAATGTGCCTAGAATACAATGCCTAAAATAATAATGTAACCTAGCATTCATATTCCATAATTCATAATAAGTCCAAGTGTTTATGACTTTACCAAACCTATTATTGACACTCACGCGCGACAATCGTTTTAAAATGTATCACTTTATATAACTTAAAATTGGATGTAGAGCTACTCTTTTTCTTTATTAAAGTTTGTGTATCTAATTATTTTTAAAGTTTGTTGTTGATCGGAGGAGGGCGAGTTTGTGTGAGTGTACTTGCTACATGGTAAAGTTGTTGAAATTATAATGTGCTCATGTTACTCACCGGGTTGTCGAGAATATATATATATATATTACTTTCATTCCTCACTACTGACTCCACTAAGTCCGGACGTCAGCCCTACTGTTTTCTCCAGTAGTGGATACTACTTTCCTCCCTTCTTCCCATAATGTCAACCCTATATGTGCACGTACTTGCATGACATTTTTCTTTATATTATCATCCTGATGAAGTCTTATAAATAAAGACGAAACGTTTATGTACACATAAAAAACATCCCTTTTTGGTTTACCTTTTTCATTTTCCCATATATATATATATTCTAAAATGATCAGCGCAAACTAAAGACGACACTGTTGAGAGGAATGGACAAGAATGGACAAAAAACTACTTTCTCTCTATCTGTCTCTGTCTGTCTGCCTGTCTCTTTCTCTTTCTTTCTTTCTCCCTCTCTCTCTTTCTATCTATCCCCTCTCTCTCCCCCTCTCTCTCTCTCTTTCTCTCTCTTGGGCAGGACACAAAAATAGTCTCTAACCTTATTGATCCCGCACTTTCTATCAAGACGCAGTGTTATACTACTGTGCTTGTTTTACAAATTGTTCCATGGAATGTTCCCCGACAAGAGTTACTGAATTTGTACTCCTTTAGCGTGAATACCCCCGACAACATCGAAAAGTATCAAAATCCCACCCATTTACTGTAGAGGTCTTCAGGTGCAGGTAAATATTTTAATCCAATGGCTGTTTTCCTCAGACTGCTTGCTTTTGGAATTACCTGCCGGATCCCTGTTTTCTCCGACTGAACTAGCATACAGAAATTCAGATATAATGTGAACAAAAATCATGCTGCCAAACTCCCAACTTAGTATGTCTCATATAAATCTGACCCTAATCACAGTCGCCTCTTACGTCTCAGTGGCAATGTGTCTTGTGTCTTGTGTTGGGGCGAATAAGAGGAATCAAGAAAGAAAGGAAATTGGATCAGTAATGGAGTGATTTTACAAAAGCAACCCACACAGAAAAAGGCTCGTTTTTACATATAGAATCTATAAATCTGACTCTAATCACAGTCACTTCTCACGTCTCAAATGCAATAATTCAAAAATTATGCAATCGATTTTTCAAAGACCCTATCTATGTATGTATAAATAATGATAAGACTCGCAGATTGTTACTTTAGTTATATACATATAAAGATGCAAACGGTTCTGCAATGGAAAATGTGCAACGTATTACTAATTGTTTCAATGAGTTGCGCAAAAAAATATAGATGTGGACATAATGAGTCGTTTGTTGTGTAGTAAACATGAGAGAATAACAGCTTCACGCTTAATAAATCCTACAAATAGCGAAAAAAGCAATGGGCGTGTGTAACTCAATTAGAAACTGGGTGCTAGCGTTACGACATCTTACAAGTATTATGTTTTGAATAGGTGCGTTCAACCTCGAAATATAAAGGGTTCCGACTATTGATATCATAGATCTGTGCAATGCACTTTCTCCTTTGCGCACTTCCAGCTCGCCTGTTTCTCTCAAACTGTCTCTCCCATATCCTCTCTTTACGTCTCTTTACCTATGTATCTATTTATCTATCTATCTATGTAACTAGCTATCTATATTGGGTGTATTTGGATATTTGGACAGCATTCTTTCATTATAGCTAACATTGTTATATATAACATAAATTCTCCGCTTTTAATTTTTTAAATTTTCAAGCAATTAGAATAATTTTTGTGTTAAAATCAAAGGAAATGACGAATGATGTCACTAGATTCAATCCTGTTCAAGAGAGGAGTGGTTGAGATTATGCAACCCTTGCTTGCTTGTTAAGAACTTATCAATTGCCTCTCTAGATTGAACCGACGATTAAAATACATGTGTATCCGTCTAATACTCGCTCTCCTTCTCTATCGCTCACTCTCTCCTTATCTATCTATCTATGTATCTATCTATCTAGCTAGCTAGCTACCTAGCTATCTACCTATTTATCTATGGCCCGCTCTTGCCTACCGTCTCCATTTACATTCAATGTATCGTACTGTCCCTGAATACATGTCATGGTAGCCTTTCCGTTTAATTTAATTTCACTTGCTTTTACTTTTGGCTTTATGTATATACCTTCATCCTAATCCTCATCCTCATCCTCATCCTCATCCTCATCCTCATCCTCATCCTCGTCCATATCTCCATCATAATATTTCCTTTTTCTACTTCATCGCTTTGCCATTTAAACACACCCATTTTCCGGGCAAGCGTAACATCCATAGAGTAATAAATATTACGGTTTATTGAATATCTTCGTCCAACATGGGGAAATAAAGAGGGCAGACTGTTAGATTTATATATATCTCTCTCTCTCTCTCCCTATCTCTTCATTTCTCGTTCTCGCCTTTTGATGTCTTTCTCACACACCGAGACTTATACAAGACAGCCAGGGCGCATGCCCTCGCCACATCGCATTACGGACGTAGAATAAATAAACTGTGCACCCGGCTTGATAGAGTTATTATGACATATTCACCGACCGACGCACTGCTATAATCAGTGGCTCCCTTTGAACTCGCCCTACCCACCCGGCAATCCGTTATCAAACATTTACAAACGGTGCTGAAATATCATTCTGTACAATAACTGCTGTCATCCGTGGCGGACAGCAAAATGAGTGGCGTGTTCTCCGAAACGCGTTGAATGACGTACTCTACACCGGTGTTTACGCTCTTCAAGTGGCCATAGTTACTCGCGGATCATATTTGAGCCCGTTCCACAATAACCGGTCTTTTATCACTAAACTGCGATGGCTTACATAGAATATGACTGCCAGAACATTAAAAGAAGTGTGTGAATTAATGAAGGGAGTGATTCTGCAATAACCATTTTGTAGTAAAATGCAGACGATGAATACGTATTTTGTTTTGTTATTTAAATGCTCATTAAACAAAGTACATGAATGTATATAATTTATAGGAAGCGATTACAATGCAAAGATTCGTCAGCTATAAATGAATTAAAAAAGCAAAATAAAATGTACAATAGTGAAATTGAAATAAGATTTTCGATTTCTTCCCTTTTATTTTTATTATTATGATTATGGTTAAATGTTTTTATATAATTACACATCTTACTTGATGTAGAGTCCTTATAACAATATTTCGGAGAAAATTCCACTGTTCGAATGTGAGTTTAAACTTTGTTTGCAATCAATTATTTTATGAATAAATTTTTAAATTTATAATTGTTTGTAATTATTTTGTTCAGTTTTTAGTGCAGGATTTAAATCACGGATAAGCGAAATGGAGTTGTCTCCCATTACTTTATATTTAAGAAAAATTGAAAAACTAAAAAAAGGTATAATTAAACAGACGAATTATGTTACTTTTAACAATGTTTTCATAAATATATAAATATATACAAATATATATATATATATATATATATATATATATATATATATATATATATATAAACAATGCATCGAGCAAACTACACCAACGTCTTCAAATAAATGAAATACAAAAAATAAAGAAATTCTTAAAACTGAATGAACCAAAATAAAATTATGAATAAAAATAAGAACAAACGCCATTTGTAGGGATGTGTTTGAATTCGGTACGGATTTCACACTCTAGAATCTCTGGTTCCAGACCCGTAGATGAATTTGCCATTTATTTATGACGGCATTATTTGGACAAATACAAGTCTTCCCAAAAAACAGGGTTTTGTGTAGAACAACTGCGCTGTTTTTGATGACGTGTAGTCGTTCTGTCTTACGGGTTTAAGAATCTGGTTTGTAAAATTCAAGCTATCCATGACTCAAATCGATTAGCGGGCTAAGTTTTTATCATCATATAGAAGAAGAAAAAGAAGAAGAAGAAGAAGAAATAAGAAGAAGAATATAAAACTTTTCTGTGACATTTTCTTCGACCTTTGGTACATTGTGTGTCTGTTTATATATTTAAAGCCTTGAATTGATTATTAAAGTAAATAAGATAGATTTAAATATTAAGAAAGCAGCGTGTCTATCAATCTATCGCCTGGTCGCTTCCCATCTATGGATGCGAGGTATAGCAAATGAGGACTGTAAGCAGAGTTCGGCTCCATAACATCATGCGTTACCGGCGGGCTTACTGTGTCTCAAGTAAAATTTCAAATATAATTTTAAACATAAATACAAAAATATTTTCATCCGTTATTTTTCACATATAAATAAAAGAATTAATAATGCTTCTGATTGAAAAAAAAGATCTTGACCATTTTTGATCTCTTTGATCGTCATCATGAGTTTATTTACAATTGCAGTGTTGTTTGCAATACTAATTGTCTTAGAATATCACAAACCAGCCCTCGTATTAATACTACATCAATTACAACCCGAAATACGGTCGAGAGATTACATAAAGATACCAAAAAGGGAAGTCTCCGTGATCATTCTTTTGCAAAACTCAATCATGTTCTGCAAAGTCAGAAACAAAACAAAAAAATTCCCCTTTAGAAAAAACAAACAAAACACTATGGATAAATATTTGAAGCTATCAAGAACTTCAAGCATTGATTTGAAGCATAAAAACTTTTACCTAAATGACCAGATTGGCATTAAATAACCCGAAAAGGGTTGACATGACGTAAGACAAAACATCCAAAGCAAACCGTGATCTTTGAAATGCGTGTATATGAGGCCTTATTAAAGTCTCGATAAACAACGAATACACTTGAAAAGATGCCCGCAGAGCAGGAGTCTACAGTGAAGCAATAGTGGGGGTATACACAGCCGCAGTTCCCAAACCAAATAAAATTGTAAAACAAGAAACAAGAATTTGTAGCCAAACGCAGATATATAAGTATTTGCTTTGCACCTATTTACTTGCCCCCACACGACGAACTTAATGCTGGGAAAACCCATCTCCCACAAGAGGGAATTTTGGATTTGAACAAAAGTGAACATTTCTTCAGTCTAAGAAGAATGTATCTTTCAATGATCGAGGACAAAAAAGAAGAAATGTAGTATATAAACATATTACACTTGTTCCTAACCAAAAGCCAAGGAAATAATTCCCAACGGTTTGATTTGTTATTTACGTGCTGATTAAGAGAATAAATAAATAATAAAATAAATGAATGAATATATAAATGGACAACTGAGTGAGTTAATTGTGAATTACGGCAAAGTAGGACAATTAAAATGGAATTTAAAAAAAAACACAACTCAATCCCAAAATTGAGAAATATTTCCACGTGTATTTTGTGTGAGTAAATTAACTTTAAAAATAGGCAAACAAGAGTTGATTAACTTAGCTTTAGTAGGATTATAACAATAATCATCTGCAGATATATATATATATATATATATATATATATATATATATATATAAGTAGTATGTTTAAGAAGACTGAGGGTAATACAGAGTGCCGGGTAGGTTGTAAGCTGGAAGGAACAAAGATATTACATCGAAGTGACTTACTATTAATTTTTTCTTACAATTTTACATAACAGCAAATGTGGTATTGGCTGTTTGTGTGTTGCCCGGATGATTATTAAAAAAATATTTATTTTATATTTCCGGAAAATCTTCCCTTTGTAAAAAATAATAAACACCAAAGGAAAGATCCGTCTCTGTAGAGAATTCACCAAAATGTATACCAGAGAGTAGGGTTGGGGCAAACTAGTTCCGCAGAGAATAGAAATTCATACATTTTAAAATTATGTTTTGTATATAAATATAGTGTTCAAACATATGTGTGTAATATTAGATAAATGATAGGTATTGTATGGTGATTAATTAACTGTTAGTTTTAATGATATTTTATTTTTTTATTTTTTATTTGTTTCTACGTGTCGTTTGATTTAAATTAATCTCTTTTTTTATTATTAATTTTTATTTAATTTTATTGGTTATCATATATTCAAAAAGTATTATTAATTGTTACTTATTATAAGAGTTTTAATTTAGTTTAGGGTTAATTGGATACATACATATATATATATATATATATATATACATATATATATGCGTGTGTATGCGTGTGTATGTGTGTGTGTATTAAGAGTTCAATTGAAAAATGCTCTAAATACATTTTCTTTCAATTAGGAAATTAAACAATTGATTAAGGAATATATACAAAAGTAACAGCTTTTTTTAATTTAGAGTAAAAAAAAATAATTTTGGGGTTGGGGTAAAATGTTAGAATGCAATACCTTTCATAGTGATCGTTTTGCAATTTTGAATTCGAACTCTTCATCTCACGTTTTGCATTCGAACTCGTCATATATATATATACATATATATAGGCATCCACATACAGGATGTTACGTTGTATTACAGCTCTTCAATGCGGCTAGACTTCGATTGAAACTCTACCGTCCAGCTTACTGTCAGCGCCTCTACCCCTACGCTATCATACGAAACCGACTGAGTGTAAGTGATATCTCAATGTAAACATTGTCAGGTGCCGGGAGCTCGAATTAATCAAACCCAATTAGCTATGCCGTAAAGCTAATGGCAGATGACGATATCATTACACATAAGCTCCACCCAAGAAAGGGAGCTTTATATAGTCATCTACATACATACTGGTTCGCTGTATCATAGCTCTTCAGTGTGGCTAGATCATTTTACTTCAGTTTAAGTTCTCAGAAATTTAGGGGATCTTTCTTCGGGCTAACAATTGATCTCTATATGAGATACATAGATATCCGAGTGTTCCACATAACTTTCCCTTTACCTCTCAAACGTTGAGTAAGTAAAAAAGTGAAGAACATTAATGTTCCTCTCCCCCATTGACATTAAACTATGTCATCGTATATCTTTCTTGTTATCTCTTGTCTTACAGGATTTCAGAACAAGAATTCACCTAGTCTGCTGGAGTATCCAGCGTAGTGCTGTTACTAGAAGCAACACCACTTGGAGAAGTGTCATTGTTCCTCGTAAAAGCTACTGTGGGTAGCTATACCGAGGGGATTGGATTTAGGCTACGAATACTATGTTATTTTGAATATTTAGACATGGTTTACTGATATGGTAAGTATACTCATGTCAGGTTGATATGATAAACCCCTGTACAGGGAGACCTTAGACACACGAAGACAGTGTTTAGTAGGCATTCAAGTTATCTTATATATATATATATATATATTATATATATATATATTATATTATTATTATTATTATTATTATTATTATTATTATTTTCCCTCTTTCCAGTAGGTTAGCCACGATATCAGATGTGGGTTTTTATAAAAGTGTTTCTCTGGAACGAACTGGATTCGAACCCAGGTCCTCAGTTCGCGTCGCTAACCACGATATGTAATGCCAAATACTAGACAAAGTACACAACATTTAAAACATACAAAGGTGAAGTCAAGCAAATCCATCAGATACCAATGAATATTGCAAATATTAAATCATCTCTATAGTTAGTACTTTATATTTTTATATATATATATATATATATATATATATATATATATATATATATATATATATATATATATATATATACTGATAAATTAACATGTTAGCGACAGGCGGATGGCTGATCATCTTTCATGTTGTTCAGGGGCAGTCACAATTCGTGATATCGTGCGTGATAGATCGGTATTTTGGCTTGCATTCAAACTCTTCAAACGATATAATGAAACCATGCCTTTATTGGAAGAGCAATTCTGTTTCATGTTTTTCCTCCTGGTGAGCAATGATTTTCCCGAAATCAGTTTATACTATTCAATTGTTTTAGGTTATGTGAAGGGGACACATAAATGCGCCGACTAACCCGTATCTTGTAACTAACACCCCAAATGCCCTCAAAAGTTCCACATTGCTGCACAGTTGCTGAAATTTTTCGATTAGTTGTTTTGTTTAACGGCATATCAACATTTTTCGTGTAACGTAATATCGAATCCATTTATATGTTTTCCGGTCTTCCAGTTCGGGTAAATGTGTAGTGTACGATGTGAATCGGAATGTTATGCTCCTCGGCATTACTACCTCGTTTTGGGGCGAGCCAATGGGAGCCAGAGTAGACAGCAGTTTGCTTTTCGCTATACATTGCCCACGCGTCTAACCTAACGTAGTTAAATAAATAAATTCAGTCACATTGGGTAACCCTTTAATTTTTAGGAGTGGTTAGGGTTAGGGTTTGGGTTTGGGTTAGGGTTATTTCGTTATTTAGTAATTATGTTTCAAATTATTTATATATAAATCATGCTCATTTTTCTGGTTCGTGTTCTTGTTCTACTTCTTTTTCGTTCTTTATCTTTTAATTATTATTATTATTATTATTATTATTATTATAAGTAGTAGTAGTAGTAGTTGTAGTAGTATTAGTAGTAACAATAGTAGACGTTTTACTCACTAGGTCTTTCACACAAGTGATTATCAGTGATTGATCATTGAAAATAACAATGGTGTTCCCTACGAGTCTTAGTGACAACAAGTCTCTTCAGATTTCCAGCACACCCCGCCTCTTTCGCAGCCGTTGCAAATTATTTTTTTCGTTATCGCTATCAACGACCGTTTGTCTTCTTTAGAATTTGAATGAAAATAAACCTCCTCAAGATGCCAGTACTCTCGCACTCACATAGAGGACATTTGGTTTGTTTCACAGCATGTGTTTCTTTTTCTCTTCTTCTTCTTCTTCTTCTTCTTCTTCTTCTTATTATTATTATTATTATTATTATTATTATTATTATTATCATTATTATTATTATTATTATTATTAATATTACACCCCACACCTAAGCCATCATCTTCACCTCCTGCATATACACCTCCCCAACCATCACAAAAACCTTCCTTGACATCCTTAAACTTCATCATATATATAAGTAGTTATAACTCTCGTAAATCCGGCCGCACCATGAAAAATGTACCCCTCCATAATAAAAATAGAGATATTTCAATAATATCTACATATATAAAATAATGATACAGACATGTTGAGTAATAACGCATAAGACGTCACGGGGAAGCTAAGGGCATAAACCCGCAATAATGAAGAAAAGCCGAAGACTAGATAGATTGTCAAGTAGGCTAAAATAACAACGGAAATGAATCAGTGACCATTGAACGAGCCCAGGTGTGTGAGGTAGACAAGTTCATTTCCGAGTATGACGTCGTAAAAATAACGACTCTGTAACCTTTAAAATAGTCAGAAAAAGAAGGCACCCTAAGTGCAATGTCAGAAATTAAAACGGCGATTTTAAACGAAGGAAGAAGGGGCGCTTATGTAGCAGAGATCGAGTTGGGAGGATATAGAGAAAATCTTGTCGTGGGTCAGCCCCGAAGAGAACTACCCCCACCACGGCCGAACTGCCGTAAACAACTGGCGTAGGGATCAGAAGCCTTCCCTAGATTCTGTGAGCAGACTGCTAAAGAACCTATTGTCGTATTTCCCTCTAAATTGCAAGGTAAATCACTCTGCCTGTATTTTGTGAAAATAACCTACGTTGGGTAAATTCGAAAACTAACCGCCGTCAAGATAAAGAAAGAGATGTCTTCGTAGACAAGGGAAAAACAATAATGCCAAATGACTTTTGCTAACAAACACATATTTAATTATATATATATATATATATATATATATATATATATATATATATATATATATATATATATGTATACCCAACTTACACCAGCTGATGGTGAAGAATGCAGAAACAGAGTTTATTGAACACGTCTTTGTCTCTATCGTTGTCTTTTGTTTGATGCTACCGGGTCGCCTGAAAGAAAGGGTATTACAAAACATAACTATATAATTTAATCTCATCCCTTGTAATTAATTACATTTTTTCATCCAAAAATAAATGGTTTTAAGTAAACTGAAGGAAAAATGCTTCCAGACTGATGTATTTTTATTTCAATCCGGAATGCCCTTTTTTGTTGTAGATTGAAATTACCAACAATAAAAAACAATGGTGGGTTTTAATGTGTTGGGGGGGAAGTAAAAATTGCCGCATTCTAGGAGGATGTCTTATTCACTGACAGAGGAGAGAAGATAATAAGTTTAGTACTTCACCGACCGAGAAGAGAAGAGATTAATTAACAGATACTACACTGTAAAGTTAAGTATATTTTGAAACGTAAAAATGAATGAATAAAAATAAACCGGATTGACTGAACCTTTGTGTTTATTGTAGTAAATAAATAAAGAAATAAAGAGAGATTGTTTTGGAGGAGTCCCAAATACATCTAGTAGGCATTAAAGTAAAATGTGTCGCTGTCAAGAAAGATGTATTCTATACAAAGAGAAGATTTTTTTTTAAATTAATAAACAGATACTGCACTGTAAAGGTAAGTATATTTTGAAACTTAAAAGTGAACAAGTCAAAATAAACCGAATTAACTTAATCTTTTTGTTTACTGTAGTAAGTAAATAAAGAAATGAAGAGAGGGATTTTCTTTTCTTTTTTGGGTTTGGTTTGGTAGTTTTGTTTTACGGCATATCAACCCTTTTTGGGTTATTTAATGCCGAATCTGGTCATTATAGTAAAAGTTTTTATGCTTCAAGTTCTTTATATCTTCAAATGTTTAATCATCGTTTTTGGTTTGGTAGTTTTGTTTTACGGCATATCAACCCTTCTTGGGTTATTTAATGCCGAATCTGGTTATTATAGTAAAAGTTTTTATGCTTCAAGTTCTTTATATCTTCAAATGTTTAATCATCGTTTTTGGTTTGGTAGTTTTGTTTTACGGCATATCAACCCTTTTTGGGTTATTTAATGCCGAATCTGGTCATTATAGTAAAAGTTTTTATGCTTCAAGTTCTTTATATCTTCAAATGTTTAATCATCGTTTTTGGTTTGGTAGTTTTGTTTTACGGCATATCAACCCTTTTTGGGTTATTTAATGCCGAATCTGGTCATTATAGTAAAAGTTTTTATGCTTCAAGTTCTTTATATCTTCAAATGTTTAATCATCGTTTTTGGTTTGGTAGTTTTGTTTTACGGCATATCAACCCTTTTTGGGTTATTTAATGCCGAATCTGGTCATTATAGTAAAAGATTTATGCCTCAAGTTCTAAAAATAAAATAAAAAAGGGGAGGGAGAAAGGGAGAGGGGCTGTTGTTTTTGTTTTTGGTTTTGTAGAACATAATTAAGTTTACAAAAAAAAAAAAAGAAGAAAAACAAAAAACGTCAATGTAGGTGAATTTCGTCTCAGGGAGCCACAGGGCAGCCTGATCTGGTATCACCAGTCTTTTTTGGGGGTGGGGGGCAAATACATTTACTTGTGATACAAGTAAAAAATGCCGCAGTCTAAAGGGAATGTTTGTTTGTTTATTGTAATAAGTAAATAAATAAAGAGAGAGAGGGAGACTTGAGCATAGAAAGTGTATTGTTATGAGAGGTAAAGTCAAAATGAAAAGAAAAAGAAAAAACATAAGAAATTACGTAAAATAAAAATCACCCAAAGTATCGATTTATGTAAGAATTATAAAGGAAAGAAATTATATGAAAGAACAATAATAATAAGAATGTATACTGAGGTTTTCCCATTGTTTGAATACTGTTCGATAAGTAAGGAATGGCCAAACCTGAAATAATGTACCTGTTTTTTGTGTTTCGTATTACTGGCCAGGGTCGTGTAAAGAAGCTATTATGGACCTCCATAAGATTATTATGAGCAGGTTGAACTCTGCTCGTGTTACGCTGTAAGTTGTTTTAAAGTGAGTTAGAAGTCTTATAAGTGTTATGGATGAAAATGCCTAATTGTTTATGACCTGAAAATATAAATGATAAAAAGTAATGATACGTACAAAATCGAAGATTCGTAACTAAAATAAGTTTTCTCGATGAGATTGATAAGTGACGCCATTTTGAATCAATATACGTAAGGATTTATTCTGTTCGGTAATGTAAACAGCAAATCTCGGAATTAGTGTAGGTGTATTTTTAATAGTTATAAGTAACGGCGAAACATAAATAAGTATATGTCATCTGATATTCGGCATTTTTAAAAGAATATCAGGGAGCGATTATTAATGGATGTAGGAATCATGTATATTATGTCTGATAGTAATAGAAAAATTCTATAAAATATTTACAGTGGTAATTATGAATATTATACAATGTAATTTATTTCTAGGCGTTAAGTGGAAGAGTAAATATAGATCTGAGCGAAAATTGTTTGCAACCATCTGTATGTGAGAGTCTTCGATAGCAGGCGGAAGGTAACATTTGTTGTTAGATGTATAAAATAGTGATAATTTTCTTGAAGTATGCTCGAGTTAATATATATACGTAAATATATATATATATATATATATATATATATATATATATATATAGTAATTTATGCAAATATATTTATGGCAATTCAGCGTTTCATCCGCGGCGGGGTAATCATCAGGCTAAAATGCATGTAGGTAGTTTTGCCGGGCGTTTTTATATACGCGTCTAGCTAGAAAACCTATCAGATTCTTGTGTGTTCTCTTAGCCAATCGTTGGGCCTCTCACAAAGGTTCAGTTAATTTTACTTCCTATTTCCTATTCTATTGTTCTGTTTTCTATAGGATGATTCATTCATGTTTCGTTATGTTCTTTAAGCTAATCGTTCGGATTCTCACAAAGAAAGGATCGGTTGATATTACTCAATATTTCCTATTCTATTGTTCTGTTTTCTATAGGGTGCCCTATCCCTGTTTCTGTCTTGTGATAGTATAATGGGTTACCTTATTTTAACACGTGCTTGCTTGTATTTCTATTTTAGGTTTTAGTTTTGGGGTTTTAGTTTAGTTTATTTATTTATTCATTTATTTGTTTATTTATTCATTATTTATTTTTAACCTGAGGTAAATGTTATTCTCTGCAGGCAGTTGCTTTCTATTTCACTTCTACAGTTTAATAACTTTTTTGTGTATTTAAAGTTTAGGATTTCAAATTTCTCATTCAGACATAATCTACAAAGGATATCTAGACATGAGTTGTCTCTTATATTAAACAATACTTGCCTGTAAGAGAAGATGAGCCTAGATACACACACACACCTACACACACACACACACACACACACATATATATATATATATATATATGTAGAATAAAAATAGGATAACATACAATATTTATCAAACGATTAATTGTCTAGACAACGGTTTTATAAAAACCTTTTTTCTTACCTTAATCCATGGGGTTTCAAAGATATTCTCTGATCATCAGATGTAAATTCAACAGATAAGTTAGTAAATGTTACTGTAATGCAAACATTTGAAAATAAAAAATATATAATATATATTAAAATATAAATAATTTAGAAAGTTTAAAATTTGCAAAGAAAACAATCCCCATTCAAGACGCATAGAGAGTTCGTTTAATCAAATCAGGGGATTCAAATATGAAGCCTGTTTAGGGTGATGGGTTGAAGGTAATCCAGCCATCCGAATTTGTGGAAGTTTCCATTTTAGGAGATTGAGGTATTCAAATTCACGTAAAAATTTCGTTTGCATGAATTGCATAAACAATATAGAAGTATAAGCCATGAAAGATTTGCAAATAATGTACTTTAACTAAAGTTTAAGCTATATAGCTTAAAATTTAATTGAATAACCATTCGAACAAACACTACTACTTTTTATTAAGGCCAGGTTGTAAAATAATGGCTTTCTGACTTTTTATTAATTTTTAACAACCCTTTCAGTTTCTGCCGGACTGTTATGTATATCGTCACAGAAGGCAAATTAATGCTGCCATGACGGCATTAACTTCCTTTCCAACCACAAGAAGATATTGCACAAAGCCGGAAGGTAGTGAGAATCAAGCCAGCACCTTTAAAGAATAGGCACATTTGCCTCCTCTCAATTGCAAATCCTGAGAGAGTACACCTTCGTAGGACTACGTAGAACAGTTCTTCAGCCCGACAGTTAAAAATCCCAGCGTAATCACCTACTTCCTGCCGGACTTATGGTCGAGATCGGATCCTCGACTGCGATGTATACTGACACAGAACGGCAAATTACTGCCGCCATGGCGGTATTAACTTCCTTCCAACCGCAGGAATGTAATGCACAAGGCCGGAAGGGGGGGGAGAATTAAGCCAGCGCCCTTAAAGAGAGGGCAAACTTACCTCTTTAAATAGCCTAAGCTGCCACGTCGATATTCACGGTCGGAGCACCTCGACCCGTTAGCAACAAACTAATTCGACTCCAAAGAGAATATGTAAGATCTCAAAGGGTGCACCTCTTAGGCCTATCCAGAACAATAACTCACTCACACAGATGATAGGCCAACGAAATGAACCTGTTTCTTCCGGACTGTTTATCGAGATCGGATCCTCGACTAGTATGTATACAGTCAACGTGGGCGCATGACTCCTCCCATGATGGTATTTACATACTTCCCACAACAGGAATGTGTGGCACAAGGTCAGAAGGTGGGAAGAATAAATCCAGCGCCCCTAAAATAGGGTCATCCTGATCATTTAAAATAGCTTGGGTAGCGCCGCGGACATTCCTTGGTTTGGGCACCTCAGGCAGTTAGCAATAATCTAACTCTACCCGAAAGAGGAGAGGCAATGTGATGGAGGGTGCATTTCTTAGGACTACCCATAACAATACATTAGCTTGACAGATAAAATGGCACTAACATGATCCAATTTCTACTAAACTGATTGTCGAGATAGGATCCTCGACTGGTATATATACCGACACAGAACAGAAAATGACTGCAGCCATAACAGAATTTACTTCCTTTTCACCGCAGGGAGATGTGGCAAAAGGGCGGAAGGTGAGGTGAGTCTATCCAGCGCCTCTACAGTACGGGAACTTTATTCTCCCTAAAATAGCATGAGCGGCTCCGTTGGTATACCTAGGTTCGGGTGCCTCAGTTATTAAGCAATATCTAACTTAACTCCAAAGAGGGGTAGCAAGGCATGTGAGGGTGCAGCTAGGACTACCCACGACAATGCCCTAATCCAGCAGATAAAAAGCAACCCAAATCATCCAGTTTCGGTCGAACTGATTGCCGGGATTTGATCATTGACTGGTATTATACCGACTTAGAACAGCGAAATGAATGTCGCCATAGCGGTATTTACTTCCAGCCCACCGCTGGAAGATGTGGCAAAAGGCTGGAACATGGGGGCGGGTTTCAAGGCAACACCTTTAAAAAAGAGAGAAATTGGCCGCCTAAAAATAGACTGGGCAGCGCCGTCGGTATTCATTTTCATGTTATTATATATTTATGTATCAATCCATGTATGAATATATTTAGAATTTGTGTAATTAAATATTTTCATATAAACAGAGACGCTTGTTGCGTCCTTTAAAGCCTTATCAGTGTTCCTGTACAACTGATACGCTTAACAGAAGAATCAAACCTTTGCCATTTGAATCCTGTAACAAAACATCTATAACTGTGATCCTAACCTACCAGTTCTGCGAATGAGAAGTGTAAATACGACTTTTAATGCATTGTCTCCAAGATGAAGAATAAGGGTGTACACCTATGCATGACCGCTTAAACGAAACAAATAATTATTCCTAAATAGAGTTTTTCCCTTTTAATGTATATATAAATATAAATAGATAAATATATATATATAGAGAGAGAGAGAGAGAAACACACACACACACAGACATATATATATATATATATATATATATATATATATATATATATATATATATATATATATATATATATATACTTAACATAGATCCATGTAACTACTACTACATGATCAAAATGCGTTCCAAGAATTCAACATAACAACAGTTTTTGTTCGATCGTTTCAGAGACCATATGATTTTATTGATATTCGATCAAATCGTTAGCACAGAGTATAGACGTAAAGTAAAGACACACACATATATATATATATATATATATATATATATATATATATATATATAGATAGATAGATAGATAGATAGATAGATAGATAGATAGATTTTTGTGTGTGAGTTGTTTTACATTTGAATTTTAATGGTATCCGTGATGAATGTTGAGTGACCTATGTTCGAAAGGATTCGATCGGATATCGAGAGTGTCGTCGCCTTTGTCAGAGTGACCTTTTATGTTTCCAATTCTCAAATGAATCACATGTGTCGACGAAGCCTTTCGATTAATTTCATCTGCGGATGGCGGGAAAAACGAATGCCCCTATTCCAAATATGGCTTCCTCCAGGTGTCCTAATCTCTGTACACTTTATATAGAAATTCAACCGGTCGCTTCATTAACTTGTCTGGCTTCCATCGGATTGCACGTTTCCTCGCGAAAGCCCCTGATCATCTTGTCTACGAAATGGCCAATGGCGTCTCCCTAACAAATAACGACAGGCACCCCGAAGAATATTTTACAGCTAGCGAATATTTTAATGTCATTGAATGCCAACACAATATATATATATATATATATATATATATATATATATATATATATATATATATATATATATGGGGGGATGTGTGCGTGTATGTATATATATATATAGAGAGAGAGAGAGAGAGAGAGAAGGAGAGATAAGTAAAAGATGAGAAAAAAGATTGTAAAAACACAATATCTTAGTACGTCCTCAGTTGCTAAAAAGAAGGTGTTTCATATAAAAGAGATGTATCTTTCTTTCCTTAAGCCATGGCTTTTCAAAGAATGAAATCTTATCATCAGAGGAATATAGATAAATCAGTTAGTAGAGGAATCACCAAAAGTCATAATTTGAAAAGATATAAATATAAAAACAATATAAGATCAATACAATAAAGGAAGTATAGTAGCAGAGAGAGAAGGTTGAAAATATATGAATAAGTTTACCGTTAAAGGCGTCATGAAAATTGCAGCAGCAGGTTGAAAAGCGGTTAATCAAGGAAAAATTGTCATCTAACAATTGTAAAAAAGCCTTTTGAAAGAAATTCCATTGGCTTTCCAAATATAGTTTTTTTCATGGAACTGTAATTCAAAATGAGATTATAAGAAGTCATCGGCTGTTTTTTAAATTCATTTTTTTCCTGCTTTTTGTTTATTGTTTTTTCACCTGGAGATGATTCGAAGAAGAATCGAAAGTGCCTGTGATACTTATGGAACGTGCATTATCTTTTATCATTTTGACACAAACAAAATGATTAGAAAATTGATAAAATAAAACAGGTATAATCAAGCAGTGAATTCTGTTATGTTAAACAATGTTTTCTTTTGTGATTAGAATACTTAAACGAGGTGGTGACCAAAAATAAAATATTTACATTATTTAATAAAGAAATAATACGTCATCCTGATGCTTTAAAGTTTCATCAAATCAATCAAATTAGATTAATAGTGTAAATCCAAAACTATATAAGAAATTCAGTATAAAATATTTAACGTGTATAAATAGTACATATAGTGTAATATATAAAAATACACATGCATATATATAAAATATTTTTGTTTTTTAAATAGTATTTAATTAACCTTAAAAAGATAAAAATAAATAATGATATAAAAACATTAAAAATATAAATAACTAAAGGGGGTGAAAAGTTTATAATAGATTCGTCTGAACTACATAAAATGAAGTAGCTTTGTAAATAACAAATGCATTTTTTATAAGACGTACAACATTGTGTATGACAAAATAGGTTAACAAAAAGTTAGATCTGATGTCCGGAATGTTTTCTCTTTTTTTTAAGGAAGTGGTGTTTGATCAACACTGCTGAAGATCCATGAGATAACATGCAGTTTTGTGTGTATGATCTCTACACTAATATAAAGTCTAGCGTAAATTAGTGTAAGCTTACTAATACAGTGATTACAAGAGTTTAATTGACTTACCCGCAAAAGAATTTTCCAACGAAGGACTTGGGACGAAACAGTGTTTTCTTTTTTGCTCTCTAATATAGTTTAAAAGCTTGAACACTTCCAATACTATATATATATATATATATATATATATATATATATATATATATATATATATATATATATATATATATATATATATATATATGTGTGTGTGTATGTGTATATATATATAGTCATCCACATACAGACTGTTTCGCTGTATCCCAGCTCTTCAGTGCGGCCAGACCAGATAGTGCGTCAAGCCGTGATTGAAACTGAACCGTCGAGCTGACAGTCGGCACCCCTACCCCGCGCTATCATACGACACTGACTGAATGTAAGTTATATTGCAATGTAAACATTGTCAAGTGCCGAGAGCTCGAATTCGAATTACCCAATGAGCTATGCCTTAAAGCTAATGGCAGTTGAGTATATCCTTACAAAATAAACTTTACCCAGGAAGGGAGCTTTATATAGTCATCCACATACAGACTGTTTCGCTGCATCACAGCTATTCAGTGCGGCTAGACAAGTTAGTGCGTCAAGCCGGAATTGAAACTCAAGCGTCGAGCTGACAGTAGTATTCATAAATAAATATCAAATTATATTTACCTCTCACTCATAGGACATTGTCACGTGATACGGAATAATTCAGTTATATTTATGTCAAATACAGCGTAAACCTAAAGACAAACTAGAGGACTCAACGAACTTGCTCGAAGCCTTGTTTTGTAGCTTAAGTGAATGTATTTTTATAATATCTCCTAAGAGTGCTCAATTTGAATTTTCTTAAAGGGACTTTGTAATAATATTCATAAACATATATATATATATACTTGTTTTTAAATTCCCGAAACAGTTTTTCATAGTAAACAACTAAAATAATATTAAGACTAACATAAATTCTTGTAAGCAAATTAATGTATATATTAATATATATATATATATATATATATATATATATATATATATATATATATATATATATATATATAATTATATTTAGCTACAAACGACGTAGCCTCGAGCTTTTGCTCTCATCAGTATAGGGGGTGATTATTTCTGATGGTTGCAAGGCCCGAACCCGGTTCACAGAGTCTGGTTTGACTCCACACGCTTCCGATCGATACGGAGAAATTAAGTTATATTTATGCCAAATAGAGCGTAAACAGTAAGATAAACTAGAAGGCTCACCAAACTTACTCGGAGCATTGCTTCATAACTAAAGTGGATGTCTGTTTTTTTATATCTCCTAACAGTGCTCAACTTTCATTTTCTAAAACGGTTTTCATAATAATATGTATAAATAAATATAAACTTATGTTTACTTACAGAGAGCGTCGTTTCTAGCTTAAACTCTCATCATCAGTGTATGCCGGATATAATTTCAGACGGTCATTTTTATTTAAGATTATATATTCAGTGCTTGAAAACAGAGGGTAACCCTCAAGGGAAAAAAGATGACGATGCCTTCTTAAAGAGAAATAAATGACTGATACGTTGCAAAAATTTACATGTATCTTGGTGGTAGGCCGAAACAATTGTATGTAAATAAATCGATTATTTGGTGAATTCGTGTGAATGTGTTCCTTACATTTCTATAATATAAAATATTGTTATTACAGCTCTAGTACAAAACTATCGAAGTATTTGAAATCTTTCTGTTGGAAAAATTCATATTTAAAATGTGTATTTAACTATATATATATATATATATATATATATATATATATATATATAGTCCTAGAAGTGTTTCAACTAAATCCTACGTTGGAAAACCACTTTGCTTATAAGTCAATTAATCTTTCGCAATCACTACATTAATTTGCTTACAAGAATTTATGTTAGTCTTAATATTATTTTAGTTGTTTACTATGAAAAACTGTTTCGGGAATTTAAAAACAAGTATATATATATATATATATATATATATATATATATATATATATATATATATATATGAAGCAATCCAACAAAAGATATAAGCGTCAACTAATATCTTATAATTAGGGTTGCACATGTCGGGATTTCGGAACTTTGATTGGACTTTTTGTATTATTTTGATTGATTTATTTATCATTAACATTGAATATGGACACATTTCGCCACTGGATAACTTTGCCGGCCACTTCAATTTCACGTATTTGGACTGCTGTTTGTATCTTGGAGTAATGTCCTTCCTGATTATGCTTCTCAACTTGTATGACCTGGATGGACTGTATGGATTCAACAAAAGTATGTTTTTGGATTGATATGTTTGATGTTATGTATTTTTATGTATTTGTGTATATAATTTTATATATTTTCAAAGCGTAATTTTATTACCTGTAGTAGTATAACTGCGGTAATGGTCCTCTGAAGAGAAGAATTATCTTTGAAAACTCATGAGCTAAGGACTTAAGGATGCTTTGCATGAACTTTGAATTCTAATAAAATTTGATTGACACCTTATTTTATTACTTCATTTTATATTATAATTATATATATATATATATATATATATATATATATATATATATATATATATATATATATATATATATTCTCTGTTTCATTTTGCTTCAGTCGAATCATGTGGCCCCTTCGTTGGTGGCTTACACTTGATCTCTATATGAGATGCATGGATATCCGAATATTCCATTAAATTCTCTTTTACCTATCAAACGTTAAGTTAGTAAAGAAGGTAAGAACATTTATTTTCCTCTCCCCAAATTGAACAGTTAACTATGTTATGGTATATATTTTTGTGGTCTCTTGGTCTTACAGGATTCTAGAAGAAGAATTCATCTAGTCTAGTGGAGTAT
Source organism: Sepiola atlantica (assembly GCA_963556195.1). Classification (NCBI taxonomy): domain Eukaryota; kingdom Metazoa; phylum Mollusca; class Cephalopoda; order Sepiida; family Sepiolidae; genus Sepiola; species Sepiola atlantica. The sequence continues at coordinate 19,108,060 of OY744539.1, forward strand.
CAGGCTAGATGCTGTTACTTGAGGCGACATTACTTGGCGAAGATGCACCATTCCTCGTATAAGCCAGTGTATAGGCGTTTCGTGGGATTTCATTTGTGCTGCGAATACTATGTTATTTTGAATATTTGGTCAGGGTATACTTATGGGGTGAAGTATCCTCATACCATGTTGTCCTGGCAAATCCTTGTATAGAGAGGCGAAGATACTCAAGGATTGTATCTAGTAGGTAATTCAAACTCTCCGGTAATTTAAACTCTCTCTGTATATATATATATATATATATATATATATATATATATATATATATATATATATATATATATATATATATATATATAAAGTGGTGTACTAAAAGCGAACTTTTAGGAAAAGTAAAACCTATTGTGAAGAGTATACAGCTCAATATCTAATTCCTTTCCATTCTTCTTCATTATATATATATATATATATATATATATATATATATATATATATTTCAAACTCTCTCCATCTTTCACTTGTTTCATTTTATTTCAGCTGAAGTTCTCAGAAATCAAGGGACCCCTTTCCTAGAGCTAACACTTAATTACTATATGAAATACATAGATATTCAAATATTTTATTAAAGTTCTCCTTTATTTCTCAAACGTTAAGTTAGTAAATAAGTTAAACACATTAATTTCCCTGTCCCCATTTGACCAGTTAACTATGTTGTAGTATATCTTTCTTGTGGTCTCTTGGTCTTACAAGATTTTAGAACAGGAATTCACCTAGTCTGGTGGAATATCCAGGTAAGTGTTGTTACTTGAGGTAACATCACTTGGAGAAGGTGCACTATTCCGAGTATAAGCAAGTGTAGAGTCGTGCTGAGGGGATCTTATTTGTGCTGTGAATGCTATGTTATTTTTTATTATTTGGCAGGGTTTACTTGTAGGGTGAAGTATTCTCATGCCAGGATTCCTGACAACCCCTTGTTCAGAGAGCCCGAAGATACTCAACAATTGTGTCTAGTAGGTAATTCAAACTTTCTCTCTCTTTTTCTCTCTCTCTCTTTACATATATATATATATATATATATATATATATATATATATATATATATATATATATATATGTATATATATAATTCAAACTCTCTATATACATGTGCGTGTCTCTGTTTGGTGTGAAAGGAGGCAAGAGAATTCCGTCTACGAATCCGTTATCAACATTATTGTCACGTGGAATTGGAAATAATTTCCGCGAAATATAAAGTCATTATCGGATGCTAGAGTCAACTAAATTGATACTTTTGTCGAGAAAGAAACGTTTTCATTTCCTTAAGTGCACTTAGAAAACTAATGTTTCGTTTCAAATTGTCGATGTAGCCAAATGTGTGAAAGTAAAATACTGCCTTTCAAAACAGTGAACAGGAAACTCTTTAAAAATTGAAAACTTCTTTCTTTTTTCTTACGTGTTTCAATCTTTCTTTCTTTATTTATTTCCTTACTTTTTTTAAATTGATTTTTAACCTTCTGTTTTTTATTTATTTATTTATCTTGATTTATAATTAATTGTTTCTTTTTTTGGTTCTTTCTTTATACCTTTTTTCATTTTTCTTACTTTATATATATATATATATATATATATATATATATATATATATATATATAAACTGAAGAGCCGATAAGAATTTAGACAACACGATGGTATATTTACAAGAATGTATTTACAGAAGTATCATACTATTGTATGATACAGAAAGTCTGCGTACGATACTGTGGCTATGATTGTCACTAATAACAGCCGCCATTACTGACACTTAGTCTTACTCTATTCATGGTCTCTGGAAAAGTCCATCTTCACTTGAAACAGGGTGAATAAACATCAGACTATAACACTTTCTTTTCTTTATTTATTTCTTTCTTTTAATGTGTATTTTCTTTCATTCACTTTACATGATTTTTTTTCATTTAATCTCCCGTTGACTTTTGTTCTTACTTTCTTTTTTTCCTTTATTACGTCTGTTCTTTCATTCTATCATTCATTCTTCCTTCCTATCACCATTTCTTCATCTCATTCTTTTATTCGTCTTTAGTTCTATTTTCTTTCTTTTCTTTCTTTTTTTAAAAATATTTTTCTTCCGCAGTTTCGTATACTTTTATTCTTTATTTCTTCTTTCGATCCTTCTTTTCTATATGTTTTTCTTTTCTACCTCTCTTTCGTTTTTCTTCTATTCTTTCTTTTTTGTATATTTCTTTCTTTCTTCTATCTCTTCTTTCTTTCTTTTAATTTTTCTTTTCTTTTGCTTTTTTTCATTCTTTTCTATCTTTACTTTTTATTTCATACTTACGTTTCTACTTCGTTTTTTTCGTGTTTTCTTTTTTTCTTTTTCTCTTATTTTCTTTCATTCTCTTCCCCATTCTATTCATTCTGTATTCTTTCATTTCTCAATTTCTTTATTGTCATGTTTCGATTTTTTATTAAATCTTTTTTTCTTCCTATTTGTTCTTCTAATCTTATTCCTATCCCATTTCATTCTATATTTCTTTTTTTTTCATTCAGTTGTTCGATCTTTCTGTATTTATTTTCAATTTCCTACTTTTATCTCGTGTATTTGCTTTATTCTTTTCTGAGTTCCGTCAAAAATGTAGACAGATATAAACAAGGCAAAAAGGAAAAGAAAGAACAAAAACCAAAAAAAATCAAGGAAGATAAAAACGAAAGACTCATACCAATGCCTTCTTTCTTTCATTATTTCATTATTTCTCTCTTTCTTGCTTGCTTTCGTTGTTTTTCTTCCATTTTCTTTCTTTCTTTCTTTTTATCTATTTGTTTCTTTCTTCATTAACCATTTTGATCTTCCTAGACTCTCTATCATATTAATTTCTCTGAGGATTGAATTATCTGAACTTGTGTTGGTTTAAACTTACAACTATGTACTGGATGTTTATCATAATAATTCAATATGTCAAACGCCCTGTCTTCTTTAAACGGGAGTGACTAGAGTGATAAAAACACTCAAACCAGGCCGCTTATGTGTAGAGAAATATTGTATAAATTTGAGAGTGTCGGCTAAGTGTTGTTAAAATGTGTTTATAGGCTGTTATTTTTTTTAAAAAAATGGTGTTTTAATTAGTTACATATAATAGTCGGGTATGAGTTATCTGGGGGACTATGTATATATGAGTCGTCTCGTGTTTACTTTTTTTGTAAATAAAAACAATAATGATGTTTAGTTGTATTTGAGATCTTGTGTTATGTTAAGTTAAGGTAATTTTGTTTTTATTTATGATATTTTAAAGTAAGAAAAACACTTTTATGAGGTTTATTTTTAATGTATGTTTGTTTGTGTGAGCACGTGTAACTGACGAACTCACAGCATGTGCGCCGATTTCCAGTTACAGTTATGTAATATGATACCCGATACTGACTAGTAAATAGAGATACTCTAGTATGTGGCTTTGAATAATTTATGTTATTCCTTTGAAGTTCTTTCAGCGTTCACAGCCTCGTAACATGCCATTTAATCTTGACTAGTAATTACAATTATTTCAGCGTATTTATATCCTGCACAGAGGCAGCCGCATTTCCGTGTCTTACCATCACCTGAGTCATTTCCTATGAAGATAACAGAGCGTTTGAAATATAAAATTATCTATTACTAATGGAGATTTGGTAGCTGTCTGTCTTAAGCCGAAACTATATTATTACTTCTATTAACTGTACTAGTGTACTTCTATTTGATATCTGTCTGTCTTTCTGAAGCACAAAATCGTACTATTACTTATATTAATTGCACTAACCTATATTATTAGTTTTGATCGCTCTCTTTGTGTATCTACTTATCAGCTCCTACGTATACTCATTCCAAAACTTCCCCAAACATCAAGCGTCTTTCAAATTTACATAATTAATTCTTTTTTAAGCTTCTGATGAATTAATATTCGCAAATATACACTCATATTTTTTTCAGATTTCCAGATGTATTTAAAATATTTGTCTTTGCTTATTTGATTTACATTTTACGCCTTAAATGGTAAATTTTGTTTAAAAACTATGTTTTTTTTTTATTATTCCGTGTTTTATTTATTTAATAAAGGATCGGTTGATTTTATTTCTTTTGTTGTAAAAAAACAAACACGTTTCACTGAGCAATTAAATAAAACAACTAGCAAACATATGCGACCGGAGAGAGCATATGTTTGATAGTAGTAATAAAACTGATTTAAAAACACCAGGGAATACCACCGGTTTTATCAGTGAGTAATCTCTGATGATGATTTGTGTGAGAACTCCTAGGTAGTACGAATAATATTAATAATAACCCCATACACTTATGAGGAACCGTCTCCGCACAAGAGAAAATAAATGTGTTTAGGCATGATGGCATTAAGTAAATGAAAACATTCCAAAGAAATTTCGTTTTCACTATTCGAACATTCCATTCAAAGACGTAACCTTAATTGATAACGTCAGTCCAGACGAACAAACTGTTTTTTTTTTCTAGAATACTTAAGCCAAACAAACATGTAATTATTGACTGTTATCGAACAACGGGTTGTGTTTATAATTCTAATTAGTGATATTTTGGGGGCACAGATGTAACAGCCACGCCCAGTCCATATCTAAACATCTTTATCCTACGAATGGCGACGTAAGCTATCGAGCCATATGACTAAGGGTTTAGACAATTGCTTTAAAACGATTTTAATGTATGAATTGTTTGTTCACATTATGGTTCTGAATTTTTCAGATGAAGATTGATAATTTGCATTATTTTGATTATTCGGACTACTATTCTCATATTTGCTGATATTCTTACAACGTTTCGGTTGATGTAACCTCCGACCTTCTTAGATGTTATTATTTGTTGAAGTACGAAAATAATATATAAATGACCGCACTAATGAAAACAGCCGATATACGAGGAAAAATCGTTCAGTGTTGAAATCAACTATTCTACTACTACTACTACTACTACTACTACTAATAATAATAATAATGATAATACAACTTCCCTTACTATTACTACTATTACTATAACTACTACTATTAATAGTACTAGGACATTGAAGAGGCTTATTGCCACCCAACTCCCAGCGAAAACAAATGGTGATTGCCAGCGAGAAATCAATGGTATGCGGCTGTTGCGATAAGGCAAAGTCATTTGTAAAAGTTATCAAAAGAGGTGAAGAGTATTGGACATCTTGAGAGACATATTGTAACACAGGCTGCATGGAACACCATCGGTAATAATCAGTGAGTAATCTTTAGTGATGACTTCTGTGAGAACTAGTTTGTGGACATCATCACAATAATAATAATAATAATAATAATAATAATAATAATAATAATAATAATAATAATAATAATTTATTAATTTTTTAAAATTAATTTAAAGAAATATTATATTCATTTATTTATTTTTTTCAACTTGTGCCGGCCTAGGCTGACACCAGACAACATATGTGTAGAGGATCGAGGAGGATGAGAAGACCGAGAGGGGACAGCACAAACCAGACCTCCATTGAAAAAGTGCAGAGAGTGCTGAGACCTTGAGGAGGCTTGTTGCCACCCAAATCCCAGAGAAGACCAATTGTCCTTACCGGCGAGAAATCAATGGTAAGAGACTGTTGCGATACCGCATCGTTATCGAAAAGAGGTGAAGAACACTGGAAGTCTGGGGAGACTTGTTGTCACTCAGACTCCAGGAAATACCACTGGTTGTTGTCCGTGAGCAATCACTGACGATGATCTGCGTGAGAACTCCTAGCGAGTACAAATAATAATAATAATAATAATAATAATAATAATAATAATAATAATAATAATAATAGTACAAGTCATAATAAAAACGTCCCCACTTAATTACAAAAATTGCATTTGACTGAAAGTTATTAATAAGACATAATTTACATTTGTGTTCATTGTAGAAAGTTCAGCGAGAAATGTTACGAGAAATAATGAATATGTTTATACATTTGTTTTCAATCAGCGTTAATCAACACAACGACAGTGTGGAACATTTAAGAATTGTATGTGGGTCACATTTTGTAAGTGTGCGTATGCGTATGACTGCGTGTGCTTGTGTCAAGTAAAAGACGACAATGGACACGGAATGTTATACAAAGAGTACAACTGCCATGGATTTTTTTCTGCCTTAACTGTTTGATTGAAAACAAAACTGGGCTAATATGAGCTCGAGGTGGATCATAAATATAAATGCGACAATTTCACAAGGATAGTTCTGATTGACTCACATTATATTTATTTATTTTTATTATTTCAGACGAATGTATGCGTGGAGCCATGTGCGCGCAAATGGTTTTCAGTACTTCCATTTTGTGATTCAAAGACTAAAGTTAGCTGCTACAGGAGCAATCTCCTAAGTATTACTACGTCTCTTTGAAAAAGTGTTGGTGTATAGATATTTTTACAAATCCAGACTGCACCTGCAGAAACGCTGACTTATATTCCTTGCCTTTCGGCTTTCTGCAATATCTTCCTCGTGTTAGTTAGGAGACCGACTTGTCGATCATTCGTTTCTGTTTTAGGCTTGCTTTCAGTCCCGATACACCGGTATTTGTTGAAGATGGTGTTTGTTGAATGTCTTGTTCGATGAAGGCGTTGTATTTGTAAGTGTGCTCTTCAAAAGTTCAGCCGGTTACAGGCGGATCAACATTTAAGTTTTTGCAGTTCCAGCTCACTGTCTTGTGCGAGTAACACTACAAGCAATACCTCATTTATTACACGGATATATATCAAGAGAAATTACTAGGTTTTGAGAGGGGTATGTTCGCGTTGTCTAATTATTTATACGGTGTGTTTGCGGTGGAAAGGGGATAGTTGTTATCTCAAACAATTGTAGACAGACATTCAAGACAACGAAGTGAACATCGCCTGGTTATGTTAATGATTCGTTATTTTCAACAAGAAAATGATTTTTTGAGCTAGATATAAGTTGGCGTATTTCTCTTTGAATTTTTTTTTTTAACATAGTTCACCCCAAACAAGGCAGGCCGCCACTGTAGACGTAAGGGGCTACTGAGAAAAAAGAACAGGGGAGAAGGTAGGGAGGGGGTCAACCTAAATTGAAATCTGTGCATCGAGATGTTTGTTGACATTAGTTTTAAATTTCTGCATGTCTGTACTGTCGGGTAAACAGGGGGCAGGCAGGGAGTTCCAGAGGCCAGCAGCACGAGGAAAGAAGCTATTTGAGTAGAGAGCTCTCCGACATCTGGGGATTTCCACAGTGAATGGATGAGATTTAGTTGAGTGTCGAGTTAGTCTAGTGAATTTACGTCGAGGGGGCACCAGAGTAGCCAATTCATCTTATACAAACATTATTGGTTACATATATGCATACGTGTTTCGGTTGTATTCTTCACATAGAATCAACCTCTTGGTTTGAAGAGGTTGACTCTATGTGATGAGTACAACCGAAACATGTATGCACATATGTAACCAATAATGTTTGTATAAATAAAAAGTATACTATATATATATGTATATATATAAAGAGAGATCAGTTTTGAACGGAAGCTCACGCATACCATATGATATGGTTGCGATACTCCGCGATTTGGTCTGTAGTAAGGTATGCCTGAGCAAAGCACGTCTTACAAGTTACACTCGAAGTTAATTACCGAAAAGATACTATAAACTTTTTCCATCAACGGATAGCAACGTGCAACATATGCGGTAAAAAGTTTCAATCTGTGCCGAGTTTTAAACGGTATATGACTGTTAGAAAGGATAGCACCCAATCCACAACTTACGTAGGACAACTTGTCTGCATTTAAATGCGCAGGTGAATGTAAGAGACTGGCGGGCTTGAAAAGCTATATTCGATATGCTCACGCGTGAGTTTAATGAACAACTCTATATCGAGTTAGGTGTCTATATGTTGATGTGTATATCTGCGTATGTATGCATTTACCCCTACCACATGCCATATATTATCGTCATCGGCGTCTAAACTGTTTCCGCCGCGGTCTTTTCTTTGGCTTGTTAAGTAGGATAACTGCCCGCAAGTAATTTATATAAAGTTAGACAGTTGTATATGTTTATACATTTGTATGCAGAGGAGTCACGTCTTAACTAATTAACCGATCGTTATTTATTTTGAGACACAGCAGCCAGGGGTAAGGGCTAGTAATGAGAGTTATATGTAGTTTAATTTAGTTTTTTTGTAAATGGTTTATAATGGGGATAGAGGGAGGAAGATACAGAGGTACCGGTGTATGTATTAACGAAACCTCATCACATACGTCAATCATAACATAATTGAACAATTTCGTCGGGGAAATTACGAAATGTAATTAGAAAAATAATAGATGACGTTTGACAAGCAAAAAGCGTATTCTTTCATACCAAGATTAAAATGGTATTCATTGTTATTGAAAGTAATCATAGCTTCTATCTGTTAATAATTTCGTTTAGATATTTAGTTCCTTAACACACTGTGAAACAGTATGTTTATATATATATATATATATATATATATATATATATATATATATATATATACATATATATATATATATATATATATATATATATATATATATACACATATATATATAGTTGAAAAAGAAGTATAATAATAGTGAATAAAAAACTGAGAATATATATATATATTTTTTATTCATATAATTGATTCCTATATATACACATATAATATAAGGTGATATAATATATTGGGTATAGATTTTCAGTATTTTCTTCAACAGTGCTCAATACGTGAGTAGAGCTTAGTGGTAGTAGTATGAAGATATATTTATGCGATAAATATATTTTCATACAACTATATATATACATATTTATATTAATTTAGATGTACAACATTTATAGATTTGAATAAAATTGACGGAACACTCTTTAAAGCCCATTCAACTAACATCTCGTCAATAGAAACATCTACAGTGTTAATGTATGCAAAACATCATAGTGGCGAATTGAAAAAGCACAAAGAAAAAATAAAATGTGAATTGACGGTAAACAAATCACAGACGATTAAAACAAACCTGCCTCCAGAGGATCCTAAACGTCAACTGACAAATGCTTTCACCAGACACCAATGTTTCTAGAGTGTCTAACAAAGAAGTGCGTGTTATACGCAGTCAGATGCGCTGGGCAGGGCCCTCTGTTAGGATGAATAATAACAGGCATACCACACATCTGTTATATGGGGAACTGCAGCATGCCAAACGTTCGAGACCCAATCAGAAAATACGTTTGAAGGATAAAGTAAAATAAAAACAATCAGGAATATATTTGACATGAACGTTCAGAACTAATAATGCTCGATAATGATAGTTGCAGATAGTCGGAGGGTTCCCTGGAACGGAAAGTAGCAGCCAAAACAGAAATTGGAAGTTACGTCATAACGGTCGGGGGCGGAGTCGCTTTATTGTTCGTGACTCTCGACCGAGGGAGTTGTGAAAAAGCCCGGTCTGTGCCAGTATGCGGGGATCCAGGGGGTGGGGTGGTAGCAGTGGCGCAACTGGCCTTAATATATTTCCCTAGTAGTTATTTGTCTATATCTCTGTCTCTTGCGTGCGAACAACCACACTATTTGTCTGTCTGTTATGTCGGAATAAACCGTTAAAACCCATCCACAGCGTTTGCGTACTTTCGTTCATGATGGCGATTGTAATGATGACAGCAGTAGCGACGAACAGCTTCCTTCAGTGGATGGTGGTGTAGGCGGCCATGCACTTACTTACGTACGTTAGAGTCTGCCAAATTTTCACAATCTATTTTTATAGATCCTTAAACTTTCTGAAATATGAAGCGAAAGCTTAATCTTTGTCTGGGTAATAAGTGAAATTATCAATTGCACTCCAAACTGCATTTTGAAGAAAAGCATTTTCGGGCTCGATATTTTTTACTTGTATCCGACATTATTTGTAGTGATAAATCTTCAATCTTTTGCTGTCTTTCTTCGATTTTTTTATTTTGCTCCATTAGAAGTTATTGAAAGCTTTCTTCGTTTTTAGTTGTTGTTGCATTTGCTATTTAACGAATTCTGCGATTGTTGATTTGAAATATGCACTGTTTAGATGTTTCTTCATAGAATACAACTTTTAGAAGTTCTTTTCCCCTTTATATCACGCTGCTAACGTAATACTAGTTTTAAAATAAGGAAAGAAAACGTATAAAACGTGTGTGTCGAACCAAAAATAACGTTTTTATTTTTTAGTAAGTTTTCCTAAGTTTTTTCTAAAGTAGTTTTACAATTATCACTTTAGTTAACAGTAAAAATAAGGATTATAATTTCGGCAGTGGTGTATTTTTTCTTATTTGGAGAGAAAAAATTAAAGTATTCATTTCTTGTTAAAAAAATTAACACAGTGCATGAATAAAAAAAAATCAAATCACTGACTTGTTTCTTTCTTTGAGAGAAATAGATTGGTTTCTTTGTAAAACGAAAGAGGGAAATCACTTTGGCAAAAAAATATAACTTACGAGAATTTCTTTCTTTCTTGGTCCTCCAATAAAGCCTGTTTGGAGCCTTGTTGGGGGTTGTCGGATAATTGTGTCGTTGTTTTCTCCACTTTCTTCTTTTTTAAGGTTCTCAAATGAAAGCCCCTTAATGTTCGTCATCGCTATTGTTGTAGATCTGTAAGGTGCCCGGAAAACAAAACACGAACTCTGGATGAAGTGAAATGAAGTATATTGAAGAAAATGTGAATACAGCTTATAAAGAGATGGTTGAACGTCGACGCGGAAGAGTTCATGTAGTGCTTGAAAGTA
>OY744539.1:19123778-19126278 GCA_963556195.1 Sepiola atlantica
TATTTAATGATTTAATTTATTTTTAATGTAATGGCTTACAGTTTCTAATGCAAAAGCCAAGTATAATGGTTCATTTGTGCCATTAAACAAAGAGCATATCTATTTTCTATAGCGCCCCTGTCCGATAAAAGAACGCAGTTTTAAAATGCAGTATCAAAGTATTGTGTTTGGTTAATGTACCTAAAACAAAATTTTCATTTAAGTAAATTAATTTTTTCCGGATTTTATCATGTGTCCACGTGGTTCCATAGATAGAGTTAAAAAATGATGACCGAGAGGTTTCGCGTTCGATCTCCAGTGATTGGTATAGTTTACTTCTACGAATTTTACTTTTTATTTATTATTTCTAAAGAAAAGTAATTTCGATCTATGATATTTCGAACCTAACGCTAAATGTTAAAACACATTTAAAATACACAAATAATGTGTTCATAAAATATATTCCTAATTCATCTTCAAAATAAATCTATGACCGACTCGTCTACCGGGGTGAAATGGGCCACGTTATCCAAATTCAGCCCGGTCACTTAATTCTAAGAAACAAAATGGCTTATTCATACTTTCTTCTTCATTAGAGTACAGCACTAAAATATTGATACAATGGTCTAGGAAAACTTGACCCATTTAACCCCTGTGGCCCACTTTAACGCCAAGTCTTTTTTAATGCGTTACAAAAATTATAAATTTAAACATTTCTTCGGGGTTTTTTTTGCTCTCACACGCCATAGAAGATGTTTGCACCCAAATATTTATGTAAACACCCAAACATTTGCGTATTCCTTTTAATTAGTTTCGTATTGTTTCCATTCAACTAGGTTGTATAGTTTTTTCGAATTATCCCCCCCCCCCAGTAAATATTGAAAGAAACAGTGTAGTATTTAATCCGCACTCTCCCCTAAAATGTAACATAAATAATTTAAAGTGTTATAACACCCTCAACTGTTTCGGGGTCAGGTTTTCACTAATGTTTTCATTAATTGTCTGATATTGATGTGATGATGATCATAAACACATTAACATTTTATTTTAAAGTTTACATATAATGTTATATTTAAATAATTGCTGATAAATTTGTAAATGAGTTCTCTCAGCTGAATCCGAATTCCCCCAAAATGAGATTATCATTTTTTTAGGCCATTACGTGTTGGGAAAGAAAACGGTACACATGCAGTGGTACTTCAGTCCGGTCCGTTAGAGCGGGCTGAAGTAACACCCTTATTTAGAAATGCATTCTTAACATTCTGTTTTATCTTTTCTGTAATTCTACCTTACAATTCAATAAACAAAAGATACCGTTAAAATGGAATGTAATCTGAATATTCTACATAACAAAATAGCTCGGTCTGTAAACTGCATAAGCACTAAGTAAACAATATTTTCAGAATTTAGAGTGTGGGATCAGTTCCGGCAGATTGTCTATCCGGATAGCGTCTTACGAGTATATAACAAGAGTTGTTCGGCTAAGGGAGATAAATTGTGCGTGTCTATTTTTATGGGGGGGGGGGGGCTTAAAAATACAGTAAGCCTATCACTAACCCTGGTGTTATTTTTAATTATTGTTTTCAATTTTTATTTATCCTCCTCCCACAGCGGTAAGGTGTGACACAAGGTCGGGAAAGTGGGATTTGGAAAGCAAGCGCCCGAGAAGATGAGCGCTCTGGCCTACAAAAAATGCCTGGGCAGCCCCTTCGGCATTCCCCGGTAGGGGCGCCTCAGGCAGTAAGCGATAAACTTACTCCACACCAAAGAGGGGAGGCAAAGCCTGGGAGGATGAACCTCCTATAACTGCACAGAACAAAACCACAGACCGGCGGAATCTACCCCGAATGCCAAGACGATACCGGTCTATAGGGCGTAGTATCCATCGTAACAAATATTACACTTTGATATTAGCCAAAAGGCCAAGAAATGTTGTATTTCAATAAACTTCTGCAATTTACGGATCGTGCTGAAATAATAACGTTATTATTTACAAATATATTCTTCACATGGGGAAAAGAGGATGTGATAAGTATTCTGTATTTTCAGCTAACAAGTTAAAACACAATATAAAATTGTGCGGTCCGTACACTGCAAAAGTTAGATTAACCAACCCTACTATTTAATGTTATGTATTGTACTAAACTTCGTCATACTTTAAATCGGATTAAAAATTATCATATAAAGGACAAATTCTGTGTGTGTGTGCAATTCTGTCTGTCTCTGTCTGTCCGTCAGTCACATTTTTTAAAATAATGTAATACATACATTGCGAAATTGGTCTCATTGTGCAATCTCAGATATCTTAACTACATTTAGAGATTGAAACTATTGCATTAATAGTAAATAATTAATTTAACAAAAAAAAGCGGGGGTGGAATAAAAAAACACATTAAGTCTACTACTAACCCTAAGCCCCAGTGAACACATCCCCACCCAAACCACACCTTTACTCATATGATTAACCTTAAGTTAATGCGGCACCCTCCCAACCAAACAAAGAAAATAGGTTACATCTACA
>OY744539.1:19131278-19246278 GCA_963556195.1 Sepiola atlantica
TAATATCTTCAACTATTTATTAATTGTCTCAATTATTGTTTGCGACTATTTTCCTGAATCGTATGCCATCAAGTTATTATAGAGTTTAGGGAAAAGTTCGTGCGTCGGGTTTAAATAATGATTTTATGAAACAAATAAGTTAAATCGTTACGTTAATAGGATTGCTTCTAGTCGATAGAGGGCCGGGTGTCCGTTTAGTTTGCCTAAAGTCAAAAGCTAGGAACGATTATGGTTTTGTGTAATTACCTTGTACCGGAAGTGGGTAATTAGCATGGTTACTATTAAGAGGGTATCTCTGACCATTATTGAGAGTTATGTCAAGCGTTAATTATGTTAGAGTTTTATCGTACAAGAAGCTTATAATCTGTTTTGATTACTTGATTTCTGGCAGAGATGGGGTCGCAATTTATCACCATTTCGCATCTTTTCACACCTGACCCACCTCAGATCGACGGAACTTTCAACAATTTCTTATTTAGGAATTCATTTAAAAACAATTATTCTTTAAAATGAAGACTGTCATTATTTACAACCTTCAAAGTACCAATCCCTCGGCTTTGAACCAAAAAAATGTTGGCAGGCTTCATCAACTGGGTTTGGAAGGTGACGGTGGTTAAGCGGATAACGACACGGACTGAAGACTCTAGTGTTCCAAGTTCGAATCCAGTCGGTTCCGCAGTACCACTTTCCCTTAGGGATGTTGGCGACCTTCTCGTTGTCCTTCCCGTAAGTACCTGATGTCTTTCCAGAAATATTTCTAACTAGGAACACATCGGGGAAACTAATGCCAACACCAGAATCGTCTGATTCACACGAAAGAAGAAAAACTAGATATAAAGACTCAAATCGGTGACTCTTCAAAAAGTTGTGTATTGATCGAATTAGTTCGTGGTCAGATCGATAAATGTTTCGCATATAGGTAAGCTGCGGCTGAAAATCTACACCGTCAAATTATTTATTCATGGCGCTCAAATATTCTCCTTAATCTAGTATTTAAAATAGTGTTTAACATAATATTAATATTAATCTATTAATTATTATTGTTATTAATTATTATTATTAATCTATTAATATTATTATTTTTCACTTCGTATGAACGAGATGTTTAGCTTATTTGACTATTATGTTTCAGAAGTTTCTAGATGAGGATTTAAAATTTAGATTATTTGGATTATTTGAACTACTGTTCTCATCATGGATGTTATTCTAGCAATCGAACTAAGGAATGTGTGGTAGATTAGAAATTGATGTCCTAGACGAACAGACATAGAAAGATTACTAGCTTGTATAAGATACCCCCTTTATTTCTTTGTTCGTCGGTTTACTCTTTCCTCTATCCTTCTTTTTTAATTTTGGGAGAGCGAGTCACTAAAGTAATTTGCTTTAAACTAAGTGCACACTGATTTATTTTGACATGGAATTGCGAACTGTTTATTTTTCAACTAGTGAAAATTATTCCCGCTTTTTTTAAGCCAACATCTAACACGCCTATTTCTAAATAACAAAACTTATAACAGCAACGAACTGGTCGACGAAATCAGAGTTCCTCTTGGCAACACCACGGCGTGCCTCGACTATCAATGAAAACAACAACAACACCCCAATCGGCCATCCAAGAAACACGACGTGAAGCGCCCCGAGCTAAAAGTCCTTACGCACGACTACTTTCTCTACAGTAACAACCTAAACCCAAGAAAGTAAACTCTCTCACACACACATACGCCCGCACACACACATCCACACTCACACACATACACACACAACGTAACTTTGAAATTAGTTTTCTAACGCTCGGGTATATTTCTTATTCAAGAACTGTAAACCTTCTCAACGAACATTGGTCTCTGTAATATTTTTGATATATAAATATGTTTTGTTTTTTAACTCATATTTTCTCGATTGCATTCACAAAATTCCGTTGTTAAACTTAGCACTTGCTAGTTGGTGACTCATTCATAATGTTCATGTTTTTAGCCATCTCTTTCTTTCCCCAGTTGTAGCTACATCTATAGTAATTGTAATCGTTGCTCTTGGCAGTTTTCAAAGAAGCTATCGTCGTCTAAATATACGAAAATCGCTCCAAATCTGTACCGATTTGAACTGTGAATTGTATTTAATCTACAAGGGAGGGGGAATTCTCTTGTTTCGACAGCATAACAGTTCGGTTCAAAATTCCATACTACAATGTAAAGTTCAACATAAGGATTTGCAAGTTCAGCAAGACGCGCCTGCAGAAAATCGATGGTTACATACGTCGACACGTTGTGAGAATAAAATCCAAGAAGAAAACAGTAATAATCAAAATGATAAAACTTACGTTCTTTTTGTTTCATTGTATTCAAACAGCTAGTCGAAAGAGAGGAACTTGAACAGCAGCTTGAACAGCAGATCAGTGAATATAATAGTTCATCATCACATAGCACATGAGTTAAATTCAATATTACGAGAAGCAAACCGGGTTAAGAAAATATATCGAAATTTGAAAACTAAAAATTGAAAACGCTAAAAAAGCGTTCTATCATGAAACAATGTATTACCTTATCTGAAGACGTGTAAAGCATGAATACTATCTTTTATTTTGTTTCCTGGACGCGAACGAGCCAATAAAATGCAAGAAAATGGGTGCGTCAGGTGTTGGCAGTCGTTCTGAGATTGATCTAATAAGAAAAATGTGCAGAACTAGAGAGAACCATTATCACCAATCATGTAGCGTGTCAGACATGCGCTGAGCCTCTTTACAGACTCCCTCGAAGGATGGACGATGCAATTGGGTGCAATGCTCCCTCGCTCCTTTAATGTTGGTGCAGCAGGTGCGGCGGTCACAGGGTCAAATCTAGAGGAGAAAGAAAAGTTGATGAAAACAGAAAAAGCAAAACATGATAAAAGGAAAAGAGAGAAAAGAACTACATTTTGGAACGACACCACGTGGAGGCATGACAAAAACATGAAGACAGAAGAAGAAAAAAGAAAGAAAGCAAATAAATAAATGCATAAAATAAATAAATAAATTATAAAAGATATAAAGTAATATCTAAAAATAAACGTAATAAAAAAAAAGAAAGTAAAATTAATAAATAAAGCAAATACAAGAATATAATAAATAAATAAAAATAAATAAACATAAATAGAAAAATGTAAGAATGGCGTATGAAAGCATTACAAGGAAAAGCATCGTATAAAAGAGAAAAAGACACAAAAAATAAATGAAGAAATATGAAAATGTAAAAAATGGAATGGCAAAAAGAAATATAGATGAAAGAAAATAACAAATAAATGAATAGATGTAATAAATTTATTATATAAAAAGCAGGTGTTTATTTGTGTGTGTGTTCACTTTAAAGTCAGAAATTAAATAAGACACACCCCCAAATGTGACATTTTTTTCAGCATTACCTCGGATAAAATTTGGATACATTATTTGTAATATTAATTCAAGCAAACGGAATCAGCATTATTTAGTAGGGATCGATGTTTAGGGCGAGTGTTCTTTTTCAGTTGACAGAGAGAGAGAAATCGGCTAATAAAGAGGGCTCGAGAGAGAGAGAGAGAAGCGAGAGTGACAGGTACCGTATAAAATATAATGAAGTTTTATAAAAAAGTTGCTGAACAGTTTTAACCTCTTTTATTTAATTTTCCATGTCCCCGAGTAACACCGGGTAGCCATACTCGTGTTATATATAAATTAATATCAGTTTTTCCTCCGTTCATTTTTCCTATAAAATACTTAAAACTTATGTTTCGTCAATAATATGAGGTAAATATTCGACAGTGTTATAAAAACAATATGTTTTTTCAATCAATTTCATCGATTTGTATATTTAATCCTAATCAATATACTATGTATTATAAATAAACGAAGGCGGAAGTGTAATTACGCCCACAGCCAGACTCTTAACATTGCTACACAAATAACCGAGTATCAATTAAATAAGCGATAACCTCTTTGACAGTCACCGGTTTAAAAAAACGAAAAGGAAGTATTCATTTGTCCTTTTTTATTTTTTTATTTCTTTTCTTTTGATACCTTTAGCTGACCGACTTACCACTCTAAAGCGGGGATGAAGGGATAAAAGAAAAGAGAAAGACGGTCATAATTTCGTACCTGCCGCTTCACTCTTTGTACTTAAAGGGTTGGTGACTCGATAATTAACTTTCTTGTGATTTTGTCCCATAATGAATTTAAACATTTGTTGTTTAAGATATAAAGGATAATTAAATGCTGCCTACTGTAACAATAGATAAAAAAAATAAGGGTTACCAGCTTTGCAGAGTGTGGACTGTATTGCAGGTTGGGCACTCGTTTACCAGTGAACATTATTTTCTAGGTGTCATTCATTTGTATATGAGAAGAACAACTACTTTAAGAAATACGAATTGGGGAAAACAGGCAGCTTAATATTTGACAGTTAGCAGATAACATTGGAGTTGAGATTTGTCGGTGTTTACTGGGGTCTTATATATATATATATATATATATATATATATATATATATATATATATATATATATATATATATATATAAATATATATACATATATTTACATATACACACACACATATATATATACATACACACATATATATACACACATATATATATATAAATATATATACACATATATATATACACACATATATATATACATAGATATATATATATATATACATATATATACACATATATATACACACACATATATATACAAATATATATACACATACACATATATATATATGTATATATATATGTATATGTGTGTATATATATATGTATGTGTGCATATATACACACATATATATATGTATATATATACACATATATATACATATATACATATATATTCACATATATATATACATATATATACATATATACACACATATATATACATGTATATATATACACACATATGTATACATATATACACACACATACACACACACATATATATGTATATATATATATGTGTGTATATATATATACACATATATATATATACACCCAAATACTGGCCTAGACGTCTGTTAAAAAACTTCACTTAATAAAACCAACCCCACGTGCACGCCAAGAGTTCTCTTGTTAACGGCGAGTGTTCAGTGCTGTATAACTGGACCCCTATCGCTTTGTCAAGGGTTTTCACACAAAAAGATAAGGGTGAGGCAGCCCTGACAGTAACATCTACAGGAGCTTAGGCCTTGTCAGCTAAAGCATGCATTATCCACCGGCCTGTTAATCACGCTATAGTGCCCAATTA
The DNA here is from genome assembly GCA_963556195.1 of Sepiola atlantica. Lineage (NCBI taxonomy): Eukaryota > Metazoa > Mollusca > Cephalopoda > Sepiida > Sepiolidae > Sepiola > Sepiola atlantica. The sequence continues at coordinate 19,136,535 of OY744539.1, forward strand.
CCTGAGTCTCAACCATTTGTATGTTGCAGTGCTACAAAGAGAGATATCCTTTTTAGTCTTTATTAAAGCAGTCATCTAAGGGAAGGGAAACTGCAATTTAACACCTGCGATGTAAGTGACTACTTGTCATCGGCTGTTGGTCTCTTACCGGGTTCATAACCGCCGATAGTTAGAGAGTGATCATCGCGTCGCACAAGTGTTGATCACTATAATCCTGTTGCTGTGCTCTTACTTTTTACATATGTGATTTATATGAGATTGCTGCAATTTGTCTAGCTTAGCGGAATACATGTAATGAGTAATACGAAATTTAATTTGAAAATAGCTTGTTGGAACGTCAGAACCTGACTTGATATTTCTGGCCGTGGCAAATGGAGAGACGAACAACACTTATTGGACGAGAACTTTAACGTTTAAACATTGATATTGCAGCTTTGTCAGAGACAAGATTGTTATAGGAGTGTAGTCGTGTAAATGAGGGATCTGAATATGTATTTACTGGATATGAAAACCTGCAGGAGAACGATACGACAATGGCGTAGGATTTGCTTTTAAGAAATGGATTGTTTCTAAACTCGAGAATCTTCCCTGTTGTCTAAATGAGCGTAGTATGACCGTACGTTTGCTTCTAGCAGGTCAGCGGGATGCAACTCTTATTTCTGTTTACGCTCCTACATAGGACAGCTCACCCGAGCATTGGGTTCCTTTTATTGAAGATCTTAAAATATTTTTTCTCACTGGGATTTCAATTCGAGGGTGGTTAGAGAATATCAAATATGGCGTCCACTCGGACGTTATGGATTTGGAAGTATTAATAAAAGTGTGGTGCATTTACTGAAAATGTGTTCGGAGCTAGATTTAGTGAAAACTAACACGTTTTTCACCTGAAGCCAAAGTATAAGAACGCATGGATGATTCCACGATCCAAGCAAGTGCAGTTGATCAATTACCATAGACAAGAACTGCATGACTACTGCAAGGTTTGAGTTAAAAGGAACGCAGAGTGCTGGACAGATCATAGTCTGGTGTGTGCTGATATGACGTTTGTACTTGTGAAGTGTCTTCGTAGAATCAATGTTGCAAAGGATGAGAAAACTGATCTTAACCTACAGAAAAAGCTTGAGCAGATATCGTTTGATGGCACGTGGAAGTGTTTAAGAATTTTGTTTATGGAACGGCAGTAGACGTTCTTGGGCTAACAAAGAGAAAGCATCTTATTTGATTGCAATAATGCTCACATCGCACAACTGCTACAGAAAAGGCATGAACTTAATCAAAAGCAGATTTATAGCGGCTTGTCGACTCAAGATATGAAGTCTGCGGAACAGGCATACTTAGCTATTGAATCAGAGTTGCAGAGGGAACTTAGACGGATGAATAATGAGTTATGAAGGCGGAAGGCTCGTGATATTCTGCATGTGGCTGATGTTAATGGCAGTAAAGTAATGTATTACTTGATGTTGACAGTCTATAGTTCTAGGCATTCTAGTGTAACTCCATGAACATCTAAAAATGGAACACAGGCGATTAGGGATCCAAGGAAACAACTTGATAGATGGACTCATAATTATACTGAACTGTTCACTAATCCGTCGATAGTCAGTAGTGATGTGATAGAGTTTTCCTCAGAGGGTTGACATTGCCGAAATGGATTCTGTTCCTGCCCTCTAGGAAGTGGAGGAGGCTATATAGCAGTTGAGATGCAAAGCACTTGGTGTATATGGTATACAAGTATTAGTCCGTCGCTGTTATGGCAGAGCAAATTAATGGGTTGATTAACAATATCTGGTTTGACGGCCATGTTTACCAAGATTGTCATAACTCTATTATGGACTCTTAGTGCAAGGGCAAATGGAGGAAATATTAGTGCGGCAACTATCGTTGACTCTCTCTATTGAATGTGACAAGAAAGGTATTTACCAGAATCTTGTTGAATCAAATTAATACCTACATATGCCCTTTTGTGCTTCCTAAGAGTCAGTGTGGCTTTAGAAGTTGGAGTACCACTGCTATGATCGTTACAGCGCGCCAAATGCAAGACAAGTGTATTGAATATTGTCTAGACCTATATCACGTTTTGTTTGATATGATGAAAGCGTTCGATACAGTTTATCAAGATACAATGTAGAAGGTATTGGGTAAGTTGGGATGTCCTTCTAACTTTGTTAGACTCCATCGTGAGTTGCACGACAATATAAAAGCACCACATGTAAACTGCAATAGTTGCCTTACTGAACCCGTTGCTGTTGACAATGATGTTTAACACGATCATGTACCTGTCCTTACTTTATTTCCCATCTATGTGCTGTAATTCTGTCCTTGGCTTTCAATAAACGTGACAGAGGTGGGTCTCTCCGATTTTGCACAGCGGGCCGGCTGTATAACTTACAGCGTGTTAAGACTTTGTCAAGGACATTGTCCACTGTTGTTCGAAACTTGGTCCATGCAGACGACGTGGATCTCGTAGTTCATTCGCATAACGAACTTTCCATCAGAATTTCCTGATGCAGTAACTTAACATCCGTTTGGATAGCTTTACCCTTGAAAACAAAGTGTTGGAGCGAACTGCTGTTTCAAGCATTGAATCTCGTATGAGAAAACAGACTTCGTTGGGCTGGTCATCTTGTTCGTCTTACTGATGACAGACTGCTCAAAGAGGGGATTTTTGAGGAACTAATTCGGAATACCACCCACAGTACAAACCGCATAAGTGATTCAAAGATTTTCTCAAAGACGATTTGGAGTGCTTTGGAATTGATGTTGGAAGATTGGAGGGGATTGGTACAGATAGGTCAAGGTAAAGGAAAGTGAGTTTTGCAAGTATAGGACGAGACACCAGCAGCTGAGGAGAGCAGTGAGGAAGAGACAGAACGTGACACTTCCAGCACATGTAAGCGAACATGCGAAACATGCAATTTGTGTAACTATGTCACGTGCCGGTTTGTTGAATTACCAACGAGTGCGTGTGCTGTAAAATCAAGTACGGGCAAGACGTTGCTTCAATTATAGCATACCTTCAGATCATCACAACACCTGAAACTTCTGTGGTATTGTCTGTAAAAGTTTAGCAGGTCTAAAGGGTCATATCTACGCCGCTCACTGGGATTTGTTGCTTTAATTTCACTTCGATACGCAAAAAGTTGTTATACTCGAAATCGAATTGACAGCCACCATATATAAACAGAACAATAGAACAGGATATAAGAAGTAACACTAACCGGATCTTTGTTCGCGGGAAGCCCAACGATTGGCTGAGAGAACAACAAAGAATCTGATTGGTTAACTAGCTAGCCGTGTATATAAAAACACCCAGTAAAAATAACTCCATGCATATTAGCCTTAAGATCCCCCCGAGATGAAACACGGGAACCACTGTGTAGCTTAATTGCCATAAATGTATATTCATAGCTTACTATATATATATATATATATATATATATATATATATATATATATATAGAGAGAGAGAGAGAGAGAGAGAGAGAGAGAGAGAGTGAGAGAGAAAGAGAGAGAGAGAGAAGTATATAGTATATATTGTTTACAAAGTTTGCGAAAGTGTTGGCGACAACTACACTGAAGCATTATACACACATTTGTGTGTAAAGGAGTTCACAGTGTTTAGCAATACGCTTCCATGAGTTCTTTCCCGTGATAATTATTATATAAAAATGTTGTGTTTTGCTAGTTGTCTCGGCACAGCTTGATGCTGAAAAAATAATGGCATGCAATTCTGTTGTCAAAGCTTTAACATGACGAAGTCATGCTTATACGCATATTTCGGTGTAGAAAATGTTACATCTTAATAAGAATAGGTCCCAGTTACAATAATTTATAGATTATACACTAAAACAATCGTTGACATTTCTAGTGAAACAAAGTTTGTATTTATGATTTTTAGATGAAGATAACTCGGCGTGATATCGCTAAACGGTTAGGATTTCATAGAAATGATGTTCAACCTCTCTAAAAGGGGTTTGCTCACTGTTATGTAGTCATTTTTTGTGCAAGAAAGAATAAAACAAACAGTAGGTTTATAAAAAACGAGACTACCCGTTACATGACATGTGAAATCAATTCTGCGAACAGAACGGTTCAAATAACTTGTATTTCCCCTTAAGAAGATTTCAATTAAGATAAAACGCTACCAAACATTATGTCTAGAATCCTTAATCAAATTTTGATAAAAATCCATTACTTGATTTTGATTCAAGAAAATGTCTAAAATGTAAGGCTTAAGCTTATGGGGTCTTAATAAGAGATTGAAATTCAAGGAATTTTGCTTAATTGGTTTCTAATGAATATAGATTAAATTTAATGCAATTCTGAAATATTCAGATGTTGCTCCTTAAAAACCCTTAAATACTCAAATTAAACTAAAAGGTTCAGAATATTTATTAATGTAGTATTTTTCAATTTTAACAAACATTAGAAGTAACCTAATTTTCTCGAACTAATTCCACCCACTATTAGCCCTCTTTTGCATGAACTAATTTAACCTACATATCGCCACATTACTAACCCTTACGATTTGCAACTATGTTCCAAAATTAATTATGACCGGTTAACTAGTTTAGGAGTGAATCATATAGATAGAAATATATAGACGTATACATATACCTAACTATATAAATATTATTTTGTCCTGAACTAAATAATTATTTTCCAATTAGTGATCGTTGTGTTAAGTTTACTAGAAGGAATGCTCACGATGGAATATCAAACAGGGTAGCGAGACTTAATTGGCTAGCAGTTTGAGTAACTACAGTTCAAATGCCCTGTCACGCGCCCGTCTTTGGTTATAGTGGTGCTGCTTTTTCCATTTCATATCTTAATTCGTATTAGCAGTAGGAAAAAACAGACAAAATACCCCTCAATTTCACAAGGTCCCAATTTTCTAACACCCGCAAACGTATATTCGTCATTGAAATTCTCCCTACACTGCTCACTTTGACCTTCGTTAACCTCCAGCTTTCATGGTACTGCATTTTTCAGTTTGTCCGTAAATTCCCCCAAGAACATTTTAAAAAGAAAAATAAGAATTATCTTAAACTCTCTGGCTTTCAATATCAGCGTCTCAAAATGTGTTGTGAAGAAACCTACAAAGTTGCCAGGCATAAGTTTTAGAAGAGCTAATCGATATTGGTCTATCAATCGTTGTTTATTAATCGTGTTAAGTGATGATGAAGATTTAGTACGAACATAAATGGCGGATGTAACCTAGAAATCTTTTGTCTGTAATAATAAAACTCTATTTCCTCTTACAGAAACTGTAATGTACAGTATTTGAATAAAATAATAATAATAATAATAATAATATATATATATATATAACAACTATTTCATGTATAAACACATACTGTTATAAGGTAATATAATAAATATGGTATATATATATATATAAACTGTGTTTCTCGCTTTATTGCAGATCATAATATTGTTAATAACTTCAATAACATAAATCGCACTAGTTTGAAATGTTGCACACTGAAAGAGTCCTCCTACGTAGGTAAGATACCAAAATATTTGGCAAAGCTATACTATATTTCTAAAGTTAAAGACATCTATGCATTTGTTAGCCACTTTCACTGTTTCCCGCTTTATTGCAGGTTTGCAAAAATGCCCCAAAATCGACGTTTGACTGCTACTGAAAGGCAAAGGGTTGTAGCTGGCCTTACAGAAGGACTGACACTTCTGGATTTAGCCAAGGAACTGGGAACGGAATAAGAGAACCTTGGTGTCTTTTGTGTAGAAGCCTAACACTGCACCAAGAAAAGATAAGGGAACAAGAAGGAGCTTTTCTCCTCGCTATATGCGAAAAATACGCAGACAGATTATTAGGGAACCATATGGTACTAGCGCCTCCATTTTTGGCTAAGCTGGCGTTGTTCCGATGTCCAGGAAGACCAGATGCAGTGTCTTGAATGAGATGGCCAGGAAAGTGAAGCCCATTTCCAGGCCTCCCTTGAACAAAACCCATAAGGGAAAACGTATTGCATGGTCAGAAAAATACATGAAAACGGACTTCCAACAGGTTCTATACACTGATGAAGCTAGAGCCACACTTGATGGTCCGGATGGATGGGCTAAAGTTTGGAGTCCTACCGGAGCTGCTATCTCACATCGCGTTCGTCGCCAACAAGGTGGCGGGGGAGTTATGTTTTTGGCGGGTATCATCGGTGATAAATTAATTGAACCTTCCAAGTGCCAGAGGGTGTGAAACTCACAAGCCAAGCATACATATCGTTCTTAGATGAGCATTTGCCACCTTGGCTGGAGGACCTGCCTTTACTTCGTCTACGTCAACTGGTTTTTATGCACGACAATGCTCCATCTCATGCAGCGAAGGCTACGACTACCTTCCTGGGCATCAAGGAAGAGAGTCTCATGACTTAGGCGCCTTGTTCTCCTGACTTAAACCCGATTGAATAGCTCTGGTCAATTTTAAAGGAAGGTTTATAAAGGAGGACAACAATTTACATCAAAAGATGCCCTCTGGAATAAAATTGTTGATGTTGCTAGTAGCATAACACCTTCCCAAATCAACAGATTGACTTAATCTGTTGATGGGAGACTGCAGACGGTAATTTCAAGAAATGGGAGATTTGTTGATAAATGATACAATTTTGTTGTGCATATCTGGCGATTTCATCAATACATTTCATTCATATTTTTACTTATGATTTAAATGATTAAAATAATTAACCCTGCTAAGTCAAATTTGTTTTATCACCTATGGACTGTATTTTAACAAACCTGCAATAAAGCGAGAAACAGTAAAAATGGCTAACAAATACATAAATGTCTATAACTTTAGAAATATAGTATAGATTGGCAAAATATGTTGGTATCTTACCTACCTAGGAGCACTCTTTCAGTGTGCAACATTTCAAACTTGTATAATTTATATTATTGAAGTTATTAACAATATTATGATCTGCAATAAAGCGAGAAGCAGTTTATATATATATATATATATATATATATATATATATATATATATGTAAGTATTTACTTCAAAAGTACTCAATAGTTTTGAAAGGCATTGCTGTAGAACGAAAATATATCTATGGAAAGTAAGCACAGAAAAACACCTTTATGTTTGATTTCTTAAGAAAATCGTCAAGGTAAAAATCCTTTTTGCCTGATGGTTTGCTCCGGGTAGGAAACATATACTTTTTGTGTGGCTTACCTACCATATATATATATTTTTATACTACAATATATATATATATATATATATATATATATATATATATATATGTATATATATATATATATGTATATATATACATAAATGTATATATATATATATAAATGTATATATATATATATATACTTAAATGTATATATATATAAATGTATATATATGTATATATGTATATATATATATATATATATGTATATATATATATGTAAATATATATATATGTATGTATATGCACATATATATATGTATAGACATATGTATAAATATATATATGTGTATATATGTATATATATGTATATATATATAAACGTGTACATATGCATGTATATATATGTGATTTTGAATAAAAACGAACATGTCCGCTCTTATTTTAAACCATTTAAAATTTTGTAACACGAAACATATTTATATATATATATATATATATATATATATATATATATATATGCATATATATGTACGTATATATATATATACATATATATAGAGAGAGAGATATGTATGTACGTATGTATGTACATACATAAACCTCTGGCGATCCTGGTTAAACCCGGGTAGTATACTTCTGCTCATTTATTTCAATTACTATCCGTTCTGCGTTATTTAATGTCTTGAAGGTGGTTTATGTAAAGAGACAGAAACACAGACAGACAGAAAGAAAGATTCTTATACGCTTTTCTGCTGTTTATTTACTATTTCTTCATTTTGCAATAAACAATTTATAACACATCGATTTTTATATGCTATGCTTATGAGAGATCAGCTCTGAAAATATCACCAAGTTTGTATTTATTATCTAAACATTCACACACATTAACTCGCGCACACACACACACACACACACACATATATATATATATATATATATATATATATATATATATATATATATATATATTATTTTACCGTTTTCGAATAATTAAAAAAAACATTCATTTTTTCTGAAGACGTTCGTTGATCTAAACGAAACCGGTAAACTTTTTCGTTTACTTTGATGACTTTTTTTTCTGTATTTAAAATTTGTTTTTTTTTCCGCTGATCTTTTTTCACACACACACACCCAGACACACACATACCCACACACATATGTATATATATATATATATATATATATATATATATATATACAGCTAATTATAGGCTGACCGTTTCTCTATATTACAACTCTTCAGACAGACACCACTCCCACGCCAGAGATCGAACCTTCAACTATCTAGTGTATAGTCAGCGGTCCTTACAACTGGGCTACGGGAGACTCGTTCGTAAATAATGTCTACAATGTATTTTTATATACACATAGACCGCCGCTTTACAGTGCTCTATTGGTCTATTTACAAAGAGCTTCTTTATTAGACTAAGAAGCAACATGCGATATAACTTAACGACCGTGCTCCACCGAGGTCGTCATTAAGCAGGCCTGTTCACTAAACAAATGACGTCATTCGAATAGGTAGCAAGCGAGATCTGTCGAACTGTCAGACCTCACTTATGAATAAGTGACTTTTAAAAAAAGCATTAGAAAACTTTTAAAATTACATTAAAATAAAGACAGGAACATAGTTCGATTTATACTGAAAGTGGACTTTATTCAATAAAAATAAATAAAGAATTCAAAATGGAAAGTTAATTGTGTAAAGTTATATAACCAACCTACTATTTGTTGTGTAGAAAATATTATGTATTACAATGCATGTAATATTACGCATGTTCTTAAGCAGAATACAATCAGATACTGCAAATCTGAATTCCTAGTTTCGGGAACAAATAAACAATAATAAAATAAACAAAAACAAATTAAAAACAAACGATGAATAATTAAACAAAATTAAACCAACACTAATTCAGTTTTTTATATTAAAAAATGTATTAATATATATATATATATATATATATATATATATATATATATATATATATATTATTTCATGTATCCACATGAAACGTTATGAAGGGGATATGATTTTTATGTATCAATTTTCAGTATTTACTTCAACAGTGCTTGATAAGTGAGTACAGCTTCGTAGTAAGTTATGAAAATATATTTATGGCATTTATGTCTAACGATTCCCTCCGGGGATGAAACGCGGAAGCCTCTGTGTAGCGTAATTGCCATAACTATATTTTCATAACTTACTATGTATATATATATATATATATATATATATATATATATATATATATATATATATATATATATATATATATATATATATACAGGGTGGGCCAAAATAAGGGTCCTATCTTTAAATTTGAATAACTTGAATTTGAATAACTTCCACAAAATAAAAGTTAAACTCACCAAACTTTATGTGTGTGTAGACTGACCCTTCCGAGATTTTTTGAAATAAACAAAACAAATTTTAGCCGAAAAACACTTCTTAAAACTTACAAAAACTAAAGTATTGTTTTTTACACTGTTTTGAGTTTTTTAAGCAAAAATAATGTTTTCTAAATGAGGGTACGTTCCTTAGGGCTAATACGGCTCATGCTTGGTTCGGAAGGGGTCCTTTACTTATTCTAAAAAAAAAAAAAAGAATCAATAAATAAAAAAGTTATGAATTTTTAAAAATAGGACCCTTATGTTTGCCCACCCTGTATATATATATATATATATATATATATATATATATATATATATATATATAGAGAGAGAGAGAGAGAGAGAGAGAGAGAGAGAGAGAGAGAGAGAGAGATAGAGAGAGAGATAGATAGAGAGAGAAGGGGAAGGGAAAGAGATAGATAGAGATACATTTATTAATATATATATATATAGAGAGAGAGAGAGAGAGAGAGAGAGAGAGAGAAAGAGAGAGAGATAGAGAGGGAGAGATAGGGTGTGATAAAGGGGAAGTGTGATATGTTTAAAGAATATATCTATTAAAAGTAAATTAGCTATTATTAGACATTTAGCTATGTATTCAGCTTGGGTGGTCTGACAGACACTAAACGAACTTTTGTAGTTGAAGGTTCCAGCTCTATAACGAACGGTGTCAGCACTGGCTCGATCCTCGTCAAGGTAGCAGATGCGTTCACCTTTCGGCAGGAGGCCAACGAATTTCTTGGGCGGCAGGGTGTCTAGATAAGAGGGCAACTGTATCAAGTAGTGAAAGGCGGCCGATTAGAGGCATCTGGTGAAGTGATTACGCCAAGGAATTCAGAATGAAGACGATGAGACAGACGTGCTTTTGTCGGCGCGATTTGAAGACAGCTTCCTCCCTGGGGCTGAATTCAACCAGCGTTTTTCGGCTTCACGTCTCCCTCTGTTGACTTTCCCTTTTTCACGTGCCCTCTCGTTCCTTCTCTTTTTCGTTTCCTTTTTCGTTTTATCTTTCTCTCTTTTTATTTCTATCTTTCTTTCTCCCTTTCTCTCTCACTCGCTCTTTATTTCTATATTACTCTCTCTCTCTTTCTCTCTCTCTCTCTCTCTCTCTTCTATCTCTCTCTATCTCTCTCTCACACTTTGTATCGTTTTACTCTCTCTTTTCAATTTTTATTTCTCTCTCACACTCTTTATTTGCGCTTTGTTTCTCTCTTTATTACTAGCTCTCTCTCTCTCAATCTTTACATTTCTAGCTTACTCCCCCCCTCTCTCTTAATTTGTATATTTCTCTCTCTTTCAAACTCTATATTTATAGCTTATTTTTTTAATTCCAAGCTTTCTTTACAATCTCTCTTAATTTGTAACTGTATTTCTCTCTCTCTCTCTCTCGCATACTCTTTATTTCTAGCTTTATTTCCCCCTCTCTTTCTCTCTCTTTCTCTATTTCTTCATTTATATCTTTCTATATCTCTCTTCATTTATTTATTTCTCTCTTTCTCTCTCTTCATGTATATATTTCTCTTTATCTCACACACACTTATCATTACAAGCTTTTTAAAATTTCTCTTTCTCTCTCACACACTTCATTTCTACATATCTATCTATCTTTCTGTCTCTCGCCATTTATATTTTTATTTCTCTCTCTCTCTCTCTCTTCTCTTACTCTTCATTTCTCTCTTTCCTCAGCTCTCTATCGCCTTCTCTCTCTTCGTTTCTCTATTTCTCTCCCTCTCTATTCATTTTTACTCTTTTCTTGCGCGTGCGAAGCTTTTCAAACGATACCACGCATGCGAATCAACCATACCCTGACCCACACATACACACACAGACATTTTCACAACTATTTTCGTGAACATCGCACCCATATTTATTCAAATAATTTCCATGCAATCATACACCGTATTTTATTTATTGTTAATTCAATCTTTTTATTACTATACTAAATCTGAGTTAATCAAAGTTTGTTTTCCTAACGGTTTTACTAAATATTATCATGTATTTTTGTGCTTAAAATTTATAGTAAAACATTTAGGAAATCAAACTTTGATTAACAGTTAGTTAATTGTAAATTACAGTTTTGGGATCGAGTTTTATGTGAAAAAAGACTTCAATGTTGTCGTTCTAATAAACCGTAATTTGCAATTAACTAACTAAATGACTCATCGGTTACTAACTTTCCATCTATCATTTTCAGCATTTCTCACTTTGTTTTTTTTTACCTTTGTTCTTGATCTATATGTCACCTATCACTTACGATTCCATCTCTCTCCAACTCCCTATCTCTCTCTCTCTCTCTCTCTCTCTCTCTCTCTCTATCGATCTCTCTCTCGCTCTTTGTTTATTAATATTTGAAGGTGATAAAGAAAGGAGACAATAAAAAAGATACGAATGGTCATTGATGAACACAAGGGAATATCACCACAGGCAGTAATGTTATTTAACCCGTAGTTGGAGAAAGAAACACGGAGAGAGTGTGAGAGAGAGAAAATGGATTTATATTTTATATTAAACTGGCTTTGCAAAGCCACTTTCATCTGATTCAATTGATGATCGAACGGATCAAATTCTTAATATTAAAGCTATGATTATGTTTGTGTCTTTCTTGCTGGTCACCGTGCACATCTCACCTGTACATTAATTGTTTAGATGGTGTATGGAAGAATGAATAACATAAAAAAGGCGACTGATGAGATGAAGTGGGGTGGGTTTTTTACATCTTTAAACGTTAAGATTTCTAGTTTCTCACAAAAATCTAATCTACACGGAACGTCTAAAAATATACATATCCTAGCAAACTAAAATACTGTCTATTCAACTTCGAGGGTAGTGTAGTATCTGTCATTTTGTCATAAGACAATCTATCTATGTATTACCTTCTATATTATTTTTTTTAGCGAGAAAGTAGTGTATGTTTAATCGTAATGATACCATCCTCCCAAGAACTACATCCTCCTTGATTTTAGCGAAGTAGTGTAGTATCTGTTCTGTGGTCATAATACCATTCCTCCAGGGAGGCAGGGACCACGTTGTATGTGTTCATTCCTCGTGCTACCATCTTCCCAGTAATACCCACCTCCTTTATTATAAGGTGTTTAGTGTAGTATCTGTTATGTACTAATGATATAATCAAACTAGGGATTACCTCCTCATGTTGTGGAGGGGAGGGGTAGTAATATAATGGCAAAAATAGTAATTAAAATAAAATAAAGGTAACGTAAGACGATATGCAATTTGTGTCAGCAACTTTCTCGGTCAAAATGTTATCGCGTCACGGATTAACGAACGGACAGAGACATTGCAATGTTTTCAACTTAAACGTAACAGACAGATGGATAGTCGGTGCCTCTTATAGAGACGCATGAAGTCATCTGAAAATGGATACGAAATGAGGTTCCTTTCTATTTTGTTACTATGTGTGTTTTTGAGAAAAGCCGTTATTTGGTATTGGGATAGAGTAGTATTGACGAGACTGGTCTCCGTCGGGGGAAATATACACGACTTGCCAGAGAAATGACACATGATAAAGGGACTGAATTTACAAGCTGAACCAGATGACCCTATAGTTGTAAGTAAAAGCGATTCCAGATGATATGGCGTAGATGTTTTTACTCTGTGATGCATTGATCCTAAAGAAAAGGGAAAGCCAATGATCAAATGTACATTGTATCCAGAGTGCAAAACGGCGAGCATATATATGACGAGCTGTGATACAGCGAAACAGTCTGTCTGTGTATGACTATTTGCTCTTCTGTTTGGCTAGAGTACTCGCAAGGAAATCGCCAACTGCCACTAGTTTTTAAGACATTATTCATTGGGTGAAGCTAGTTGGAGCTCTCGGCACTTGACAATGTTTACATTGAGATTTCACTTACATCAAGCAGGTGTCGGATGAGTTTCGATCCCGGATTAAATCACCTGCTTGTATAGCAGCGCTTAAGACCTGTGATACAGCGAAACAGTCTGTCTGTAGATGACTATATATATATATATATATATATATATATATATATATATATATATATATATAGTCACCCACAGACAGACTGGTTCGCTGTATTCCAGCTCTTCAGTGCGGTTAGACAAGTGAGCGCGTCAAGCTGGGATCAATACTCAACTCTATGGTATCATCCAACACCTATCATCCGACATGTATATAGATAGTCATCCACATACATACTGGTTCGCTGTATCCCAGCTCTACAATGCGGCTAGACTGTATCCAAGTTATTACTATATATATATATATATATATATATATATATATATGAAGGAGAATGGAAAGGAATTAGAGAAAGCAAAAGCCAAATCAAAATTCAATTCAAAAGTTCAAAGCAAGGTATATTCCGCAAAAAGGCAATTTATTCAAGTTAAATTTTCCTTAAGCCAGGCTTTTCAAAGATCAAAATCTTATCATCAGAGGAAGTCGCTGGGATAGATAAGTTGGCAATGGCCAAGATTTAAAATTTGAAAAAATGAAATAAAAGTTGTAGGGAAAGAAACGCAGGGCAAAACTGTGCCAGGGTGCAAGCAAATGTCCGATTGCCAAAAAGTCCGGTGTTGAAGAGTCCAGCGGAGAGAATAAGATGTAGATAGGTAGGTCGTTAGAGGCACGAGAAGTAATGAGAGAGGTTTCAAAATTAAATTCCAAGAAGCCACAACTTCAGGTACGGCGAAAATAGAAAATCCAAAAAGGGTGATTAAACATCTAAACCCCGAACTCTGTTCTTATACATATTCTGATATTTTAACCCCTTATCCTAACATTCGTTAACTTACCCCCACTCCTTTCTTCCCCTTTTCTAGTTGAATCCTAATTCGCACTAACTTCCAATTTCAACTCCCACTTTCACACTCTTAGTTTTATCCGCATTCCTTCACCGCATCGCTCCCTTTCTCCTCCCCATCTCTTTCCTCGTACCCGTCCCTTTCTCCTCCCACACACCCCTTACCCGTTTCCTCCCTTGCCTACTGGTCGCATATTATATTCTTGTTTTCACTGTCTTTGCTTTTCTTCATTTATAGCCGGCTTTCTCAACTGGGCAGGCTTAAAATATTCTCGCTGCCCCTTTTTCCCCACTTTAAAACACTTTCCTTTGTCATCTCTGCCCGGGAAGTATCTTTAATGGCGAATATTTTCCATCTTAATCTCCTCTGACGCCTGCCTGCATCATCGAATGTACCTCTTATTGGACTTTTTACCCTTCTTGGATTTTCTATTTTCGCCGTACCTGAAGTTGTGGCTTCTTGGAATTTAATTTTGAAACCTCTCTCATTACTTCTCGTGCCTCTAACGACCTACCTATCTACATCTTATTCTCTCCGCTGGACTCTTCGACACCGGACTTTTTGGCAATCGGACATTTGCTTGCACCCTGGCACAGTTTTGCCCTGCGTTTCTTTCCCTACAACTTTTATTTCATTTTTTCAAATTTTAAATCTTGGGCATTGCCAACTTATCTATCCCAGCGACTTCCTCTGATGATAAGATTTTGATCTTTGAAAAGCCTGGCTTAAGGAAAATTTAACTTGAATAAATTGCCTTTTTGCGGAATATACCTTGCTTTGAACTTTTGAATTGAATTTTGATTTGGCTTTTGCTTTCTCTAATCTCTTTCCATTCTCCTTCATTTCTACCTGCTCTATCCTGGATATTGAGCTGTATACTCTTCACAATAGGGTTTTACCTTTCCTAAAAGTTCGCTTTTAGTACACCTCTTTATATATATATATATATATATATATATATATATATATATATATATATATATATATATATATATATATATATAAGATGCGACACTCGTGTTTTGGGGGGACTACCCCGGTCCAACATGTGGTCTGTATGCTAGTTATAATTTCAATGGTAGACGTTGTATAGCCGTAAATTCATTAGTTTTATGGCTCTCTTCATGTCTCAGTTTTGTCATTTTCTTCAATACATTATTGATTTATTATTTAAATTAAGTTAAGAAGAAGAAACGCATACAAACATTTTAAGCCTTTTGCATGATAATTTATTTCGCCATTGTGACGGGATCGCCAGGTGCTTTCTGATGTTTTACCATTCGTATATACTGAAATCAATGTGTGCTTGAGTTTTTTCTTCTTAACTTTTTTTCTTTGCTTAGCATTGCAATGAGCTCTCTTAGTCAAGCTATCTTATCAAAAACACCCTAGCCATCACGGATCCAAACACATATATATATATAAAGAGAGAGAGAGAGAGAGAGAGAGAGGGAGAGAGAGAGAGAAAGAAAGAGAGAGAGAGGGTAAAATATAGTAACATGGAATCACATAATCATCGATGCAATAATTTATTTCAACCTTGTGGTATTGTAAAGCATCCAAATGACTACATTATATATATATATGGTGGGTTAAATGATCTGACAGTTAATAAAAGCAAATTAGAATAATGAAAAAAATATTTTTATTTTCCGAATGTACATATGTTGCCACAAGGAAAGCGCAATGCTGGCCTGTCGAATCCATATGGGTAATGAGAAACGAAATTTCACAAAATGGCATATGTACACTAGAAAATCAAATGTATCAGACCATTTTTCCCCACCCTGTATTTATATATATATATATATATATATATATATATATATATATATATATATATGTGTGTGTGTGGGGGGGGGGGGGGCGACTTAGCCAGCATTTGGTTGAAAATCGTTGTTGTGCCAGTAGCTATAAAATAAAGTGTTTTGACTACATTATATATATATATATATATATATATATATATATATATATATATATAGTGTGAGGCAAAATGATCTGACATTTCAAAAAAGCAAATTAGAATAACTAAAAAAGTATTTAACTATTTATCTTTTTAGAGAAACTTGACCCCCACTTAGTATATATATATATATATATATATATATATATATATATATATATATATATATATATATGTGTGTGTGTGGGGGGTGTCTCTAGGGTAGAATGGGGTTTTAAGCTCTTCTAACTACTTGGTCATTATCTGACTGATGTCGAGAGTAAGCGAAATTACAATGATGACCATCTTCAAATGTCGAAAACTCAATTTGTTCACACAGGGCATTGCGTTATATGTTTTTCTGTGTATTACTAAATATGCCTCATTCTCTAGTTGAGCTTTGTGTACGTGAATTCGACAACTGCCACTAACATATAACGCAATGCTCTGTTTGAACAAATATACGAAAGGAATTGTATTCGCTATATATTTTTCTGTTTACCCAGCCTTTTTACATTCTAATATCTATTTCGTTTCTTCACATGTGTAATTATGTCAGATTGAATCTATTCTGAATAAGTAGTTCAATCAAGAAAGACAAAATATAAGCTACTAAAATTACTTGCTTTAATTGTATTGTGCTTGGTATTTTAGTTTTGTCTATGTCACACATATACAAAGACTATAACACAAACACGTAATACATATGTGTGTATGTGTTTGTTTGTGTGTGTGTGTGCACGTTTGTGCGTCATATTCACATATTTACGTTTCATATCCGTCGTCAAGTAATATTCTTTATCCTCCCGTCCCATGTCTTCGCTTATTTTTTTCGCGTGTCGTTTCCTTCTCCACGCCCGAGGTTTGTTTTCCCAATTAAACGTAACAGAAAGGGGATCAGGCGCTGTTGTTACCAAAAACAAGACGAACCGAAACGAACCGAACCAGAGACGAAATGAAACAAAAACCGGCGCTGCTAATCAGTAAACGATGACGTTTTACAGAATAGGCGCGTCTCGCACGCGCACCCTCACGCGCGCGTAGACTTAAACACAAACGCACACTCGCACGCTAACAGTGACTTAAACACATAAAGACAGACAACTACACCGCATACAACCACACACAACACAGAAAAAAGTTTTTAAAAACACACAAACGCACACAGACTGAAACACCCATAATAACAGAGCCAGACAAACACATATTCACACACATATTCAACCAGGGGTTTTTACCCCGCCTAATAAAACCGGTATTGTCCGGGCCTTTGGGTCTGGATTTACGCCGGTCTATTGTGGGTTGCCGGTCCTGTACAGTTCTAGAAGGTGCACCCTCCCAGGCTTTGCTTCCCCTCTTTGGAGAGGAGTAAGTTTATTGCTTACTGTCTGAGGCGCCCCTACCGGGGAATGCCGACGGGGCTGCCCAGGCAATTTTTAAATGCCCAGAGTGCTCACCTCTCGAGCGCTGGCTTATCTAATCCCACTTTCCCGACCTTGTGTCATATCTTACCTTGTCGAAGGTAGATAAATAAATCAAACTAAAACACACACGCGCACACACATACAGAAACCCACATGCAAACACCTAGATTGATATATGCATACACAGACTCGTACATTCAAAACACTTATAAATACATAAGTGCCAAACCCCATAAACACACACATATCTAAATATACATACATATTTGATCACACACAAACCCGAACATACATAAAATAGTTTGAATTACCTACTAGACACTATCATCGAGTGTCTACGGTCTCTCTGTACAAGGGTGTGTCAGGACAACCTGGCATGGGGATACTTCACCCCGACAAGTAAACCCAGACCAAATATTAAAAATAACAGTATTCGAAGCCCAAATTAGATCCCCTCGACACAGATATACACTGGCTCGTACGAGGAATGGTACACCTTCTCCTAGTAATGTTACCTCAAGTAACATCACTTAACTAGATACTACACCCGACCAGATGAATTATTGTCCAGGAATCCGGTAAGATCAAGAGACCACAAGAAATATGTACTATAACAGAGATAACTGGTAAATTGGGAAAAGGAAAATGAATGTTCTTAATTGTTTTACTTACTCAACATTTTGGAGGTAAAGGAGAACTTTAATGGAATATTCGAATATCTATGTATTTCATATAGGGATCAAGTGTTAGCCTCAGCAAGAGGCCGCTTGATATTCTGAGAACTTACACTGAAGTAAAATAAAACCGAAAAAAAACGGAGTATTTAAACGTGACATAATAATATGGGAGAAAGTAGCAACCCTAATTCAAGTCAGTGTCCCCAATGATGATATCTTAAACAGAAATTATAGGGAGAATATCACTAAATACCAATGTCTTATGTCCAACATTAAAAATCTAGAAATCTAAAGAAAGAATTCAATCATTCCAGTAATCATAAGAGTAACCAGGCTTATAAAAAGGAATTCCAAAAACTACCTGGCGAATATACCCAGTGAAACAAGTGCAAGAGAGATTAAAAAAACAAAAAACAATTGCGCTTACAGGCACGGTTAGAACTTTTAAAAATCCTTCGGTTTAAAGCTCTGAAATGGCATCAGGAAAGATGACCCATCCCCAGCAAAAACAAAACAAAAAAGAAAATTTAAGAAATATAGAAATTTGAATGTCTACGAGACACTATTCTGGAATTGCTTCGGTCTCTCTGTATGGGTGTTTGTCAGGATAACCTGACGTGCGAATACTTCGCCCTACAAGTAAACCCTGACTAGATATTCAAAATAACATAGTATTCGAAGCCCAAATTAGATCCCCTAGACATGGCTGCACACTGGCTAATACGAGCAATGCTGCACCTTATTCAAATGGTGTTACCTCAAGTGCCAGCATTAAGTTGAATGCTCCGCCAAAGCAGACGAATGCGTGTCCTGGAATCCGGTAAGACTTAGAAAAAAACAATAAAGATAAGCTATAACATAGTAAAGTAGTCAATGGGAGAGAGGGAAATTGGTCTTCACTAACCCAACATTTCAGAGATAGAGGAGAAACTTGCTTGAACACTCGGATATCTACGTATCTCATATAGAAATGAAGTGTTAGCACAAGAGAAGGTACCCCTTGCTTTCTGAGAGTTAACTAAAGTTAAATGAAAAAAAGAGAGACGCACACAGATTGAACTACAACCTGGAACCGAGATATTAGATATATATAAAATTCACAACAAGAACTGGTCTGGATACAATCACAGCAAGGAACTATTCTTTCTCTCTATATATCTTTCTTTCTCTCTTTGTATGAAAAACAAACGATGCCTCTACGAAGTTTCTTGCCTACAACATTCCATCTGTACGAAAAAATACGACAAGTCTGCTTCTTAACCGACTACAGCATGATCGTAATCAAGTCTAATGTAAACAAATATTTGTCGAGATGTCCTATTGGAAAACCAAGACATTTTAAGTAAACCTCTACCCATTCAACGCACTATTTCCAATCATCTTGTGATGGCGACCATTGCACAACCAGCAATCTTTTTAACCCTTTATCCTCGAGTGGCCTCGAGTGATCTATCAGTAAAAAAGTATAAGTAATGCTATACGCATCTTAAACCTAAAGTACTAACTTTCAAATGTCTACACACATACAAACATACACACAACTACAAACTGAATGCCACAAGCCGTTTTTTATGTTTTCTACTCCAATAGCTTCTTTCCTCGTGCTGCTGGACCCTGGAACTCCCTCCCTGCACCTTGCTTTCCTGACGTTACTGACATGCAGAAATTTAAAACTAATGTAAACAGGCATCCTGCTGCGCAGTTCCTAAATTAGGTTGACCCCCTCCCCCCCAAAAAAAAACTTCACCCTTTTTTTCTCAGCAGCCTCTTACGTCTACAGTGGCGGCCTGCCTTGTTTGGGGGTGAACTATGTTTAAAAAAATTGTGTAGCTTGTTTTTGTGGGTTTTCGTGTCTTCCTTGATAATCAGCACGAAGCTAGAAATTCTGCTTGTTCTTGTTGAACTGTTTTTCGAGCCACGTGCTCAGTTCAGCCACACTAATGATGGCGCAATTCAAGTTCTTCAAAGAAATTGGAACTGGAGATAAAAGAAGACAAATTGTAGACACAACCCGAACAAATCTACAAAAAGAAAAGGAATTAAAGAAAGGCGAATGATGGTAAAAGAAAGTAGAGCGAATAAGAATGAAAAAACTATGTTTAATGGTGTACAACATAGATTATTCTGCAACTGAAAACAGGAAAAAATCGCGAGAGGAAACTTGATAATCTCACTACTACCAAACTAATTTACTGGGCGGCCAACTGATGACTCTTTTTTTATTTTAAATCTTTATTTTCATTCAACCGAAGCAAGACATATTGTTACTGAGACGTAAGGGGCTACTGTGATTTAGATCCAGATTTTTAGAGGGAATCCAGAGTTGAGAGTCGGGCAGTTCGGTGTTTGTTAACAAGACGTTTAAATTTCTGCATGTTGTTACATTTGGGAAAACAGGGAACAGGGAGGAATTCCAAAGGAAAGCGGTCTGAAGAAAAAAAGCTATTAGAGCTGAAGACTTTCCAGGGTTTAAGGAAATCTACAATGAAGGGGTGAGATTTTTCTGCTTGTCGGGTTGGTCGTGGATATTTACGTTGAGGCGGTACACGTGCAGTTAGTTCGCCGGAGCACATTCCGTGGAAATACTTGTTGAACACGCAGTTGGATACAACATTGCGGCGATGGAACAAGAGTTGGAGCTGGTTAGATAGCGCGACACTTCTTTTACCCCCGGAAAAATCACGAGAGGGTGTTTGTTTACATGACATTAAAATTTCTGCTTTTTAGTATAGTAAGGGAAACACAGAACAGGGAGGAAATTCCAAAGGAGAGCGATCCGAGGAAAGAAGCTATAGTAGAAAGTTTTCCAGCATTTGGAACACCTACAGTGAAGGGGTGGACTTTTGCTGCATGTCGGATTAGTCATGAGTATTTACATTGAAATAGTACAAGTGCGGTAAGTTCGCTGGAGCACATTCCGTGGAAGTACTTGTAAAAAGGCACAGAGATACAATTTGGCGGCGATAATACAGGGGCTGAAACTTGGTAAACAAGGCACCTCTTTTAATCCGAAAACAAAAACACGAGAGTTAACATTGAAATCTCACTATCGCCAAACTAATTTACTGAGCGGCCAACAGATTGCTCTGTTTTCAGCGTGCCATCGATATGATTGTTTACCTGTTGGTGGTAATCCCCTTTTTTAGAGATTATATTTTATTTTGATTAAATCTACTTCTACTATACTTTGACAGGTAAATTCAAGTGACAGCCGTGGCGTTAAAAGTAAATACCGGTATATTTCCATAAAAGTAAAAAAAAGGGTAACTGTTTCTAGCAATCTCTGGCGTTTTATAGAAATAGTAAATGTATAACTCGTGAGTTAAGGACGTGTCTATGAATTATTATTAAGGTGAAATCGGATGCCCGGGAAAACGTGTAACACGCTCTAGAATAAATCCATTAACCCTTATCTTCGAGTGGCCTTTGGGCCTATATAATCGGTGACTCATTAGTACAAAAGAACGATGCCAGAACATCAAGTTAGAGAAAAGGGTCGCGCATCGTATAAAATAAGGGATTAGATTATTTTTTTTAATTTTATTTTTTTACTTTTGTTCCCCTCAAGCAAGGCATATTGCTATTGGGATTGAAACGCTACTTTTATTAGGAGCCAGATTTTTAACGGCCATCCTAAGTGGGGGGTTGTGTAGCAACGTGTTTGTTTACATTACATTTTAATTTCTGCATGTCGGTATAGTCGGGGAAACAGGGGGCAGGGAAGGAATTCCAAAGGCAAGTGGTCCTAGGAAAGAAGCTATTAGAGTAGAACGTTTCCCCGTATCTGGAGATCTCTGCAGTGAAGGGAATTGGTTTTTGCTTTCAGCCTTGTTTGTCGGAGGAAGTGGAAGTACTTGCAAAATAACAAGAAAAACAGACCTGCAAGTGCAGTAAATTCGCTGGATCACATTCTGTAGAAGTACTTGTAAAATAAACACAGGGATACAACGTCGCGGCGATGAGACAGAGGCTGGCGTTTCGTAAACAATGCGACACCTCTTTTAATCCAAATATGAATCACGAGAGATAACATAATAATCTCACTAATGCATCATTGCGGCGATGAGACAGGGGCTAGCGTGTGGTACACCGGCAGATCCTATTGTGTTAGAGACACGTTTTTCTATGCAATAATTTATTCAAAAACAACGAAGACCATTATTTTTCTCTAATGCAAACTTTCAGATTTGGACAAAGCACCAATTGGAAATTTTTGACAGGCTTCATCAACTTAATCGAAAAACTCCAATTGTTTTTGTTTTTTTCGATAAATGCAGCACTTTATGGAGGGTGGCCAGTTTTAGTCTTTCGATGAACTTGAAAGAGCCTTGCCAGAATATTTCAATTCGAAGTTGAGGAATTAGTAGATCTTTGAAGGAATATTGCAATTTTAACTTGTGTTAAACCGTCGCGTTTTCGAAGCTTAACTACGTACAACTAATCGAGTCTAGAATAAGCTGCTTGTTAAGTCACCAAGTGTTGCTTATTGGAAATACGCGTTGTTTCTACAAGGCAACACAAAGCGGCATGGCAGCAGAAAGGCGATCAACAAGATTGAACAATTAAACAGGGTCGAAGTAATGCCGCATCCACCCTTCAATCCATATTTCGCCCCATCTGATTACCCTCTATTTCAATCAATGTACCACTTTACGAAAAAAAGATTGATAAGCTGAGGAAAGGAAAATGAAATAAAATGAATGAGACAAGAAGAACACAAAGAAATGAATGAAAAATAGAAATTCAATGAGAAAATGAAGAAAGAAAGAAAAATCAGTCAAATAAAGAAGATGAAACGGTGAAAATGAAGCAAATAAGTAGAATTAAAAATAAAAAAGACAAGGATGGTGATTTTACGACAAGAAAAACACATAGAAGATGAGAGACTGAATGATAAAAGCAAAAATAACGAGAAATAGAAATACTCTGAAATTAGAATTGACGAATAGAAAGAGAGAAAATGAAATGAGAATAAATTTTAAAAGTAAAAAAGAAAGAAATTAATTAAAAGAGAGAGAAGGGGAAGTAGAAGAAAAAAACGATTAAAAAATAGAGAAAATATAGGGCTCGTGTGGTGTGTGAGTGGATGGTCATGGTTGACGTTAAATTTTCTTAAGGCGTATTTATCATCACAGGCGCGAAATTGTAATAAATTCAAAAGGAGGTAACCGAGGAATGAAAAAAGCTAGAGGAATAGGGCAGCCTCAGAGAAAAACGCGGGAAACGCGAGATCCTTCACGGCACGTGTATTACCCGTTTTGAACAGAACTGACCAACCGCGAATTGGCTCCATTATTCCAAGCAATGTCTTTTGGGTATTTGGGAAATATTATTTTTTTCTTTTGACACCGGCAGCGTTCTGCATCTTCCTTGCATTGTTCGCATTTAATGCGCTCGGTTGGGTATGGTCATTTATTATTGAGGATATATATATATATATATATATATATATATATATATATATAGAGAGAGAGAGAGAGAGAGAGAGAGAGAGAGAGGAGAGAGTGTGTCTCACTCTGAAATGTGTTTGTGATTTTTATCTATGCTTTGTCTATCCTTATTGTTGGGGAAATTGTTCTATTTGGTCTCTCTATCTGGACATTGTTTTCCTCTAGAACTGACTACCGATACATCCAATGGATGTTATATGAATAATAATTGATAATGTCTATATGCTGATGAGGAAACTCATAACATTTTTCACCATTCACTCTTATGTAACACTATTAATAAACGGCTTCTCTGAAACGCGCGTACATGGATAAACATTGTTAAGTGTTTATTTTAAGGGCTGGATTATATTTAAAAGTCTAGCTATTGGCTTTGAGAGAAATTTAAAAAATTAATCACATAACACTGCAATATTTCTGTTATAAATACTCCTTGACACTTTACGGCCATTTTGTGTGGTAGCAACCGACACATAATTTTCATATTTTTTAGTAGGAGGTAAGATAATATCATTGTTTGTTATTGCGGTTCCCTTGGATTCATGTAATCTTCTTTTTATGTGTTTTGTTTCTGTTTCTATTTCAACTTACATGTGGTTTGACGGCGTTATGTGAGTTGATTTCCGCACTCGAGAATATTTCTTAATATCTAAACTGTTGTCATTAGTGCCATGTGTTATATTATATGTAGTAGTAGTATTAGTATTATTATTATTAGTAGTAGTAGTAGTAGTACTAGTTAGTTATAGTAGTAGTAGTAGTAGTAGTAGTAGTAGTAGTAGTAGTAGTAGTAGTAGTAATATTATTATTCTTTTACTCACTAGGGGTTTTCGCACAAGTCATTATCAGTTATTGTTCACCGACTATTACCAGTGGTGTTTCCCTGGAGTCTGAGTGACAACAAGTCTTCTCATATTTCTAGCATTCTCCACCTCGTTGGATAACCATTGCAAATTACTTTGCCTTATAGCAACGGCCGTTTACCATCGATTTCTCGTTAGCAACGCCCGTTGGTCTTCTATGTAATTTGAGTGACAATAAGCCTCCACGCCCGCACGCTTCTCGTGGAGGTGTGATTGCTGCTATTCCTCCTCAGTCTTTCCATCTTCCTTGACCTTTATTATTATTATTATTATTATTATTATTATTATTATTATTATTAGTATTATTATTTTTATTATTATTATTATTATTATTATTAGGAATAATAGTTTAAATTATATTTGATGCTACGCACAATAATTGGTGTTTTGAGGTAGTTATTCGTTTTCTTTTAGAAGGAAATCAATAAACAAAAACTTCAGAAATAAAACAAGAAAGAGAGAAAAGAAAACAAAGATATCTGTATGCAAGAAGCGAACCAGAAGACATCAATACGGTGGACTGTTTTCCCCAAAGACGCACAATATTTGGTAATTACCTCCCAAGCGAATCGTTTCCCAGGAGTAACCAGAAATTGATCGATTTCTTGAAAATTAACTGCCAATATCGGCCAATATGTGTGTGCACGAAGAAATCAGGAAAAAAATACGGATTTTTGATTCCGGGATTTGCAATATACAGATCGATATGTGTGGGGATTTCTTAATGACAAGTCTATGAACATGACGAGTGGTTGGCTAGATATCCCATCCCTTAGCGTCAACGCGGGCTTTTGACCGACGATGGAATGATCTTACCTTTTTACTACATACCCTTTTCTCACAGATAAGAACTTAGTAGTCTTTCTTTGCTCTTTTTTTTACCTGAAGGTGCTCGACTGAGCTTCTATCGCTTGTTCCCTATTTGTAAGACATTCATATCAAGAACTCGTCCCTCTTCAACAAGTGCAAATATTTGTTTCTTTCGACAGAGTTTATTTACAAAAACGTCCAATCTATCGAATACATTACCACGGAACTGCCTCCCTGCAGAATATAACATGGTCATGTTTCGGGATGTTTTAGATGATGATTGATAATTTGTATTATTTGGATAATTCGGAATACTGCTTTCCTTATTTTCATTCTCACAACCTTTCGACCGATGTAACAACCGACCTTCTTCAGGTGCATTTTATTAAATTCGTGAATGGACACGTAGCGCAACAAATAAAGTGTTAGGTGATAATCAGTTCAAAGTGAGAGTCTTCGGAAGTTGATGGTTGAGGGCGATACTAAGAATATAATAAATAAAACTTAGGACTTCTACCCGCGAATTAAATTATGAGTTCATTTAATAATTGCATTGGGGTACGTGGCCGAAATGCGAAATATATTCTGTCGTTTTAGAGTTTACAACGTCAAAGTGAGCAGACTTATTTTTAAAATTCTATCACACCTACGGCGATGGGTCGAAAAATCGAAGCTCATCTCACTGTACATTGCTATAAATTGATGAAATAAGTAAAGTAGACCCCAGAAGCAAGTAATGGCGTTATTCGTTGTTGTTTTTTAAAATTCCTCTGATGATTACAGATAGTAGAAAGAAGAAAAATAAGCTAAGAGATGTAAATATCTAAAGAACCATTTTAGACATGTCGACAAAACGATACTTAAGGCAGGACGCAGCTCAAAATCTAAGAGAGAAGAACTCCCCATACTTTGTAACAAAAGGGGAGGGGGCATACCTTAATAAAAATCAAAGATTTAAAACCAACACTTTCAACTAGGAAATCGTTATGTTTACACGCTGTTTACTATAGCAATAGGAATACTTTGTGTTCATAGTTTTGCAGCATTTTCTGATCCGACCCTCTTTTACATAAATCAATGGATCCAATTGTTCTATTGCCGTGTCGCCATTGTATCAAACATGCGAGACCGCCATCTTTAATTGACTACAACAAAACATCGCAGCTCAGCTTCTTAACGTACTCTCTGGTCCTTGACCTTAAGGTTGTGTTATTTTTCATACCAAGTCGAGAATACGTCCTCGACAATCAGTCTTACAGAGTCTAGTCCATTTGAGTTAAGTGACTTTTTTCTGTCGAGCTGAGATATGGTTCTGTGCAGTTCTATCAGGTCAACCCTCCCAGGCTTTACCATCTCTCTTTGAGAACGGATGAGTTTACTGCTAATGTCCTAAGGCGCCCCTACCAGGGAATGTTGACGGGGCTGCTCAGGCATTTTTGTAGACCAGAGTGCTCCGCTTCATGTGCGTATGCTTTTAACCTCCTTCCTTCCGGCCTTGTGTCACAGTTTCTTGCGGTGGGAGGGAAGTAAATACTAGCTCCTTATTAAAACCCAGGCCAAGGATTTTGTAGACGCAAGACGTAATCTAAAGCTGCTGTTTTTTTTATTATTTGTATCTTGCTAAGCATTGGTCTGGTCGATTCGCACGAATGAACTCGTTACAGATCCGGGCAATACTCGATATACTTTAAAAAATGACCGGCCGTTGTCACTCACTTCTCTCGGTAACGTCAGTTATGAGATATCGCCCCCTATCCCCTATTATACAAGATGACTAAGCACAAACCTGATCTGTTTTTAGGTTAATAACTTCGCCAATATTATTGATAATATGCCGTACTTTTCAGGGTTGTAGAAAATTGAATAGCATTTCGAAATCATCAAAGGAGATGGCATGGATAATGCCACAGAATTGGAGATTGGTGTTGCCTTCTCTTCTGCCAGCGGCGGAAGGGGGATTCCTACTACGGATATCATAGGCATCTTGGTCTCTTAGTTTACTGTCGATCTTAAGTAATTCTCTATTCGGGATATCCGCTCTAAGACATCCAGCTGCATGCCTACTTTTCTAAACCTCCACCATTCTATGAACTATATGACGTCACGCCCGCTTCTCGCTACCAGGTTGATATGACATTTCAGTATATACTCGCTGACCTCATAACCCTGGTATCCTGTGTACGTGTGAATGTCGTCTTGAGAACCAAAATCATCAGATACATACTAGAGCGTACCCATTACTATTTAATATGTATATAAGTTTTTAAAATATGCAAATAAATTAAAAAAATGAAAAAAATAAAACGAATTCACTCCATCTTTGGCAACGATCCCGACTAACGCCGTGTAAGTATACCAGGTTTTTATGAAGTGCTTTAAGGAGGTTAACTTTTAAGAGCATAGTTATAATCTAACATCCCATAGGCACATTCTTCAGCTAATTGATTATGAATGCTAGAAAATTTCAATTATTTTAACATCCCATCATGGGAGTTTATCTCTATAAAATTGAATATTTTCTCAGTCCATAATTCCATTTGGGTAAGCTGTATTTTGGTACAGTATCTTTTTATTGCTTGCAATTACCTCCCAGATTAACCGTTTCTCATGGGGTCAGCAGGAATTGATTGTTGCCCGGAAATTAACTGCCAATATCTGTAGTGTTCCCATGTGTCTTTACGATGAAATCGGGAATAATGGAATGCTTTTACTCCGCAAGCAGTAATATTCAGATCGATACGTGTACGGCTTTCGGAATGATGGGGTGGATCAAAACGGCTTAATACTAATATTGATCAACTGCATATCTTCTATTAAGCGATAATGCGGCTTTTGACAACGTGGTGTGATATTTACGCTGAGATCAGCGACCACAACTTTTATTTAATTCCTCTATCAGCTATAGTTGTTTTTTTTCTTGCTGAGCGCGGATGTGTTGGTCGGCTAAAAAGCATGTTTCTTTCATTTAGCGCCTATATTTATGTGCTAGATTACACATACCTTGCACAATAACGGCATATTCTATGCATAATTTAACAAAGGCTTTCACCACTAAACACACAGATTTAATCCATTTAGTCCATGTGTAAACGATAATTCTATTTCGAAATTAAGCCTAGGCGATAGTCTCTTACAAAGATGTGCGCGGATCTACAAATCATATTTCAAACTTTAATATGACTGACCAGAGGAAATGCCATTCAAACGTAGTCTTACTGGGGGTTAGGAATTACGTGTAGTATCTTTTCTCGTGCTGTACTATATATTTTCACTCCTCCGTCGGTGGAAGAAAAGGTCGCTGTAAACTGAAGAAAATGTCTATTTTTGTCCGTTTCGCAAACTAAATTTAATCCACATTAAGAAATATACATAGTGTCTAGCGCTGCTCTCGTGGGGAGCCAAGTAAATAGCGACTGACACTGACTTATAGAGAAGCCTTGGTGCGTTTAATATAAACCAATTCATGTCTAGCGATGAATATTTATCTATTACCATACAACAGCTGAATTAATCAACGTTTGTTTCCTTCATCAATGTTTCCTTTATATATTAATCACACTAAAATATATGTTTAAATATTCCTCACTTTAATGATTTAGTTATGTTGTGACACATATCTTACGACGTTTCTATCTTTCACGTTCACCTCTCTCGCTGTATGTTGGTTGGCACCTCGCTCTTATTTTATACGCCATAACTCTCGATTCCGCCTCTCTCTTCGTTTATAAATTCAAGGGCAATTATAAAAACTATGAAATTTGAATAGTCCATTATAAATAAAAGAAAATGTCACCGTAGTAGTAATACTATTTAACCCGTAGCTGAAGAAAAAATGACGGATAAATAGAGATACAGATAAAGATAGGAAGTATAGAGAGCAGAAAGGTGGATTAGTGGTTCTTATTTTGTAATTTAACTGGTGTAACTTTGTTTTAGCTCGTTTGACTCATTCGTCTAGTGGTCTCTATCAATTCGCTGTTTTGATACCTCAGCTCCCTATTGCGGTAGCTTTTTTCCAAGAATTGCAGGCATGATGAACAGTCTTCTTGATGGCCGTTTCGTTTCCTACCTATAGCCGTGGTATTTTCAATGCAAATGACAAGAGGCCTCTCCTGTCCTTACAATAATCATCTTTCGCTCTTGTTAGCTCCTTACATTAAGAGGCTTCATGATTTGTTTGGAGCGATTTTTATTAAAAAATATGACAAATTGGAAATGACATTACAAAAAAAACGAATTATAAAAGTAAACTAACTAAATAATACATAGAAAGTCGAAAGAAGAAAATAAGACAAAAAACACATCAGATAACAACAGATTTAATGTATTTCTCTATTATTTTTCAATTTGCTCATCTTTGTTTTTACAGGTATGGGGGATCCTACCAGGTGCCAGACATTCACACGCTATTTCAGAGACTTTAATTGAGATATCTATTTAGGATTCCAACCGTTAGTTAAGTGCAATTGCTTGTTTCTTTCTTTTATCTTTGATTTCTATACTCGCTACTATTTCGGCACTCGTATACTCTAGTCTAACCCTAACACTAACATTAACCCTAACCCTAACCCGAACACTAACATTAACCCTAACCCTAACCCGAACACTGACATTAACCCTAACCCTAACCCGAACACTAACATTAACCCTAACCCTAACCCTAACCCTAACACTAACACTAACACTAACATTAACCCTAACCCTAACCCGAACACTAACATTAACCCTAACCCTAACCCGAACACTAACATTAACCCTAACCCTAACCCGAACACTAACATTAACCCTAACCCTAACCCGAACACTAACATTAACCCTAACCCTAACCCGAACACTAACATTAACCCTAACCCTAACCCGAACACTAACATTAACCCTAACCCTAACCCGAACACTAACATTAACCCTAACCCTAACCCGAACACTAACATTAACCCTAACCCTAACCCTAACTTTAACCCTAACCATATACCTACCCCCAACCCTTACCTCATTGAACACCTTGTTCTGAGGGGAAACATTTTTCTTTGCTGAACAGAAGTGGAAGAATATTTCTATCAGGGTTTCTGTCCTCTATTTTTCTTTGGAATATTTGGCTTGAGCATATTCCGTGGCCTATAACAGTATCCACTATTCCTCTCTGGCCTATCTGAACTCTTGTCTCCTTCGATAAAGGGATAGTCCCTTTCTGCCTCCCTTATAATAATAGTAGATAATGGAACAGTTGGATAGGTTAGCTAGTTTTTATTATCGGGTCATATTTGTTGAGCAACTGAACTGAAAACGTTCTACTGTGGGGGAAATCCAACTCCTCAAAATAGTGCACTGTTGATTGGGACAAATATAATAAAAACTCCTCAGTCAAGAAGGAATTCTGCATCACTGTCCGAGGAGAGAATAAACTAAATGTGGCATCAGAACAGATACTACACTTTGTTCCTAGCCAAATACGTGATAAAGAAAATATTTTTATTACATGTTAAAATTTACAAAAGAAAGGATGAAAAGAAAAAAGTGAAAGTTAACAGAGATTAAAAATAAAAAAGGAAGAGGAAACAGAATAAAAATGTTCAAAAGATATAAAGTTTTAAGTCAAAGAAAAAATGAATATAAGATTTGCTGTTTACTTGCAGAGTTAAACACGAGGTCGGTTTTTAATGTGGGGAAATTCCAGCTCCCTATAAGGGCCATTCTAGATTGGGGCAACAATAAAATTTGCCGCGCCATAGAAGTGTTACGTTATGCCTTACGGATGGGTGTATAATCCTTTATACCGCGTGTCGCCCGTCTCGGCATTGTCGCCATCACCACAATCGTTCTTGTGAGCCCAGGCTGATGTTTGTCCTTTGGTAAACTCACGCACGACACTTGTTATTAAGTTTATCAAATGTTTATTCAAAAGGACAGAAACAGAAATTGTGCATGTGTGTGTGTGTGTGTGTGTGTGTGTGTGTGAGAGAGAGGGAGGGATAGAGAGAGAGATATTAGATAGATTGTCAGATAACCTGTCCTACTACATCAGTCGTACGTTTCGGGAACAGCGCGCAAACACGTGTTCTCTCGTTGAACTGTCGTCAGCCAAGAGAGTGAAATAGGGCTTCGCCCTGAAAATCACGTGGTTTGCATAACTTCCGCCCGGTGTCTTCTTTCTGACATTTGAACTCTAAACTTGTGTACTCTAACACGATTACTACTATATAACAGAAGGAGTTGTCCATCACTGACCAATGACAGAAAAGATGTAGTGTAGTATCACCAAATATCGCGCAATGTTGATCAAAAGTAGCAACCCTATTTGTAAGTCTGTCTGTGTCCCTTTTACAGTGGCTAAAAGAAATGCAATGTCTCCCAGAACTTGGGCAAGCTTACACGTGTCAACTCTGTGTGGTCACGCAGTGATCCTTCTCGTAACCAACGAAAACAGGCTAATAATGACAAAGAAATATGTAAATACACTCTGAATAAACCGAAACTCTATAGACCGGAACACTACCCAGCGATTCAGGAACATTGAACTTAAATGAAACAAATTTAGTGCGAACTTAAATAAATAAAACTTTGAATACGAACGAAGAACTCTGCCGAAACTAACATCTCCTTTTTTATATTTTTCCAGTTTTTATATGAAATTTATCATATAAAATAATTGGTGTATTTTTCTTTTTGGCAATGATGTTGTCTAGTTAACAGCCGATTTCCCGGAAATAAAACAATATACAAAAGTTAAAATTTACCAAACGCAAGAAAATTTACTTGTCTACCTACTTGCACAGGTTTAATCTTCGGAAAGTGGTTTAAAGTATGTTGATTACAATATAGGATTGTGTCTATATCTGCCGAATTCTTTTCGACTGACAATCCAAAATGGCTGCCGTCAGATGTGACTTTGGCTTTTATGACTTATAGATAACAACCGAGATTTCGAAAATTGTAAAGGATTACAACTAATAAATGTCACCACACGCATTAAAATGTAATTTTCCACCTATCTGTATATTTTGAACTCACTGAAAGTGTTTGAAAGTTTTTCGTTATTTCATAATAAGTTTCAGTATCTCGAAGCTAACGTGATCAGAGAATTCTTTACAAGCATTTCGAGGCTACAAATTAACTATGTTAGATAAGTATTTTTTTTTTCAGATAATAAACGCAATGAATAGTGCAGAACGTCTCGCCAAAACTTACAATCTGACATTCCCCTCAAATAATTTTGCGAACAAAGAATGTGTAAAAAAATCTTAGTTATGAAAAAAAATTAAACAAAAACAAATTCAAAGCGATGACATTAAAATAGGAAGTGACACGTTACGACGAGAAGATGAGAAAAGAAAGAAAAAAAGTAAAACGATCTTCGAATAAGAACGTCTTTCCACACATAAAAAAAACACAGACGTAGATGATGAGTTAATGATAATTCGATTTTTTTCTTCCCTCGACGACAGATTTTATTTTTATTTATTTCTTGTTGGCATGAATTTAATTTGTAAGTTTTTTTTTTTTTTTTTTTAGTTGATGATGAATTGCGTTAGCGTATAAAGAGATAATTGAATGAAAGAAAAGGAGGTAATTGAATGAAACAAATAATAAAAAGAAAAGAAACGAGAGAAAAAGTTAAAGTTAACAGACATTAAAAATAAAAAGGGAAGTGAAAAGCAAAGCTGGAAGAAAATGGAAAGACAAGGCGATAAATAAAAAAACGAAGAGAAAAGAAAAGGAAATAAAATATATGACCAACGCGTTTTGTGTGCATTCACTGCACAGACCGTGATCGTCCGCTCGTTGTACCGGTCCAAAATTGTTGTTCTATTTCGACACCGGTCGCAGTGTCAGCCGTGTGGTCTAAGTCAATGCTGCAATCGAAGAATTCTCCCTCCAAATAAAACCGTTTTATTTTCTTTGCGGGTCGCAATGGTACTGGCTTTTGGACAACAGACTAGCAAATGAAATACAATCACGGCAAAATCCAAACACAATTCCAAGAGCCAAAGGGCTCATATCTCTTGAAAACGAATAGAAGAACAACTAACTGTAATAACCAAGAAAACGAAGCTGACTGTTACACGCCAAGAGGGCCAGTTCTCACTCCCTTCCACTGTTTTATCTGCTAGTGTATATGTACTTTCGCCCCAAAATCCTACATGTCCGGACTTTTTCTCAGTCATCTCCATTCGACCACCTAGATAGTGACCACTTGAGATAATGTCCAGCATTATCAATGAACACATAAATATCTACTGCCGAAGGAGTCCGTATTTGCGCACCCATGAAATTGGCATGTCCCTGAATGAGGCATAACCACAGCAGAGAATCTCTTATCTGAAAACCCATTACATTTTGGAGGCCTTATCTCTAACAGCAAAAACTACCATAAAAACTTTTACTCATTTATTTTCAAACAGAAATCAAATTCTGGGTGGTCAAATCCCAAATTAAAATATTTTCAATTTCTTGTTTGACTTCGTTTCTCTTGACCAAATAGTTCTCACCTGCAGCAAGCCGGTTATTCGCATGCAGCCCACTAAACATGACACCTAGTGCATGTTAACATTGTCGAACCAAAAGAAAAGGAAAGGAACATGTTGGCATGACAAATGTGTAAGGAACTTTACCATTTTAGTTATACAGAGTGATTTCTTACGAGATATAAAAAGATTTTGTTTTAAATATTAAAAAATTAATTACATATTTTCTTTGGGTCGGTAATATTTTACAGTATTGAAAAAAGAGTAACTTCACAAAGAAAGAGAGAACGCGAAAGGGTACACATACATTTACCGAAATGATAAATATAACAAAACAAAGAAAACCCAAAGGAAGACATGGACCAAACAAGAAACACAAAGTAGCCCAAATGGAATATAATAAAAAAAACATAACCCAAAGGATAACATGGACCAAATAAAACTAGCACAAAAGAGATATAATAAAACAGATAACCCAAAAGAAAAAAATGGACCAAACAAGAAAAACAAAGTAGCCCAAATGGAATATAATAAAACAAAGATAAGCCAAAGGAAGACATGGACAAAAAATAGCCCAAATGGAATATAATAAAACAAAGATAACCCAAAGGGAAAAATGGACCAAACAAGAAAAAAAAACTAGGTCAAATGGAATATAATAAAACAAAGATAAGCCAAAGGAAGACATGGACAAAAAATAGCCCAAATGGAATATAATAAAACAAAGATAACCCAAAGGGAAAAATGGACCAAACAAGAAAAAAAAACTAGGTCAAATGGAATATAATAAAACAAAGATAAGCCAAAGGAAGACATGGACAAAAAATAGCCCAAATGGAATATAATAAAACAAAGATAACCCAAAGGGAAAAATGGACCAAACAAGAAAAAAAAACTAGGTCAAATGGAATGTAATAAAACAAAGATAACCCAAAAGAAGACATTGACAAAACAAGAAAAACAAACTCGCCCAAAAAAGAATATAAAAATAGCTAGGATTGGGAATATAAGACAACTGTGCCTTGACTAATAGCACCCTAACCTGAGAGTCCAACATTCAATATCCTCGACCTAACATTCACAGATAACATGAATTGGAACACATACAGAGAAGATATTGCCAAGTCTGTCGCAAAGAAGGTGTTTCTATTTACCGGACTAAAAAAACTTATCTCATCTTCTAGTATCCTATACATCTACAAAGCAACCATTCGGTCATGAATGGTGTATTGTTGCCACCTCTGAACTATTGCACACACCGCTAGTTTCTCCCTTTTAGACCAGGTGTACAAAAAGAGTCACTAACTTAATAGGTCTCACACTGTCTAGCAAGCTC
This sequence comes from Sepiola atlantica, assembly GCA_963556195.1. NCBI lineage: Eukaryota > Metazoa > Mollusca > Cephalopoda > Sepiida > Sepiolidae > Sepiola > Sepiola atlantica. The sequence continues at coordinate 19,171,814 of OY744539.1, forward strand.
CAGTTCCTGTCCAATATTGTATCACTGTGCTGGTTTTACAAGTACTTCAATGGAACGTGCTTCGACGATCTTGCTGCACTTGTGATACCTCCGACCAACCCCTTAATCAGCAAAATCCCACCCCTTTAATGTAGAGGTACCCAGATGGCGGAAAGCTTAATACTCTAATAGCTTCTTTTATCGAACTGCTTGGCTTTTTGGAATTCCCTGCTGCTTTCTGTTTCCAGACTGTACCAACATGCAGAAATTTAAATGTAATGAGGACAAACATGTCGCTACACAACTCCCCACTTAGCACGTCCCTGTTAATGTACCCCTTACTTCTCAGTGGCCCCTTACATCCCAGTGGCAATATTCCTTGTTTAAGGTGAATATAAGTAAAAAACATATGTGATAATAATGTGATAATAATCAAATAGTAGATATCGTCGTTTCAACAGTTCTCAGTGTGAAACTGAAGGATGCATAAAAAGTAAATAAATAGATGGAACTTGCCAAAGAGCGAACTGGATGATTGAATATTAAGTAAAGTTACGATATACAAATAATCCATATAAATAACATGAGAAGAGACCAACAAATATTCTTGTGTATGGCTAAGAAAAGGCCACTTGAACAAATAAACGGATTTTTTACTGACAGCTTCACAGAACAATGTGATTAGAACTAACTACGTTAAAGCTAAAACAGATAAAACCTAGGAGAACAGATTGCGTGAGAAAAGAGACTAAACAATAAATCACATAATAAGTGAATCCTATCAAACTAGCCCCAAAAGAATACAAGAACAGACACGACTGCGTGAGGTAAGCAGTACCCTGGGAACGATGCCAACGAACGCGGACAAATTGTACAAACATAAACCAGAAACAGTACTGGAAAACGAAAATCACAAAATATTCTGGTGCATGGCGGTGCAGACAGATAAACTTATACAAGCGAAGAGACCTGATATCATATATATAGTCAACAAGAAAGAAAAATCCTGCCAAATCGTACATTTTTCCGTTCCAGCAAACAAAGCGTGAACATCAAGATGTACTAACGAAGCAAATACACGGAACTTGCTAGAGAATTGAAAATAATATTGAGCATATTACAAATAATCGTAAGAGTACTAGGAACAGCCACCCAAAACGGGAAAACAACTGGAAGAGATTGGAATCAAAGACCTTACTGAGATCATACAAAGAACAGCATTTATGAAAACAGATGCAATTATAAAGAAAAGCTTCGAATGCGGAAAGCAAATAGCATAGGCTACGAACGGTAATCAGTTAGATGGAAGTTTCAATAGGACGACAACAAAATAACAGGAAGAACACAACCACATGAAGACAAGGAACAAAAACTGCAAGAAATATAATAAGCTGGCCCCACTCCGAAAAGTGATGGCACCAGCCTCGGCTGATACCACACAAAATAGTTGTGAAGAGGCAAGGAGAATAGGAAGACCGATGATGGAAGCACTAACCAGACCTCCACTGGAAAAGTGTGGAACGTACTGGGACCTTGGGTAGGCTTATTGCCACGCAAATCTCAGAGGATACCAATGGTTGTTACCAGAGATAAATAAATGGTAAGCGGCTGTTGCGATACCGCAAAGGCATTTGCAATGATTATCGAAAACAGGTAGAGAATACTGGAAATCTGGGTAGACTTTTTGTCACTCAGACTCCAGAAAACACCACCAGTTATCATCAATAAGCAATCATTGACGATGATTTGTGTAAGAACTCGTAGTGAGTACAAAAGATAATTGCTCACTGAATAATAAACGGTAGTGTTCCCTGGAATCAGAGTGACAAAAAGGCTATCCATATTTCCAGTACTCGCCACCCTTTTAGGTGACCATTGCAAATGACTTTGCATTAGTAGGCGGCAGTTGCGATAATGCAAAGTCATTTGCAGTAGGTATCGAAATAGGTGGAAAGCACTGGGAATCTGGGGAGTCTTGTTGTTATTCAAACCCTATGGGACACTAGCGGGTATCATCAGTGAACAACCACAGATTACCAGCGTGAGAACTCCTAGCGAGTAAATAATGTTAATGCAAAGTCATTATTTATGAGCAACCTTTTTTCAATTTCAAATGAACGTGATATTTTTTCAAGTAGACACCTTTATTATGTAATTAACTTGTTAATAGATATTTAAAATTCTTTCTAGACGGGGCACGTATGAAAGACTTGCAATCATTTATGCGAAACGGAGTAATAATAACCACTGGGTCGTGGAAGAAGACACTTCAGAATTACGAAAAAAAAAGCGAACAACAACAACAACGAAAAAATATATAAGATGGCCGACTCGTATCTAATGGCGGACACCAAAGCAACAAGAAGAAAGTCGCTGAAGTGCGTGAATGCGATTGCCAATGAGTCGTCAAAAAAAAGAAAGAAAAAAAGAAAAAATTGTAAAGACGCAAGAAGAGTTTGAACAAGGAATATAAAATCGAGAAAAAAAGAAAAGAAACGGTAAAAAAATATATACGTATACTTGATGGTTCTTTGATGAAAATCAAGATGGGTCTCTGCGCATGCGTTGTTAAAGTTTGCCGGAAGTACTGCCCATTCACACGTCTTTGTGATAACAATGCATCATAGAGTTAAAATCACTTGGTGGTGAGAATTCTTTTGTTTTGTCTTTCTAATATATATTTTTATTCTTTCCTGTGTGTGCTTACTGATTCTAAAGAAGATATACAAGGTATATTCACCGGTACGTAAACCGGAAGCCGTATATATATATATATATATATATATATATATATATATATATATATATATATATATATATATATATATACAGTTAAATATAAATATGTATAACTTATGTACGTATATCTACCTATATATCTACCTATATATATATATATATATATATATATATATATATATATATATATATATATAATTATATTTAAATATATGTATATGATTTTCTACATTTATATGTATATGTTTTTTCTCTCTATTTATATTTATATATATATGTTCATATATTTACATATAAGTAACTTCATTATTGATTAACGTATAAATATATATATATATATATATATATATATATATATATATATATATAAACATGATAAGGTAAGTTTTGATTCATCGCTGAAACTTCTATATTGTCTATTAAAACGGGAATATAGCGTATGTTTTGATTAATCGATAAGCTAATCTTGTAATAATAGTTTGTTATATGCGACAATTTCAAGACATAGAAAAAAGTATCACTCACACTCGCCTTTTATACTGAAATATTCTACGCGTTTTCTTATGAAGCCGGTGAGAGATATTACGTTTACACGCTAATAAACTTATGTATGCACTCTGTTAAAATATCTACAGAAATGCCAACAAGAAATCGTAATCAGATCAATTCAAAGGAATTTCCTATATTTACATATATACCTACCTCACTCCTGACGCACTCCTCTACCTGTATAAGAGCCATATAAGTCATAAGATTAAGTAGTGTCTGCTGTCATATCTGTAGAACACTCTTTTTTACCTTGACAGTGTACAACACCGATTTTGTAATTAAGTGGGAGATTAACTCTTCTCTCTCTGTACAGTCCCTTTCACACACAAATTATGTTGTTTTCCTCTCTCTGCTGCATCGTAATGTTCATAGTAGGTGCTCGACTGAGATCCAATAAATCGTCTACCCTGTAAAACATTCACAGCAAGAACTCGCCTAGTTACAACCTCAGCAAAGACCGTTCTTTTTCTTATTCTGTAACAAAAACCAAACGAAACTTCCATGAACAACGTTATTTTTTCTAGAACATCACATCTGTGGAACAAAATACCACAGGGTTGCTTCCCAACCGACTACAACATTATCGTCCTCAAGTCTAATATAAACACATTTTAGCCGTTCTCTTGGATAGTCAATTCTTCTTAATTCAGATTTTTGCCGGTTTCACCCATTCTTTCTAAGGCTCTCGTCGTGGCGTTCTACAACCCTTATCCTCGTGTGACCCTTTATAAGAGGTGAACTATTAATAAAACAAAAATGCAAAATTCTCTGTAATGAATGTAATGACTGTTTCTAGAGAGAAAAACACACTTTGATTTCATTTCGTTTGGTTATGTTTTGTTTTTTCTTCTTTGCCGTACATTTATTTTAAATAGATGAAATTGTTTTTTTTTATTAATTGGCGCCGCTTAAACGCATCTCTTATACGCTTTTCCCAAATGCAACTTTCTCAAGAATGGTTAATCTGCAATCCATTTCATACAATGTCGAATTTAGTTCTTTTAACGGTGTTGTCTAAAATAATTACACATTTCTACAATGATTTACAAGAGAGTAGAAAGTGAGCATTGGGTTTACTTTCGGCAGCCTCGTAACTCTCGCTTCCCTTATTTTGTCCTTTAGTCCTCACATTTCATAAGTAATGTTTCTGACAAAGGAGAAAAATTGCTGTTTTCTGGCTCGGAATCTATCCATCTAACACTTATCGTTGGCTAGTTTTTTTTTTTACTTTGAAGTGGTAATGTTTATTTTTAGATCCTTACATCAAGTGGATTCATGCCTTGTCTGGAGCGATTTCCATAAAAAATAAAAAACATTAAAAAAAATACAAAATAAAATATTGGGTTAGCAACTAAGTTACCGCTGTCTTTTATATTTAAATTTAAATTTGAAAAGTTTAATAAAAACTAACAACTAATGTCATACGTTCATCAAAATTATTAATAGCTATTCGGTAGAAATTAAAAAAAATGAATAAATAAATAGAAATAATAAAATATAAACACAAAGAAGGAGATTTCGATAATGCTCATTTCTCTTAACATGACATTCTCTTGGCTATGAGCAAAGTGTTGTATATGTTCTGATACTACACTTTATCTTAACTGTCCTCGGTCACGGAAGAAAAAAATTATTCTAGACTGACGCAATTTTAATTTTTATTTGTCTTAATCTAGAGTGACTCTTTTTAGAGAGCTTGGTTTTCACTATATTAAAAACCGACCATGTGGCATACTCTGCCCTCGTGGGAAGGAAACTAAAAAGGGGCATTCCATTTTACTTATCGAAAAATAACCAGAAATTAACTTAAATTGACTTAAATATTTTCTAACTCATCTATTTTTTCACGTCCCAAACTGCGTGCTCCCAAACTGACCTTTTCTATCTCCGTCTCGTTCTCTCTCTTTCTTTCTCCCTTTCTATCCTTCCTTACTCTCTATCTGTCTCTCACGTTCTCTCTCTCTCTTTCTATGCTTCTCTTACTCTCTTTCTCTCTCTTTCTCTCTCTCTCTCTCTCTCTCTCTTTCTCTTTCTTTCTCCTTCATACACACACTCTCCGGGTTTCTCAAATTCTGAGGCTGATAGCCAATATTAAAAGTGAATAATGTCTATTAAACATTTATAATCCATTTTTTATTTAAAAAATATTCAGGTTTATGATGATGATAAATATGAGTTAACTGCAACGCTATAACAACAACAACAACAACAATTGTCTAGAGTGAGATTCGAACCCACGACGACATTAAATAGTGGGACTGTTTAATCATATTTTGTCATTCCATCTCGTTTTTCACATTGCCGCGGTTCGTGCTCTCAAACGGATTATCGTATATTCTCTCTTTCTCTTTCTTTCTTTCTTTCTTTCTCTCTCTCTCTCTCTCTCTCTCTCTCTCTCTCTCTCTCTCTGAGCTATGCGACGTCATATTTGTTTCCATTAATTCCCACAGTCTAGTAATCCTCACTTCGAGTCAGCAAGTTGTCCCTGGCTGACCTTACATTTACTGTTATTCTCAACTAACCATTTTATATTCGTTCTCGACAATCAGTACTGGGCTATTTCGGTGGACTTTTATCTGCCGGGCTGAGGTATATTGTCCTGGGTAGTTCTAGGAAGTGCACCCTCCTAGGCCTTACCTCTCCTCTTTGGGGTAGAGTAAGTTCATTGCTTACTTCGTGAGGCACCTGACCGGGAAATTCCGACGGGGCTGCCCAGACTAATTTTACTAAGTCAAAGAGCTCCTTCTTAGGGGAGTTGGCTTGATTCTCTCCCACTTTCTGGCCTTGTGCCACATATTGCTGCAATGGGAAGCAATTAAATAATGGGTCTCCTCGACAAATATCATTCGTTTGATGAGGACGACGTATTAGCAAAGAATAGGACAAGAGACAATACGACATTCTATTTTACTGATGTGAAACTAAACAGAAATTAACTGTAATTAACTGGGGAAAAGACAGATTATTTTCCAAAATAATACCGAAATGCAATTCTCGAGAAAAAAAAGAAGATTCCAAAATTTGAAACAACAATTGCCCCCTCCCCTAAAATTATAACTACAATTCGATATACACCCCACTAAGTAAATTATGAACAAAAGATAAGTAATCTGTTAAAATATAAACTCTACGAAATGTTTACTGAAAACTGTTTTTTATCCAAGTTTAAAACTCGCTTATTATCACGAATAGCTGTCTCAAAATACAATAAAACATAGACTACTAAATCTAATGTTTCACTTGGACATAACATATTCTTGTATTTTATTTATTTTATAATTTAAGAGAGACAGATTTTAGAATTATTTTTAATGTGCATCCTTCAAGTTTATTCGTGACACAAGAGGTTCGTCTGGAAAATAATATAAAAAGTTGTTTATTTTAAAAGGATTGGCTCGCACATAAAAATCTGCAAATTCTATTAGTTATGGCTCTGGGTGTGACATTCTATTTTTGATGGAAATCAGCTTCGATTGTTCATTTACGAAAGCAGCTGAAACAAAATGGCGTTAGAAGAATTTTGGAATAGAAATAAATTATGACACGGGGGCTAAGTGGTTAAGGACGCGGACTGAGGACCTGGGTGTTTCGGGTTCGAAGCCAGTTCGTTCCACAGAAACACTTTCACTAAAACCCTCACTATCTAATCTCCTGGAGAGGAAGTACATGAAATACATAAACATTAACAACTGACGGTCGACTCATTTAATAAAGTATATAATACATTGACGTTAAAATCTTTTTTGTAATCAACATTTTAATGGTGATTTTTTATAAATTTATTTAAAAACAAATATTTTGATAGATATTAGACTAGTTGAAGTACAAGTTTACGCCGAGTTTCGTAATTTTTTAATATTATAGACAAGATTAGAAATCAAGAACTTCTATTAAAAAATTTCATCGATTATTTATTTACAAAATTATTAACGTTTTATGATGATAGATATTGGCTAGAAAATAACTAGAAAGCTATAAAAACAAAAAAATCAATTGTCTAGTGTGAGATTAGAATCCACGATGTCATATAATAGTGTGACTGTTTACTCATATTTTGTCATCCCATCTCATGTTTCACTTTCACGCGCTGTGTGCTCCCAAACGGATTGTCGTCATTTCTCTCTCTCTCTCTCTCTCCCCCCTCTCTCTCTCTCTCTGTTTATATTAATTCTCACAGGCTTACAATCCTCACCTTGAGTTCAGCAAGTTGACCCCGGGTGCTGAGCTTTATTCACTGTTTTTCTCAACTAACCATTTTATGTACTTGTGGCTTTACTCTCAAAATATCTCTCATTATTAATGTGATGCGAACGACATAATTGTTTTTTACATCCGTCTGTCTCAGGAGACAATGTAGTTCAGCGCCTCAGATGTGTCCGTTGCCGAATTGCAGCGTCTGCTGTGACTGCAAGCCTATGCTGGATCGACAGGCTCTGTTTTAGTTGCCACTGGTGTCTGGTTTCTAAAGTTCGGTTGCAGCCATCTGCTGTCTGTGCTCTCTCCTCTCCCTCCACTGCTGGTATCTCTTCTCCTCACTCCTCTTGCAGCATGCCTTTGCAGCTCTTCTCCAGCGGCTGCACTCCCAGCCTGTTGGATGCATGCCACCTGCCCTCATGTCTCGCTAGCAGCCAGCATTTAAGTGTAAGACAGGTCTTCCCTCTGGTCTAGAGCCGGTTGCGAGCTCGTCATAAAGAATATTCTTTGGGATCCTCCCATCGTCTATTCACCTGATATAGCCAAGCCATCGGAGTCTTTGTTGGCTAAGCAGAGCAAACATGCTCGGGGTGTCTGCGAACGACTTATAAACAGAGAATAGGACAACATTTTGTCTAGTGAATCGGCTCGTGTATCCACTTGGAAACTGTTCTTAAATATTCCACAACATAAACCGAATAATGAGAGTAGATGAATAGACATGATAACAAGAGTAAGCAAAGAGTGCACTATTGGCTGTCTCAGACAATACCCCTAGCCTAAATTAGCAAAGTAAATTCATAGGTATTGGTTATATTATTAGCATTTGTTTCCCCGATTCTTTCACGTACTTACAGAAGCGAACACGTGAAGGTTGTCAACATCTACAAGTGAAAGTTATTCTTTGGAACCGACTGGATTCGAACTTGGCACACCTGAATCGTAAGTCCGTGTCGTTAGCGACTTCACCATGGCCACATCCCCTTACTTCATTTAATCAAGTAAATGACCATCAAAATGTCCAAATTCCAACGTCATGGACTTTATCGTTTGGAGTTTACAATTATAACAACATTTATTACATAGAAGAGAGTTAACGAAGATAAAATATTTTAAAAGACTGTTGATAAAACAGTCTACGTCGTTGTGCAGCTGCTCATCTAACATTTGTGTTTTTTGTATTTTAACAATGTCTCTGATACTTGCAAGTGCTTTGTATTTCCAACAATTAGATATGCACCTGTAACTTTATAGTGCTAAATTTAGGTTTTTGTATGTGGGAGGGGGGCTTATAGTTTTAAAAGAGAAAATTACCTTCCTTACCTGATGGTTTATAACATTTTAGACTAGTGTTTAGATTGAAACGTTGCTGATTTTGTAACGCACACTGTACTTTACAAATATTGGTACTTCTGCAGTTTACGGACCGTGCTTAAATGAAAACTTTATTATTTAGAAAGCCATTCTTAACATGGGCAGGTGGCTTTGTTAAGTATCCTATACTTTCACATAACAATTTAATAAACAAAACACACCATAAAAATTGAATTTAACTTGAGAATCCTATCCAAAGAAAAGCATGGTCCGTAAACTGCAGAAGTACCAAAATCTCAGCAAGGGGGGGGGGGGGTGTTTAAGGTTAGAGAGTTTGTATGCAAAACGCAATAAACGCCATTTTCAAAATACGAAACTTTCACTACAAAAGTATTGCATTTTCCCACTCGACCAAACCCCAAAATTATGTTTTACATAATATGATACCGATATGAATTATTTTTGCTTTCAATTGAGATAAGATTTTAGTCGAAGTCTAGATTTAATATATTCTTCCTTTATTGTTAACGGTCTCAATTTAAACAAATTAGATTTATCGGGTTTTGCATCCGAACTCTTCATTTGTTCATTATTAAAATTCTGCTAAAGTGCCATTTCGCTACGTACCACTTGCTACTTCCGTGTATTATTCAACTTCCTGTACACGTAGTTCTCGTTCAACTCTTTACTTATAATAAGGGTTTCTTTTCTCTTACCAAATTTTAAACTTATATGGACATTTTATCATTCTAACCATATCTTTACACACACGCATCTAAATATTGCGAGAAAATAAACTTCTCGTTTTCCTGTGTTTCGAAATAAAATAACTCAAAAAAATCCCAAATATATCGAATTACTTTCCATAGCTATCTCCTTCTTTGCGCGTCTTTAAAGCATATGGTCATACGACGGTGTCCAAGTATTTTACGCAACCCTTTCCATTATTGTACTTTGTGAGATATTTCAAGCTTTCTCAGTTCTCAGGCGGTTGAGTGTTTTCCACTGAAGCCAGGATGTTTCTGAACCGGGAGAAAGGGTCTCAGAAGGGGGTATTGCAATGTTAGTAGAAGGGGCTAATCTCTAGCCGTCTGGTCCACAGGTGTAGTCTTGTTTGTTCATGAGATGTTGTTAGGGGCTCGACATGGCTGAGAATCATTCTCCTTGACGTCAGTCCTTGAACCGTTGGTTTACGTCCATGAAGATGACGTTGAACTCTGATAGCCTTTGTGAGTTCTACTTGGCTGGCAACTTCACGTATTACACTTTAAGGGATAGTGTCAGTGAGGAGATGCAGGTTGTTCAGGTTAGTATGCTTAAGCAACCAGTGATCAAGCGGCAGGCGTTGTTAAATGCTGAGTCTAGTTTGTTGGCGTGCGTTGATCTCTCCAAGATAGGATGAGCATAGCCCACAGAGGAATAGCACAGAGCTAAGGCAGTACATCTAATATGGTGTGGTGTGGCTCCCCACTTAGAGTTAATCAGTTTCTGAAGGATGTTGTTCCGGGAGCTGACTTTCATTTTTTCTTCTGTACATAGATCTTCATGAAATCCAAACGAACGCTTAAATATGTGGATTTGTTTTAAATTGATACCCATTTGTTAGACAGTATATCACATCACTTTTTTATATAACGATCTTCATTAAATCCACATGAATGTTTAACATTTGTCTTGTCGTAAATTGATGCTAAACAATTCCCCACATTCCATTGTATTACTTTTTAAACGGCCTTCCTTAAATAATTAGTTTTTCGCTCTAGCCTTCATTACTATTTTAAAAAAGGCTTCGCGAAATCGACAAGCATACTTAGCAATTCCTTTGTACTAAATTGATAATTAACATTTTTTACCACCATATATATCACATTTTCTTTAAAAAAAAACAGGCGTTCCACGAATCTATAGCTTTTCCTAAGAGAGTATTTGTTTTAAATTGCTAGTATTTTTTAAAGCAATATATCTTATTATTTTTTAAACAGACCTTCGATAAATCGATAAGAATGGTTAAGAGTTGACTATTTTTTTTTCATTGATAACGAAGATCTCATCACACTCTGTAGGAACCTCCGTAAAATCGAGGAAAACCTTATAAATGAGAAGAGTAATGTCCTTTCACAACTTTTCACGGGTGTGTTTTTATATTCATTTATTTATTCTTTTTTAACTGGTATTTTCGAGTTTTAAATTAATTCTTATTTTTTATAATATTATATAAGACGCGTAAAATGAATTCCTAGAACCGAACCGTTTGTAAACATTTTTATGTCTCCTTATGATGATTAAACTCAAGATGTAATGATACTAAATCTTGTGTCTAGTATCCTTATTCCAAGTTTGATAAAAAAAAACATTCTTTTTTTTTTATTCTAGAAAATGTATAATGTTTACGGCGTTCTGAAGAAAAAAATGAAACTCAAGAAATCTTGCTTGATTTATGTCTAATGACTATGGCACGTTGACACACCGGGTTCCGTGAGATCAACGAAGTTAAGCGAGTGTTGAGCCTGGTCAGTACTAGATGCGTGACTATTTAGGAATACCATGCGCTTCATGTGGACACCTAGCTATGGTACAAATAGCGTCTCTAACCCGCAGTGCCTAGTGTAGCGACTATGGTAAAAAAAAAACGATGAATGGCAGTGACCAATAAGGTGGACGAAAATCACAACACGAACATAACACAGATGCATATGATAATGATAGTTAAACTACTAGATACCCCTAGATGAACCCTTTCATTGACAAAATATATCCTCCATCAAAGACCAGCCATTACATAATAATAATTCCCTTTACACACAAGACCCTCGACTGCGAATCAGTGGCGATTTGTGATCGGGGTTCGCGCCCACCGACCATTGAGAATTAGTTCCTACGCTGAAGATTAGGTTAGCATGAAAACTCGATGTCTGTAAGTATTTAAATAATTAATAAATATTTATTTATAAATATATTTATATATATATATATATATATATATATATATATATATATATATATATGTAATATTATGTTATATATATATAATTTTTATAAAATATTTTTCGGGAAAATACTAAACTATAAACAATAAACAAATAAAATAATGATAAATAAATACGATGTTTTCAAATCCCAGCCAGAGCCTAATCAATAAATTATGCCAGTTATCAAACTTTTGAAGCAGTAAAACAGACAACACCAATCATAAATAATTAAATCAATTTAATATAACTCAATTACGATTAAAACTCATATATTATTTCAATCCTAACCCAGTACTTATTTTAAAAGGAACACGTCAACAACGCACCGATTTATACGGTATATTCAGACGCTAGCTCTCTTTATTTTCTTCTTTTTTTCGAGACGAGTTCTTTTAAATACGAAACATGTAAATTAAACACCAAACAAAATTACACGTTTAAAACACAAATCTAAAAATAAAATAAATAATAAATCCGATAAAAATATTTAAACCCGAGACTTCAATATTACAACTTTTTAACGACGTATTCAAACGCCTCTCTTTTCTATTTTAATTTTCTATGCCACCGGTAATCTCCTACAATCTACAAATAACACGTTGAATTAAAAATAAAAATACCAAACTACTAGAGAATAAATAAGTAAAACCTTTAGTAGAATGAAATGAAAACCTTCTTATAACAAAAAAATCTAAATAATAAATAAATAAAAACTCAATTAATTCCTAACCAATATATTTCTTCCATAGAGACTTTCCAGGAATGCACCGTTTTTTTTTTATCGGTATAACGCAATTTATCATCATGATTTCACCTCATTTAGAACGCTGACGTTTCCACTGGGCATAGAATATTTTTTTAAATTGTAAAAGTCAGCCCATTTTGATGAAACTGCCGTAAGTTTCTGAAATATATAACATATAGTTTTCAAATAAATTATGTTAGCTCTCACTCCTCTGCGATCGAACACTTTATTGATCTATTTAAATATATATATATATATATATATATATATATATATAGTAAGAACCACTTACTACCCAGCTCTACTCACGTATTTAGCACACTTGAATTAAATACTTAAAATCGACACATAAAAAAGTATATCTCATTATACATGTTACGTGGATACATGAAATAATATATATATATATATATATATTTGTATATATATTTATATATTTATATATTTATATATATGTATATATATATATACATATACACATATATATATACATGTATATATATATATATATATATATATATATACATATATATACATATATATATATACATTAAATCCACGTCTGTTTTTCTTTTAAAAGTTATGACAAAACTGTAATTTAAAGTTCAGAAAAAAACATAAATATATATATATATATATATATATATATATATATATATATATATATATGTATATATAAGCTGGTGGTTCCGCATAGTTACGCTTTGCTTTAAGCAAAATTCGTCCATATTTAGGAAATCTGTTAAATGGTTTAAGGAAGTATAGCTTGTACCCAGCTGACCTTTAAAACATGTGCGCACTTACAACCCTTGCCACGTGCTCGCCCGATGTTGTGTACTTCCACACTCGGTGAACATCATATATATATATATATATATATATATATGTATATATATATATATATATATATATATATATATATATATGTATATATATATGTATCAGTTGAAAAAAAACAGCGTTCCCAATCCATCATTATTTCAAGACTGCTTTTAACGCATATAAGGTTTCATAAGTGACCTTTTTCACGAGATTAAGGCACTTGATTTTAAGTGTATTACTCACTGATATTTGTATTATCGCTTATGATGTTTCGGTATATTATATAACTTCGTGAGACATGCAAAAGCCGTAATAAATAAGAGGCTTGCGGAGAAGGGGTTATGAAGTAATATAAAAAGGTTAAAGCAAGTTAGAAAAAAAATTGCTAAAAAATCGGAATTAGCCGAAATAACGAAACTAAGCCATTTCTCTCTCTCTCTCTCTCTCTCTCTCTCTCTCTCTCTCTCTCTATATATATATATATATATATATATATATATATATATATATATATATATATATATATATAGTCTCTCTTGCTGTGTGTGTGCATACTAGAAGAATACCCGTCTCAGGGCAAGTATAATTAATTATTCTAACGGAACAGTTTCGCACCACTTTTATATTTTCTTACGATGATAACAATCAAGATTTAATGATACTGAACCATATGTCTAGAATACGTATTTCAATTTGGATCAACATCTATTATATGATTTTGATTTTAGAAAATGATGCTTTCAATACTAATTATCTTGTTCCTAACCTATACATGTTTGAATAAAATATCATAAGATTTGGCTTTTATATTTAGTTTTAAAAATGAACAATACATGAAACAATTTACAAAACTTCTTTATATACAATATTTCTATTGAAGGTAGTTCCTCTTCTCTGGCCATGAGTAGAATTATTCTGAGGACAAATTTTCACTCTTACACTGTTCATAGACCTTGCTCTTGAGAAGGCTACATAAAGTTGTCCATGAGTAAAGCAAGGTTGTGGTAGGTAGATCCCAACCTTATCGAAAGTTTGTCCTTGAGCTTTATTAATGGTCATTGAATATGATAGGCGGGTGGGAAATTGAGTCCTGTGCAAAACAAATGGAATATTTGCGTCACTGGGATTAAGTTTAATTCTTGGAATTAAAACTCGCTCCTGAGCATGAGATCCACTTATGATTGAAGCTAGAATACTGTGGTTATGAAGCTCCAATACTTCTAAACGCGTTCCATTGCATAGTCCTTGCGTTATTGACAGGTTTCGAAGCAGGATAATAATAGATCCAACTTTAAGATTGAGACGATGAGGAGGCATTCCCGAAGGCGTAAGTGAATTTATGAATTCCATTGGATAATTATTGGCTTCCATTTCATTGTCTGATGATACTGAATCTATACTTAGATATGTTTTGCTCTCAGTTGGTAGTATACTTAGAATATCGTCATTAATATCCAAGCAATCTGCATTTTTTGGTGACAAAATAACTCTACTTTTCATTCGTCTTGGGTGCAATTATCGAATATGTCTGATACTAAAGAGTCATTGCATACACATTGTTCTGGGATATCGATAGTATCATCAGAACCGTTATCAAGTGAACTCTGCACTCGACCATTTCCGATTTGTAAGAGCCATTGTGAGAAAACTTGTTCGTTGTCATTAGTCCTCATATTCTGAGAGAGTTTAAGTTGATGAAAACTGTGCCACATTGGAGACTTCTTTAGACATACATCCAATACTGCAGCAGGTGGAGCTCTAGGAACCACAGGCAGAACTTGCCTGAAGTCTCCTCCTAATATGAAGACTTTACCACCAAATATGCTATTATTATTCATAATATCTTGTAAACAATTATCAATGGCATTTAATGCATATCGAGGGATCATCGACGCCTCATCAATAATGAAGAGCTTCACCTGCCTGAGAATATTTGCTTGGTCAGAATTAGGCGGAATATTGCAGGTAATTGTCTCAGTGAAAGGAACAGGAAGTTTGAAGATACTGTGAAGTGTTTTTCCATTTTTCAATAGTGTCGCTGCAATACCTGTCTAAGCAGAAGTACTAACAGCCACATTTTGAGCCACCAGGTAATCATGAATCATGTTGAATAGAAAAGTTTTGCCAGAACCGCCAGGTGCATCCAAGTAAAACAGTCGATGGTTAGTCTCCAATCCTCTATCTAGTTCACTAACAGCGTTAATGACACTATTAAATACAACTCTTTGCTCAGTATTTAGTATTTCAGGATTAACTTCTTGAATTTCTTCCATATGTTGAATGGCAGGAGGCTCACTGATTGGTTCTGGTAGACCAAGCATCGCACAATTCATGCCGGTTTCATTCAAAATCATATTTATGTGATGCAGAGCGATATTCTCTGCAACATTATCATCATATTGGCGTAAAAGGTCCTCTATCATAAGGTGTTTGTTATCATTCAATAATTGTAAGGCATTTTGTGGTGTATTGTATAAACAAATCATTGCAAACATGTTAAGAAGCTGTCGTGGCATTTGATATATAGCTGCCTCACTTAAAGCCATTTCTAGTTCGTTGTCATCTTCAAGCAGTTGCAATCGAATACAGGCATCCTTAAAGGTCGGCAATTGTTCACCTCCTACAGTTTTCAGGTTATTAAAAGAAGTTGCACCTGGTATATGAAGAAGAAGCATCCTTAAATGAAATTTCTCAGCATTTCTAGGACTGCCAGAGTACATTCTCGTTACAATCTGGCGGTGACGTTGTCTTCTGGTCCAAGTATTGCTTTGCTTATTAAATACATAATATTCAGGAATATCAATATAAAGGTGGGCTCTTGCATCCACGTCACTTTGGTTAAGTTTGAACCATGCAGTTAATTGCGTGTCTCGTCCTTCTGCGCGGACAGCAGCTTGTCCTTGTTCACCCGGCCTATAATAAACTTGTTGCTGGTCTGGTAAATGGAGGGGGAGTCGGTAAACTATGTGTGACTGTCCATGCATTTTGTATTCTGACAAACGCCAAAATGCTTCAGGCGGAGATAACTACACGAAATATATTGCTTAATTTCATTATATTCATTTGCATTAGTTTCATTGTTATTCATATTCATTTCCATCATTGCGCAATCATGTCTTTTATAGACATATTTGAAAAGATATTTCACACTTTTTACTGAGATACACACCTCTACATTAATGTGAGCACCATATTTTCTGAGTAAATACTTATTATATGGTACTACAAACCTGCAGTCAATCTCATGGACACCCACTCTAACAGAATCTCCATTATTTCTGCGTCTGTAAAGAGAATATCCAGAAACATTTGTAATAGTCTCCTCCTGATATGGCATTGGAAATTTCTTCTGACACTCTCCCCCTACCATACAGATTGAATTGGGATTAAATGTACCACAGGGTCCATGAATCATGAGTGTTTTCACTAATTCTCTCAATTCTGGATCATGTTCTGATGGTAATTCAGCTGAAACAATATTATCAATTTGTTCCCTAGTTCTGATTTTATATTCTTCTTGCAGCATGATTAGCATGTGACAATGCGGGAGACCTCTTTTCTGAAATTCAATTACATGTATCGCAGCAATAGGTACCCCAAGTACATGTCTGTCCTTTATGTCAATCATTAAATCATTAAGATGTTGTTTGAAAACTCGTGCCAATAAATCTGGTCTGTTCTGTGCTGTTTCATGAGGCTGTAAGTTTTCAGTTACTTCTCGACATTTTGGATTGCAAGTATACGTTATAAATAAATCAGGCCTTCCATACTTGCAAACTATTGCCATTGCATCTTGGTAGCATTGTTGCATATTTCGTGGGCTCCCTGTGAAGGATGATGGCAAAATGACAGGTACTCCAGGATCTTCATTTTCATTATTTCTTGCAAGGTGATCCATCAAACCTGAATACATTGCAACTCTTAGTCGTGCTTGATTTTCTCAATGAATTTCAAACGACAACCTTCTACTTTAACGTAACCATCGACTATATATTGTTGAAATAGTTTTCCACCACTGTGTATTGGACTGAAGTCACGTCTTATAGATAGACGATATGCATAAAATTCCTGCATAGTCACCTTGTTACGAACTCTAGTTTGCCTATTTGCTACATGAGGAATGTGTATATGCCATCCGAATTCACCATGAGGAAAGAGAAAAACGCCAAAATGAAAAACAAAAAATAGTTTAAAGTTTTAAGCAACACAAAAAGTAGTTTTTAACCAGGTGATAAAAAAATAAATGCAAAAAATAAATAATAAAATTGTATTTATTGCCAATTGTTGGTAAATGTTTGATAAAAATAAATTAAAAAAATTTTTTTTTTCATAATTTATTTACACTGTATTGTGTTCGTTTTTTTGTTATTTGCAATGTTTCTTGAAAATAAAACTGAAAAAGTTTACGAAGTTATCGTCTGCCACACTGACCCTAACTCTAACGACGGGGTCAAAGTTAGCGCGGGTCCTAATGTAACAAAGCACCCTCTATTTGTTAGTTACGCTTGCTTTATTATGAGCCCCCCCTCTAGATAAGAGTCAAATAATTTGTTAAAATAGTCACCCGTGTACGATGGACATTGCGCATATCTACTAGAAAAGGTTGATATGCCATCCGTTCAAAAAAAAAAATAATAATACTGGCCCTCTCTACAACCAAAAGAAAGGAAGTAAATTGTTTTCACTTTTTAAGAAATACCAATGATACACTAATTTTTATGCAGTTAACGTAATTTAATAGACAATGCCCTTAAAAACGCCAAAATAAAAAACAAAAAATAGTTTTAAGTTTTAAAGCATCAGAAAAAAAGTACTTTTTAACCAAGTGATAAAAAAATAAATGCAAAAAATAAATAATAAAATTGTATTCATTGCCACTTGTTGGGAATTGTTTGCTAAAAATAAATAAATATTTTTTTTACTTTTACTTACACTGTGTCGTGTTCGTTTTTTTTTGTTAGTTGCAATGTTTCTTGAAAATAAAACTGAAATGTAGAAAAAAACTTTAGAGGTTGGTTGGGATCGAACTATAAACCAGTCGGGCCGAAGTAAAATATACTACGTCGCTAACTGTTACGCTAAAGGGACAGACTTGAAAATGTAGTTGAAATTGGGCGTATTAAAATGTTTGTCCAAATCTCGGTGCGGTACGCATGCGCAGAGGTTTTGCCGGAAGCGTGACACACGAACACACACGCTATCGTATTAATATATAGATAATACTACTACTACTAATAATAATAATAATAATAATAATAATAATAATAATGATATTAATAGTAATTATAATAATAATAATAATAATAATAATAATAATAATAATAATAATAATAATAATTTTTTAAAAATTATAAAAAAATATTAAAATATTTAATAATAAATATAAAAATGAACTATAGAAAAATAAATAAAATAACATAAAATTATATTAAATTTAGAAAAAAAAAGATAAAAATGATAATTAATAATAATTATAGTGAATAAAATCTAATAAATAGGGGCGTAACTGGGCGTAACTTATTTGACAGCTTATTCATATATACACAAACAATTATCAAAAACAGATCATAATTGCTTTTAATGATAAAAGGTTTTTGAATATAAGAATGAATATATTATTTCGTAATTTCATTCAACAATTCCTCCTTCAGTTTTAACAACGTCTTTAATGTGAAGTATTATTCACCTCCATACAATGATCAGGTGATCTTTGTTAATATTAAACATTACTCTATTGCGACGTTTAAAAATTATTTAGGGTCATGAGAGCGCTCATAAACTTTTCATCATCAACGCTTTATACATAATAGCTAAAATATTTATATCAGTCTGTGGTATGATGATGGACTACCCCAGCATCTCTGAGGTTCGTAATACAATTAAGGCAATGCATATCGGGATGCGTTTGTGGTATTTCTGTTCTCTTTTGTGCAGGTGACAAGATCGCTGCAGATGTACATCATCTGATATCTGATTTAGAGATGGGTGCTCCGGTATCTCAGCACTAGATAAACGCTATTCAAGTTTCTTTATTCAAAAGATAAAGGAACACGGTCGGCCTGTGGAGATTCTCTAAGTTGAAGGTAAGGTCTTTTTAAAGCTTTTAGTTAACCGACTCATTCAGCGGTTATTCTCTTGGTTATCCCGGAATGCCAGAGTGGCTTTAGATTCGGTCGTGATACAATGGACATGATTTTTTTTGTACAACAAAACTTGAAGAAGAGTGCGTCGAACAATTGATTCTGGTTCGTTAAATTGTGTTTGTGGATCGTTGCAGCATGTTATTCCGAATAGAATGTAATTCGATTTAATTTCTTCCAGAAAATGCTTTTTTGCAGTAGAAATTATTTTTAAGTGGCCGACACCTTAACAAATAGGATGTAACTCTGTATTCGTGCATACAGAGTTACTTGGCTTTTATTGGAAAAATAAATGGCATAGTTAAAACAAAAAAGAAAATCAAAACAAATGTCATGTAAATACACTGCTGGAAAATCCTAGATAGGTGCGGTCGTCGTAAATAGCTTTTAAAAAATGCCGGCCCATGACATTTGGTGAAAAAAAAAACCCGCAGGAGAGTAAATGTGTTATTGGAAGCATTTACATAAGATTACATCAAAATGATATAATATTATTTTAATTGTTAAATATGCATATATATATAAAGTGCTTGCAGATTTGACGAAAGCTTTCGGCACTGTTAATAGACAAGCACTATAGACAATGCTCGGTAAAATCGGATGTCCACATGATTAATCACAAAACTTAAACAACTTAACCAAGATAAAAAGGCACGCTTTAACTTTGTCGGTGCATTGTTTGAACCGGTAGCTATTAATAACTCTGTTAAACAATGCAGTATTTTTCACCGGCGTTGTTCTCGATACATTTTGCGATAACATTTGACTACGTTTTTCAGTACTATAACTTCGGTCTACTAATGCGTTTCCTAACTCTAACCCTAACCCTTCCTCTAACCCTTACCCTAACTCTTTACTACGTTTTTCAGTACTATAACTTCGGTCTTCTCATACGTTCCCTAACCCAAACCCAAACCGTAACTCTAACCTTTACCCTTTACCACGTTTTTCAGTACTATAACTTCGATGTTCTCATACGTTCCCTACCCCTAACTCTGACCCGTTACCACGTTTTTCAGTACTATAACTTCGATGTTCTCATACGTTCACTAACCCTAACTCTGACCCATAACTACGTTTTTCAGTACTATAACTTCGATGTTCTCATACGTTCACTAACCCTAACTCTGACCCTTAACTACGTTTTTCAGTACTATAACTTCTATGTTCTTATACGTTCACTAACCCTAACCCTAACCCTAACCTTTACTACGTTTTTCAGTACTATAACGTCGATGTTCTCATACGTTCCCTAACCCTAATCCTAACCCTTTACTACGTTTCTCAGTACTATAACTTCGATGTTCTCATACGTTGCCTAACCCTAACCCGTTACTACGTTTTTCAGTACTATAACTTCGATGTTCTCATACGTTCCCTAACCCTAACCCGTTACTACGTTTTTCCGTACTATAACTTCGATGTTCTCATACGTTTCTTAACCCTAACCCTAACCCTAACCCTAACCCTAACCCTTACTTCCGTGTTCTCATACGTTTTCCAACCAACGGTAGGATCTTCAACCTGGCACGATTTTATTCAAAGTCCAAGAATTTTCAAATTATCTTGCGAAGGCAACATTATGCCGATGATGAGGATTTCGTTGAACACACTGTGCAGGGTATGCAGGTGATAATTGAAACTCTTCTCTCATCTGTACCCAACTTTTAGTTTCACAATCTGGAGAAAACTAATGTTAAACTCACAGCATCACCAGGACTCTGAAATGTCGAATCCAACCTTTATGTTAAATGCACAAGTAAAGTACAGTTGAGTTCTTTTAAATATATTGGAAGCATTTTCTCCAACGATGGATCACGTGATCCGGAAATACTTCTAATGGTCAAAAAAGCTAGCAAAGCTTTTGATAGGCTTGTCGTCAGATAGAGTAATTACTATAAAAACAATACTTAGAATATACCAATCTTTCCCCGTGTCGATTCTCCTGTATTCTTCATGTACCGCTGACACATCAAAACTCCGGATAGGTTCGACCAATCATGTCTCATGAGAATCATAAACGTTAAATAACGAAAATAATTTTTTTTTTTAAGTTTTAACTCTCTATAATCTAAATTTATATAATATAAACCCCAATAGGTGGGTGTTGTGATTTTTATGTGTTCCCTGTAGAAAATATACATCACATCTACAAGTGTATTTTTATGTAGAATTTACCGGGGAAGGCAATCGAAGTGTATCCGCATCTCTAAGTGCACCCCTAAAATGCCTATGATCGCATAACTCCCTTAAAACTTTAAATATACACTATTTTTATTAAACAAAAATTATATGCATAAAATCGTCCGCGAGAAAACAAAGGAAGGGGTCCGATTCACTAAGTGGCCCCTTAACCTCACAACCTTTTATTTTTTTCTTATTTGGATGAAATTCATATTATATCTATTCAATTCTCTGTGTCAGACAATGTAAGTGGTCCCGGATTTCTACGTTATCCTCTCTGTGCCGAATATCTATGTGCCCCCGCCGCTAAGAGATGGCGACGAAAAACCCTTACAACTTAAAACGTAATATATATATATATATATATATATATATATATATATATATATATATATATATATATATATATATATATATATATATATATATGCATATATTCGATTTGAAAAGACTTTAAACCATATGTCCGTAATAAAGAGAGTTTTCAAACATTTCAGCTTCTTCCGACTATATTAGAGGGGTAAATGGGAGAGGGGAAGTACAAACAAATAAAGTAATATTGTGTTTTGAGCCGAGCGAAAAAATTATAGCAGTGATTCTTATTCAATCCTGAGCAACGTCGGGTCTTACATATTATAGATATCAAAAGTATATATATATATATATATATATATATATATATATATATATATATATATATATATGTGTGTGTGTGTGTGTGTGTGTGTGTGCGTGTGGTATATACATATATATATATATGTATATATAATTATATATATATATATGTATATATATAAATATATATGTATATGTATATATATATAAATATATATATATGCATATATGAATATATATATATATATATATATGTAATTGTATATATATGAATATATATATGTATATGCATATATAAATATATATATATATATGTATATAAATATAATGTATATATATATAAATATATGTATATAAGAATATATATAAATATATATATATATATGTATATAAATATATATACATATATATATATATATATAAATATATATATATATATATGTATATATACAAAAATGGGTAAATATATATATATGTATACATATATATATGTATGTACATATATATATATATATATATATATATATATATATATATATATTATCCCTACCATTGCCACGCTACCTTCTTTCTATGACGTTTTTGGCTGAATGTAAATTAATTTCTAAGTGACCGCTTAACCTACGAAAGCTATGGGGACCGAACCTCGTTTAAAACTTCAAATATATCATATTTTTATCAAATGTATATCATAAGTATAAACTTCTCAGAGGAAGACAATGGAAGTGGTCACGAATCCTTACGTTACCCTCTATGTGCCGAATATCTACATAGCGCCACATCTAAGTGACTCAAAAGAAGAGACATTCCTTAAAACTTCAAATACATATATCCGATATATTATGAAATTTAAACCATATGTATAAGACACTAATTCTAGGAGTTTTCCAACATTTTAGCTTTTTCGACTATATTAGGGGCGAAACGGGAGGAGAGGGGATCAGTAAAATCCACAACGTAACATGGTATTATGAGCATAGTGAAAAAGTATCTAATAATGATCCTCATTCAATCCCGAGCAACGTCGGGTATTTCTACTTGTGTAAAATAAAGCAAAGAACTAGAATACTAATTATCTGAAATTTACATCTCATATATAAACGAGAGAAATAAGCAATTACGATAGTTGAACAAAAACCAATATTACCGTAATAATTAACACTGCACTTCGAGAGCGATAGTAAGGTCACCTTTGGTATGGTTTAACCCACTTTAGTAGTGAAGTACGTCCAAATCATTTTAAACAAAGGGACGTAAATCTTTTTTAAATAAGGTGATATCAATTCATTGGTTGCAAGTTGAAGTGAACACAACCTTACTATAAAAAAGTTCGTACACGTAAATCTTTGCTATTAGCCTAATAAGTCTTCCCTGAAAAAAAAAACGCTTCTGTGTAGCGTACTTTCGATGAGTTTATTTTTATACGACTACTTAGCTCTATCCATGTATTGAGAACTGTTGAAATAAATTATAATGAAGAATTACCACTTAAAAACTAAAAGGGCAAGAACCAAACGCGATTAACTCCAACCCGATAATACTTTGACTAAAACTTAAATATGACAAAAGAAACGAACGGAGCTTATATGCACCAATTTGACTGCAAAATAAAACGAACTATACAGAAACATGTAAAATAAAAGCCTCATCAAACAAAATAAACTCGTGTTATTTACTAACCTTTACCCGAATTACAACATGCGGCCTAAATACATACACAAACACAGACACATCAATCTATTTATCTCTGTCTGTCTGTCTGTCTGTCTCTCTCTCTCTCTCTCTCTATATATATATATATATATATATATATATATATATATAATGAAGAAGAATGGAAAGGAATTAGAGAAGCAAAAGCCAAATCATAATTCAATTCAATTGCTCAGAGCAAGGTATATTCCGCAAAAAAGGCAATTTATTCAAGTTAAATTTTCCTTAAGCCAGGCTTTTCAAAGATCAAAATCTTATCATCAGAGGAAGTCGCTGGGATAGATAAGTTGGCAAAGGCCAAGATTTAAAATTTGAAAAAATAAAATAAAAGTTGTAGGGGAAGAAACACAGGGCAAAATTCTGCCCGAATGCAAGCAAATGTCCTATTGCTAAAAAGTCCGGTGTCGAAAAGTCCAGCGGAGAGAATGAGATGTAGATAGGTAGGTCGTTAAAAGGCCCGAAAGGTTGTGAGAGAGGATTCAAAGTTGAATTCCAAGAAGCCACAACTTCAGGTGCGGCGAAAATAGAAAATCCAAAGGGTAAAATGTCCAATAATAGGTACGCTCGTGGATGCAGGCAGGCAGGCTCAGAAGAGAGTGAGGTGGAAAATATTCGCCATTAACAATACTTCCTGGGCAGAAATATATATATATATATATATATTGTAATGTATAGAGATATATATATGGCAATTAAGCTACACAGAGGTGTCAACGTTCCATTCTCGCAGAGAATCGTAAGTCTGTGTATCTTAATTGCCATGATTATATTTTTATACTTTACTAAATAAGCTTTACTCACGCATTGAGCACTGTTGAAGTAAATACTGAACATCCACACACTATATATTACGTAACATTATAATATTAGGTGTATACATAAAATAAAGTATATATATATATATATATATATATATATATATATATATATATATATATTAAAAGAGAGAGAAGGGGGATAGATAACATATTTTGAAAATATGTTCAGCACATGGTTTAGTTATTCTTTTGGGGTGTGGAATAATGATTTATTTTTATATAATGAATCAGATGTCAAACATCAATATATATATATATATATATAT
This sequence comes from Sepiola atlantica, assembly GCA_963556195.1. Lineage (NCBI taxonomy): Eukaryota > Metazoa > Mollusca > Cephalopoda > Sepiida > Sepiolidae > Sepiola > Sepiola atlantica. Next base: position 19,196,861 of record OY744539.1, read on the forward strand.
ATATATATATATATATATATATATATATATATATATATACATGGAGAGAGATACAGACAAAGAAAGAGAAAGAGAAAGCGAGAGAGATTACATATGATACTATACTTGGTCTAAAGGCTAACACATGCACCCGGATCCCGAGTAATCTAATTAATGACTAGCATGTGGTACGTATTATATATATATATATATATATATATATATATATATATAAAGTTAGCCATGCTGATGACGGCTGTGAGCCAGAAACACGTGTCCATGGATTACTTTTATGTACGTATAAAATAAATAAATAAATAAATATATATATATATATATATATATATATATATAAAACTTCTTTTGTAATATTGTGAGGAAAATCCCTGCAGAGTTCTCGATTAATTGAGAATCTAAATTAAGAGGGTAATAATTATTTTTTGGTACAGAAAAATTTCTACAACATCGGAACCGTCGCTTTCAAGCTCAGAAGGACTTAACCATCCGGCTCTCTTCAGCTCATGTTGTCACTTATTACAGGAATGCTAATTCATGCATCACTCTCGTTTGTGTACTTTATTTGCTTGGGAGTTTTATGTATATTTGTTTAAAATTAGTGTAAGGAAGGTGTGCGACTATAAAGTTTAATAAAAAGTTTTGAAAAAAGGGAGCGGATTGTTTTGAGACATTTAAATGAAGAATTTATATGTTAAAATTCGTTCCAATTTTAAATCTCAACTGTTACATTTTACCCCCCCCCCTTTTTTTTCAAACCTTATTAAACTTTATAGTCTCACGTCAGTGTAAGGACGAATTATTCCCACCAGTCGCCAGACTCCAACCCCAGTCGTTGTCAACAACTCGGTAAATAAGCGATCCTATTTAAAGGTAGCTGTCTTAAAGTTTCCGACTTGTGAAAGGAACACACACACACACACACATATATATATATATATATATATATATATATATATATATATATATATATATTTTAAGTCGAACACTTTAGGATACATACACACACATATGTGTATATATTTATATATTTATATTTATATTTTTATTTTTATTTTGTTATGTTCAAATATTAATGTTTTAACATAAAGGAATTGTTATAGCTCAATAGTATATGTTCAGAGCTATGTTATGTATTTTTATTCGGTTTTATGTCATATCCAATGTTTGGAAAGAGACTCCAATATTTCACAGAAAAAAAGTAAGAAAATAAATTATGTGAAATATGGGAATCTGTCTTTCAAAACATTAGATATAATATAAAATCTAATGATATATATATATATATATATATATATATATATATATATAGAGAGAGAGAGAGAGAGAGAGAGAGAGAGAGAGAGGGAGAGAGAGAGAGAAAGAGGGTGGGGATAAAGAGAATGATAGTTTGCTTGAAGCATTGCTGGGAATTGTAGTTAATATGTTAAGAAGGCAATGCAAAGTGCCGGATTGATTAGAATCTTGAAAGAACAAAAATTATTAATCGACAGGGGAACTTACTATTTATTTTTCTTTACAATCTTACAAGTGTGGTGTCGGATGTATTAGCTGTACGGATGATGATTAAGGCTCATTTAATATTTCGGGAAAATCTTGTAATATTGTATATATATATATATATATATATATATATATATATATATATATATATATACTACAAGTAATTTCTGGACGTTTAAAAATGTAAAATAGGCTTTATTCAATATATATTACTTGTTTTTGAAAACTTGTTATGAGTAACCTATCCGTTTTGATTTTTAGCTGGGAATTTCAGTGAAACTTTAAAAAATCCCATTTTACTAACTAGAGTCTATGAATGGCGTAATTAATTCTGTCTTAATTACATTTTCAGTAGTGTCAATTTCGTTGTAATGAGTATTAATTAGCGTAGTGAAAGTGTTTAGATTAAAATAAATAGTCAATGAATTTATTAATTACATTATATTTCCATGTTTACTTCTGACTGTTTCAGAGAGGATACGAAGCAGACTTCCATTGGTTGAGATGTGAGATTAATTAGTCAATCAAAATAAAGACTAAAAATACTTTTCTAAGAAAAATACATTTAGCAGAATTTATATATATTTATATTTTGATAGTGAAAGAACAAGATTGAAATATCACTTCATACTATATCCAAATTTCGCAGACATTTCAAATTTGCATCTTCTCCAAGTAAAGTGAGCCAAAATCTTTGAAAAACTGCTATTAGATAATCTTCATGGTAGGAAATCCTGAGATGAACCGTGATCAAATATTCTTTTATTTGATTGTTTTACGGCATATCCACCGTATTCCACTTATTTAATACCGAATTCAGTGATCTTTGGAAATTATTGGCCTTTTGACTAAGATTAAAGTGTAGTATATGTTCTGATATATACTACACCCTATAGACCGGTACCGTCCTGCCATTCGGGCCTTGATACCTCCGGTATGTGGGTTTGTCCTGTGCAGTTCTAGGGGGTCCATCCTTCTCCAAGGCTTTGCGTTCTCACCCTTTGAGAAAATGTAAGTTTATTGCTAATCGCCTGAGGCACCCCTACCGGAAATGCCGACGGGGCTGCCCAGGCATTTTTTGTAGGCTAGAGTGTTCTCCCTTCTCGAGGGCGCTGGCTTTTCAAATCCCACTTTCCCGGCCTTGTGTCACATCATACCACTGTCCGAGGAAGATTAATAAAACGGTTAGAATGATCGCTAATAGGGCGAGAGACAAAATATAAAACTTTATTTTAATTTTAATTCACCTCCAACAAGCTGTAAGGGGCTACTGTGATTAGGGGCCAGTTTAATAAAAGTAATCTTAAGTTGGGGGTCGTTGAACAAGATATTCGTTCGCATTATATTTAAAGTTTTCCATGATGATACAGTCGGGGAAAATAAAGAGAAAGGAAATACGATATTAGAGTAGAAAGTTGTCTGGCATCTGGGGACCTCTTGAGTAAATGGGTGCATTAAGTCGGATTGGTCGGCGGTATTTACGTTGAGGTAGTACAACTGCAGTAAGTTCATCGGATTAAATTCCTTTAAGTACTTGTAACACAAACACAGGAATGAAAGATTGCGACAATTGGACGGGGCTGGACATGGTGTCTTATCGCTAAATACTTAACATTATGAGAATCAAGAGTACATGGAGCTAACCAGGGGAAGGAGTGGAACCATCCACAATATATCTGTGTAGTATTGATTTACTCCTCTCCAGGAGTTAGGCACAAGGCCAGTTTTTATCTTACTCCCACAAGTAAGATGTGACCCAAGGTCAGGTCGGGAGAGTGGGGTTTAAAAATTGTCTGGGCAGCCCCGTCGGTATTCCCCGGTAGAGGCGCCTCAGACAGTAAGCAATAAACTTACTCCTCCCAAAAGAGGGGAGGCTAAGCCTGGGAAGGTGGACAGACCCATTGACCGGCGTAAATCAAGCTCCGAAGGCCAAGACAACACCAGTATGGGGTGCAGTATCCATCGGAACAGATACTACACTTTGATCTTAGCCAAAAGGCTGTGAGTAGCCAATATATCGGTATAGTAGCTAATGAAAATGGAGCCGTCGTGTTGCCCTCGACCTACTTAAAAATTCTTGATATATGGTGGTTGAGTTAACTAGTTTTTACCTAATGCCTGTTCATGCGTATATCCCTGGGTTGAGTTAGTGTCGTACCCCGGAAAATGTATAATATATATGCACTTACTCCTGTGATATAGTTATTTTTGTATTTTTACTCCAACACGAAAGATGTTGCAGCAGAAATCTAAAACAACAAAGTACCAAAGTCTGAAAAATAAATGTGAAGAACCGCTCAGCAGTTAGAACGCTGAGAAATGTGCTACGGCAGAACAGCCGATAAAGGTTTTAAGTGAACGTTTAGAAGTAAACGGTATATATAACGTCCCATAGACCATTACAACCGATAAAAGTTCGAAAAGTAAGTGTTCAGAAGTCATGGTTTATATAACGTTCCATAGAACATCAGAAAAATAAATGAGGAAGAGGGTGGGGGGGAAGGGAAAAAGAAAGAAAAATAGAAAAAACAATAAAAAGTGTAGAAGATTAGATATATAAATATATATGTATGTGGAATTATGTATCATTGTGTTCAAAAAATATGTAAATGCATTTATTTGATTATGTAGTTGCTATTCCTAGTAGTTCATGTATAATTTGGTTGATCCTAAGTAAATTCATAAAATGTATATATTAATCAATGAACGCTCACTTTTCAAACTTTTATCAGTTGTTCTTACGTAGCATATTTCTCAGCGTTCCAACTGCTGAGCATTTCTTCACATTTATTTTTCAGACTTTGGTACTTGATGCTGTATTTTTTCATTTTCTTCAATCTCCCGTCCTGATGAAACCTTCTAATAAAGGTGAACCGTCGATGGATATTTAATCAATATTTTGATTTTCCTTATTTAATTTCCCATATATATATATATATATATATATATATATATATATATATATATATATATATATATAAATTCCCGAAACAGTTTTTCATGGTAAACAACTGATGATCCCTTAAAATAGTGTTAGAAACTAACTAATATAATAACTGTAAAAAATAAATTGACTTACATGAGTGATTTTCCACTGGAAGACTTGAGACTATAAGTTTTTTTTTTGTTTTTTTTTATATAGTTTTAATGGTTGAGAAACTTCCGAGACTATATATATATATGTATATATATTTGATTTTATGAAGGCTTACCAAAGCATTCCTTTCAAGACACCAATGATCACCATTAAAGATATTTTTTCTTACAAATACTATTTATTCAAATTAAATGTTTTTTCCTACACGTGTTTCACTACCAAGCAGTTACTTGCTTGGCAGATCATCAGGGAAATTAAATGTCTGGAATACTGGTTTCAACTGCCGACAAAACACAATGTGGCGTTGTAATAGTTGAGGTCACTTAAGAAAAGAAGAGGAAAAAAATAAAAATAAAAATAAAAGCCAAACCTAAAAAGCAAGGAAGAACAACGGTAAGAAAAGAAAGTCCTAGAAAAGTCTTAGAAAAGTAGCTTGTGCATTATTTCTTCCACCAAGCCAACAAGCAAGTAGTCGGTCCCAAATACATTCAATAAAACCACAAAACCGGAACAATGTGCGATAATACACTTTCACGTTAGCTGAATAAATCCCCCCCCCACACAATAAAACAAAAGAACTAAATCATTCAAGATACCGCTCACAAGTTACCATTCCAAGGATATTTTCCCAAAATGTAAAATGACGTCCCAGACACTAGATGATTAATTTCTATAAGGAATAGGTTTAATAATAAATATTTTTAGAAACAGTATTTTGAATAAATAGTTTCTATATTAAGATTTTTTCTTGATGGAAGGGAGTTTTCTGCGGGATTGACATTCAACTCGTCGTGTGTTTATTTCGAAGGGTAATAAATCAACAATTGAAATAAGACTCTTTGAACTCGGACGAACATTTGTGTTGACTTTTCTTTGTGAGAAGTTGGATTTAGAATTCCCATACTATCATTGGATTGGAATGGTAACTTGTGAGCGGTACTTGAATGATTTAGTTCTTTTGTTTTATTGTGTGGGGGGGGGGATTTATTCAGCTAACGTGAAAGTGTATTATCGCACATTGTTCCGGTTTTGTGGTTTTATTGAATGTATTTGGGACCGACTACTTGCTTGTTGGCTTGGTGGAAGAAATAATGCACAAGCTACTTTTCTAAGACTTTTCTAGGACTTTCTTTTCTTACCGTTGTTCTTCCTTGCTTTTTAAGTTTGGCTTTTATTTTTATTTTTATTTTTTTCCTCTTCTTTTCTTAAGTGACCTCAACTATTACAACGCCACATTGTGTTTTGTCGGCAGTTGAAACCAGTATTCCAGACATTTAATTTCCCTGATGATCTGCCAAGCAAGTAACTGCTTGGTAGTGAAACACGTGTAGGAAAAAACATTTAATTTGAATAAATAGTATTTGTAAGAAAAAATATCTTTAATGGTGATCATTGGTGTCTTGAAAGGAATGCTTTGGTAAGCCTTCATAAAATCAAATATAAATGCTCTGTACTCTGTAATCGAGTATCATCGAGCTTGTTTTTTATTGGAACAACCCCGGTCTTCACTGAATGATCTATTTTATAAGTGAAAAATCTAAATCTATATGTATATATATATATATATATGTATATATATATATATATATATATATATATATATATATATATATATAAATATATTCCCGTTAACTCATGAAATTTTAATTTACATGTTCCAATAATTCAGCATAAACAACTGTTTCGTGTACGATCATTTCTGAGACGATATAGATTTTTTATTGATATCAAGTCTTCATTCACAGGGAATAAATGCAAGGTGCAAAGTTAAAATTGCAGACAGTACTCAGTCATACACCAATCCAGGCGGTTTAGTGGTGGTTTGATATGATAATTACAATCCACTAAAAGGAAAACAACGAGGGAGTATTTTATACAATAGAGGCGCCGCCGTAAACTGTCGACTCATTTGTACAATAGAACCACCGCCGAACATTGTCGACTCTTAATGAGTTCGAGAGTCTTAATTGAAACATTTAAAATTACAAACTGTAAATAAAGAGTGCGAAGTTCTAATGAAAATGACATCATAACGCATCGAAAAAAACCGTCACGCGTTTCTGGAGCTTAAAGTCACCACTCCTAAGAATTGAGTTTTCCACCAGTATATTTTATAATATTATGCATATATCTTAACTTTGATCGATAAATACTGCTTTGATCGATAAATACTGCTTTTTATTGTGCTTGAGGGGGATCAAACAGAATGTTTTTCTTGTAGATCAGTTTTGTGGCAAACGATCAGGACTCGAAAGCCGATGTCTTATCCATTCAGCTTCGGCGGATTATATTAGACACTTGAAATTGGACACTTTATATTTTGTAAGCCGTTATTTATTGACTAACAGAAACAAAAATCATCAAAATGGCTTTACTATAAGTAATCTCCGTAGATTAAGCTAAAATATTTATGAATCATTCTCAATGACTGTTTTGGTGTTGCGGACTGGGTGATCATAATTTTAGGTCCTTCTGAAAGAAAGATCTGATCGGGTTTTCGGTTTGTAAATGTTATATATATATATATATATATATATATATATATATATATATATATATGGTCCGCCGTAAGTATATTTATAATTTAATTTAACAATAAAAATAACAATTGGTGCGCTTAAGTTTTTTCAAGTCATTTAATCTCCGTGTGCCCTCTAGTTTTCTAATATTTCAAGAGCTAAGCAGCGTACTTTGGCGCAGAGATAAGACAGCACTTGAGCAATGTCAGCTCGGATTTGTTCTTGAAGTTCAGCTATTCTTAGGGGCATTGCTGAGTAGACTTTGTCTTTGAGAACGCCCCACGTGAAAAAGTCGAAGGGAGTCAAAATAAGAGAACGACACAACCACTGAAACGGTCGACGCACGCTAATCGATCAACCAAGCAGGATATCTTGTAGCCAGTCTCGCACAAGCGCACATATTGTCCTGGTGATACGTCATTCAGAAAGTACAAGACATATGCATCGTTATGCTGTTGGAAGAGTGGAAAAAGCTGCTTTTGTATCATAAATATATAGTACCTCATGGTAGACTAGAAATATATATATATATATATATATATATATATATATATATATAAATATGAAACTAAAAGCATACTTTTAGTAGATAGAACCTATAGTGAAATGGTTTAAGCTCAATATACGAGATAAAGCAATAATAAAGATAGATGAAAGAAGAGGGATAAACAAAAATTTAAAAGTTATCAATCTATGTAATTCCTCTGGTGATAAGATTTTGATCTTTGAAAAGCCTTCGCTTAAGGAAACAATAATAAACATGTTTTTACCGAGTACACCTTGCATTGAACAATCGAACTTGAAATCGATCTGTCATTCGTACATGTTTATACCTCTTCATTCATTTATCTTTATATATATATATATATATATATATATATATATATATATATATATATATAAATATATATATATAACTTGTATGGGTGTTGATTTGTAGATATTAATCCAATAAAACTACGGTGTTTATATGATAGTGCTCAATAACAGGTAGAGCTGTATCATAGTATCATTTTTTTATTTATACGAACATTATGATCTACATATCTCCGTTCAAACCTATAAGCCTGTTAACATTCATGTATATGTGAGTAAACGTCTCCACACGTTGTGCCGATCCTAAGTCTTTGTTCAATCTCACTCACTGATGTAACAAAAAAACCTTATGCCAAGTAAAATCCATGAGTTCAGTTTATCAACAAGTAACGACTTTATTTGCTGAATGTTATAAAAGATACTCGTATTCCCTAGTTGAATGGCAGACTTGCAAATGAGATTTCTGTATCCCGGCAAAATAAAAAAAATAAGTCCCACACAGTCCTTTGGCTAAGAATCACAATGGGCCCATCCTGCCTGGCGGGCACCCCAGTTTAAACTCCCGGTTTCTCACAAGAAAAAACTTCTTGTCACGCCCAGTGGGCCAGGCCACTCTTCCCATCTCTTTCTTCCTGGCTGGGTCGTTCTCACTGGTCATAGACCACCAAGGCACTGACCACTTGATATACCCCTGGGCATAACTGTCAGATAGAGGAGTGTCATAGCGACAATCCGTGGACATCATAGCATGGGTCTTCTGCCTTTTACGCGGTAACTACTTTATTTCAAAAGAAAATAACTTCTGTGTGGTCCAAAATGAATATTTCACTTGATTTTTTTCACCACCCCCTCTTTTCATACGTCGATCATATAACACTTGCAACGTTCGCCAATCTTATGCATCACTATAAAATGCAGTACACAGCATTTATACAGGCCCACATTTCACTACCCAAACACTTCTACAAAATAAATAAGGAAAACACACAGCAATAATTAAATGGAGATTCCCAATTTAGGTTGACCCACCAAACTTTCACCCTTTTTCTCAATAGCCTTTTACGCCTACAGTGGCGGAGCCTTATTTGGGGATAAACTATGTAAAAATAAAATCCCTTATCGCTTTTAGTTGTTTATGTCTTCATGAGAAACTTGAGATTTTAAGCTGAAATAAGATAAACAAATTACATAATGTAAGAAATGAAACTACGCTTAACTGCTAGCACTGTAAATAATATACACTGAGCATGTCTTAAACAACGAGTATTATTTCGATGGTATGTTTAGTTGTTTAGTGTTTTAGTTGGTCTTCCTTTACTATCAGACTAGACGTTCGTGCGAACATCAGAAACATATTAAGAAAAATATTTAGTACAAAAATCAGCTCCAGATTCAAATTAAATCAAATAAATAGAAGAGAAAATATAAAAATGTTATTTAATTATAAGTGCTAGAAATATGTTCACCAAAAACATAAAAATAATCCGTTATAGAATATGCGCTAAACCGCTATGAGCCGATTATCAAACTATGAAAAGAAATCGACAGATAATTAGCAGTACAGTATCAATCTTTTAATAATTGTTTAATAATTGTGAGTTAATTGATCTACACATCTATTTTTGTTTCTCTGTCGATTATATATTATTTGTATTAATTACGTTTGTAAATGAATAATTGTAAGTTAATTCATCTACACATCTATTTCTTTGAGGATTGCTCTAGAGGTCATCGATACTATATCAATATACTCTGTTTCTTTTTATCCAGTTACCCAATGAGCCCGCGAAAGGATCTTCAGTGTAATGCTATCTTAGCGATCTTCACAAGTACTACGTCGACCGAACATGGCTATCCTGTTCAGTATGATATGAACGCGACAAATGCGTGACAAATTTAATGTTTAACAACGAATACAATTATATCATGGTATTGCGAAGAAGTATCGAAAAATTACGGTCATGGTTAATCTTTTTATTTTGAATGGTCAATATGTTATGTAACACAGACACCGAGTAGAGCGTTCAGATCCGACACGCTCACGCCCGACTGACGCAAGTGCTAACGAGAAATAAAACAATATGAAATTACCTTGAAACGATACAAGCAATAAGTCAGGAGGGGGCAACAATTTTTTTTTTCTTTTTCATTAAAAATATTTATATGTATGGGGAGGATGAAAAAAAAATTGTCGGCCGGGGGGGGGGAATTTTTTTTTTTTTTAACTAAAAATATTTCTATGTATGGGGGGAAAATAAAAAAAAATTATAAAAGGGAGAGGAGAAAATAGGAATCGATATCTTTTCTCTCCAACTCTCAGTTAGATTAGATACTTCTTTCACGAACCTTCTCTGTATTCGTAGCCCTGATATAGACCAACACGGATAGACTTTACGGACGCAGTAAACATATATCAGTGTAATTTCGAGAAGTTTGAATGATTTTTTTAATCAGACGTATAGAGCGCGTATTCTCCAGATAAACAGTTTAATAAAATCTATTTTTCAAAATTTTAACCAAATAAAAAACAAGAAGACTCCAAACAAGAAAATGTTATGTGTTGCGTTATCTTATGCCTGTGATGAATTACCGTGGGGTCAAACTGACCCTTGATCTTAGACAAAAAATGCTATCCTGATGTTACGCATGAAGTCGCTTGCGTAGGCTACCCGAACTGATCAATTATTGATCAAAATATATTTGCAATCGCAATTTTAAGATCGAAGAAGATCTTATTGAGTTTTCAGCTTTTTGATGGGATTATTAATGTATATGTTCAGTTTGATCAATACACCACGCGATTTCTTATTGTCACACTTGACTGACCTTAAATAATGTTCCCCATACACACACACATAATGGCTGAATGGTAAAGCATCATATTATAGACATTATCATCGAGGGTTCGATCCTTGCCCAGGGTAGCCATGTTGAGAACGGCTGATAGCAGAAACATGTGTCTACGAATTTCTGTTATATACTAAAATTAATTCATATATATATATATATATATATATATATATATATATATATATATATATATATATATATATATATAGAGAGAGAGAGAGAGAGAGAGAGAGAGAGAGAGATAGATATATCCCTCACGGAGAAAGTCTCAGATTTGTTTTTAATAAATGATCTATTCATTAAAAAAAATAATAATATTATTTGATATTCTAACATGTTTTCCATAATGTGACCAACTCCTTATATATATATATATATATATATATATATATATATATATATATATATATATATATATATATATATATATATATATATATATGGTAATCCATGTGAAGTCTACATTAATAGTGTGAAAATTCTACAAAATAATTACTGTGTCTATATAAGAGTGCTCAATAATATGTAGAGCTATTTAATCGGTATAAAGATGTTAGAGTCACCACGATGTATGGGTGCCTCTGTCAACCTTGACTTGATATTTTTTAGCCAGAGGCTATTCTGATTCAAAAATGAATTAAATAAATAAATTAATGAATAAGTAAAAAAAAACTTAACGTTGAGTCATATTTGAAGTTGATTTTAATTGATCACCTGTCGTTTTTAGGCAATAGATTTGACTCATTCCACGAACTGAAAACGTAAGGAACAAGAGTTAGGCTTAAAAACGTATTCCTTCCTATAGCTATGACCGAAACAGGTTTTAGCAAATATGAAGGCAAATAACGTTTGAATAAATAAACATTTTTGTAACCATTATATAAATATATTTATATACATATATTTGGGAGTTCTTATGAAAAATATATGTTTAGTACATACTCTTAAAGGCTTTTATTCATTCAGGCATAAAAGAAAAACAATATGTATGTATTCAACATAAATCCTATGATGTAAACCAAAGAATTATATAAGCCATTCACCAGAAAGGCAATGTAGAGAAAAAGACCCCACTGCGAATGATGAGAATGTATTCCTCTCTTCCGTATACCCAGTGACAACGGTACTATCCAAATACTAATATACGGCCTCTACAAAATCTGACGCTTTGAGATACTAACTAAATCGGTATATTGAAGACTTACAGTGTTAGTAAACCGACTTTTGCCGCTGCAAAATTCGCAGAATACCTAAAGGGACCCATTTATATCAGTCGTGAATTATAAGCCGGGGAGACAATCCTAAAACATGAAAATGAAAAGGAGATAATCAGCTGTTTAGCAGATACCTGTTTAGGTGATTTGAAAAAGAACAGTTATTAAATGCATGCTCATCTCGCAAGACTGAGTAAAATATCACTTTCATCATGACCAAATGTTAACACAATTCGGTTATCATTTCAGCCCAGAGCAATACTACAATGAACCATCAGGCAAGATACTAAAAAAAAACAGTCGCATGAAAGAGCGAGAGAGGACAGACCACAATATATATATATATATATATATATATATATAGTAAGCAATGAAAATATATATGGCAATCAAGCTACACAGAGGCTACCGTGTTTCATCCCCGGGGGAATTAGCCTGACGATTCCCCCGGGGATGAAACACGGTAGCCTCTGTGTAGCTTGATTGCCATATATATTTTCATTGCTTACTACCTAGCTCTACTTACGTATCGAGCACTGTTGAAGTAAATACTGAAAACTGATACATAAAAAATTATATCTCCTCATAATATTTTATGTGGATACATGAAGTACTAATATATATATATATATATATATATATATATATATAAAATATATAAATATATATATAATATATAAATATATATATATATATAAATATATATATATAATGTATATAACATATAATATATAATATATATATATATATATATTATATTATATATTATATATATATATTATATATATATATTATATGTTATATACATTATATATATATTTATATATATATATATTTTTTTTTTATATATTTATATACATTTTTATATATTTTATATATATATATATATATATATATATATGAGAAAGGAAGGATGAGAGTAATATGACGTAATGGGAAATGAGAAATAAAAAACCAAGAGATAGGTTTATATATTCGTCAACGTTTTGTCTTTATTGTAAGACTTCCTTAGGAAGGTAATTTGAAGAAAAATGTCATGCAAGTACATCGAAGTTTGGGGTTGACATGGTGAAGAGATGAGGCAATGTAGTAGCCTTGCCTAGTATGTTCGACTGGAGAAGGCAATGGTCGCTAAAGAATGAAATGAATATGGAAAGCTTTGAGTAGATACGATTGAGACAGCTATGAAATGGGGGAGTGGTGAAAATATAATTGAAATTACCTTAGGGTGGGAGAGGTGAAAGGAGTCTGAGATTTTTGTCGTGGTCAGGTGTGGCATGGAGTTTAAATCATATTCTCACCCCTCCCCAGTGTATTTTTTACATCAGAACATCGATTTTCGGCCAAGCTGTAAGACTTCGACTATGAAAAAAAGGAAGACAAAAAAAGAAGAAAATACTGTCTGTACCATAAATAAAGTTTTTAAAACCGAAAATGTGTATTTTTACAAAAGATGATTTAATAAATATTTCATTTGTTTAACAAAATCTTGCGTCATGTTGGCTGATTCTAAACTTTAACAATTATCGTTTCAAAGCTTAGTAAAAATTAAATCTCATATATATATATATATATATATATATATATATATATATATATATATATTTGAATATATTATTTTTATAGGTACAAAGTTTTAATAAACAGTGAAATAATTTTAGAAACACTGCTATTATTATCTATGAGGATTTTTTAATGATTTCTATTACAAACTAGGAAAAGAAAGAAACAGGAGAAGGGGAAACAAAGATGAACCACTTCGTAAACATTTCGTCTTTCTCTATGAGGATTTTTTTAACCTTTTCCAAACGAGTATTGAGGAAAATAGGTAAGGAAATTAAATAAAACTACCCAGATGTCTTTCAGTCGACACTCTTCAAGGTAATCGTCGACTATGAAGGGAAATCACGATTAAAAACCTGGTCAAAAGACCATAAATAATTATCGAGGGTATTAAAAAAAAAGATTATAAAAGAAAAATGGGAAGAGAGATTCTTAACGTACACCCATTAGTTCTAAGTTATGGGTGTACTCTTTTTGTTTGCACAGAGACGGTTGTCGTAAATTGATAGCTACCGCTTCGAGAATTTATAAATGCGTTTTCGAACAAGCTCTGTGCAAAATAGAGAATTCCTTATCCGAGTACCCTCCAATGCAAACTTGGCACTGTAATAAATGTTCACCAATGGCCGACTCGTGGGCTTGTGAACGCCCGGATGTCGGCAACTGCCTGTGCCTACGTATCGAAATAGGGGTATGTTGGGATATGCTTACCTCTAAGCGGTGGATGGTACGCCCCACGTACATATATGTATATGTGTGTGTATTTGTGTTGGCAGCATCTTCTGTTTATATATATATATATGTTTATATATATATATATATATATATATATATATATATATATATATATATATATATATATATATATGCATATGTATGTATACTAGATTTCATAGAATTAGGCCGTTCCTCTAATATACTACCCGTGATGTCATCGTTTTTGACGTCATACACCGTGCAGGGGTATCCTTCATTGTTTACTCTAATAAATTAGTTACTCATTACAAATTTTATAGAATAAAAAAACAAGGGCAGTCTCTTAGGGGATGAGATTTAAAGACCCCCAATGATTGAGACTTTTAAGCGTGTCTTAATGTAGAAAAAATTCCTATTTTGATATGTTCTCATATATATTATATACACTGTTTGTTTTGTTAGTATTAAACGGTTGAAAGTGTTTTACGGGACGGTAGACACTCACGTAAGGGTGGAAGGATTAAAAAAGCCGTTTGTCGACAAAGTATTATTAAATTAGATGCAGCTTTCGCTGAAATTATATATGCATAAACATGCAATTATAAGTGTTTTGTTTTGAGATGGTCAGCATCAGATTTCCTCCAAAGGAAAGCATTTAAATAACACTTGAGTCTATACATAATTGATTTTATAATATTCAATTATCATCCGAGGCCCATTTTAAAGCGTGAGAGTCGGGTTACTTAAAAAGAGGAAAAACATGATATTCGTTTGTCGATACGTATATGTAAACGGAAGAGATATATGAAGACTAGCATGGATACCCGGCGTTGTTCGCAGGTATGGACAACAACATAGAATAGTTAAATTATGTATCTAACTTCTCTTTCATTATCTACCTCCCTCGATTCCCATATATCTATCTACCTGTCTCTCTCTCGCACTTTTTATCTCCATTATCTCTCTCTCTCTCTCTCTCTCTCTCTCTCTCTCTCTCTCTGAGCTCTACTATATGCGTATATGTTAGCCATGCGTTGGCGTAGAAATACCTGGTTTAGCGCTCAGACACTGGGATAACCCACTCGGCGAAATGGACCCGTAGATCTGGTTAATTTATACATCTAGAATAATGAAAACTTTTATGTAGCATTTGTGTTCTACACAGTCATCTTGCTTCGATTTGTCACTGATTGTGAACCTTGGAACAGGAGAGCGTTCTGTGTGTGTTGTACAAGCAAATAACGTTACCATCTACATCTAAATGTATCCGAACAAACTTAATCGCCATTAATAAATGACAACGTGTGCAGGTTTAACAAGCTGGAAGTACAACAACATTATTTTACACGTCTAACGTTGCTGCACATGTTTTTGAACGGCAAGATGTTTTTAATACTAATGAGTCACAACTCACGAAGGCCAGAAGTTACTCGAGGATAAGAGTTTATAAGATTACCGGTTTGATGATGAACAGTACTATGAGCAGATTGAAAAACAATGATGGACGAAATAGAAAAAGGTGATTACTTAAGAGGACGGCTCAAGAAGTATTTTTTGATATTCGATTTGAAAACGACCAGGCTGTAGTCTGTAGGGGAAAAGTACCACATAAACGTGTTACATAGGTGGGAAGTTCTTTAGAAAAAATCTGTTTTAGGTATACAAAGGAAAATTTAAAGTTATTTAGAGTGTTAGCAGAAGATAAGGTCATGCTCTTAGTGTTTTACAGAGATGAGCGAGGTTATGAGTAATCGAGCAGATATTTCGCCCGTAAACCTCCTCATCCAGAAATCGAGAACGGATGACCTGATTAAATTCCTTCACGAGTAAATGCAGTCGTGTGTGCATGTATGCTTATATGTATTCCTACTGCAATATATACATTTGTTGGCGTACGCATGCGTTGGTGTATGAGGATATTTACCTATGGTTTCATGCACCTGTTACTGTATGTATGTATGTGTGTATGTGTGGGTGTGTTTATATACGGATGTATTAATGTGTAAGTAATTATGAGTATGCATGTGCATGTGCATTATTTTAATTATTCGGACAAGTATTTAATTTTGATTGCTATTTTCACAATCTTTCTGCCGATGTAACCTCCGGTCTTCTTCAGGTGCATTTTTTTCGAACTTGTAAATATTTATATCGAACCCGAGAACCTATACGGTATTGCGAATCGAACCCTTAATTTAATCCACAGGGGTAGATTCATCTCGTATCGTCAGCGGATGGAAAGATTTACTTATTATAATTCTTAGTTATTATCGCCTGTAGTAAAGATTGAACAACCAATCCTAATTGTCAATCAACGCTATAACTGTTGCGCCACGAGTCCATGTGAAGAGGGGGCGTTCTGACAGGCACAAAAATAGGCAAGAACAGGCGTATCGGCATTCTCCGTAAAGCGCGCCTCGGGGTGTCAGCAATAATCCCCCCGAACATAAAGATATAAGGTCTGGGAGGATTATCTTCTAGGATCTATCCAAACTATACCTTACCCCGACAAAGAAGTGTCTGACGTAGCTTAATTTAGACCCTAGATTGCTAGAATTATGACAAAACGAACTTCAGCTTGTCTTTGTTTTGACTTATCGGTGATTTTTACTTTTTTATATATCGTTTTATTAAACCTCCGAAAGGTAGGGGCAGTGGTTACCGATGCAAACTGACGACCCGAGGGTGACAAGCTCTAATCCAGTCGGTTCTAATGCAACACTTACACTTATGGATATTAATAATCTTCACGCGATCGGTCCTGTAAGTACATGAATCTTAAAAGGATCGGGGAAACGAATTTCAATACCAGATTATAGTTTGTAAAAAATTTTTACACCACCGATTAACATGAATTTACAATGTATACCTTCGCAAAACTACGTGGTCGTCCTATAAAACATTTTCTGTATTTGTGAACTTCTCTTTCTCCTTTCCTTTTCTTATTTCTTCGAATCACAAAGATTCGATTTAACTATTAAATAGTTGCATCTCCTTATTTACTTATTCTTACATTCTATATTGAAATGTTAATCTCATTCCTCAATGTGTATACGTTAGAGTCAATCCTAAAGTGTGACTATAAGCGATACCTTCCATTACGCCTCTCATCCTCGCCAACAACGAATCATCTCAACACTAAAAACAACTCCGCATCTTCAGCCGAAGTACATCGAGACTAGATGTTCTTTTCCTCATACGTTTAAAACGTCGACGGGTCGGTAATCAATACTTGACCCTGGCGCTCGATATTGTTTCGAAGATCAAATTGTTTGTGCAAGAAATAATTCAGTCAAGACAAGCTGACCTACATTCATTCAATAGTCACTCGTTTTGTCCATTTATTAAAAGAGCGTAAGCAAAGCCATCGAAACAAAAATCAACACCTGCGCAGAGATTAGTCCGCTTTTGTTATACATCTACTCTGTACTATAAAAATGACAGTATTTCTTCATTCGTATTCACGTGTTGTATAACCTCGCAATTATTGTCTGCTTAAAACAAAAGAATGTCTGTTTTTATTCTTCGTGCCAATACGGAATTAGTTATGTCCATACACTATAATTGAATTCGTCGTAACACGTCTATGGAATACGAAAGAAATCGTTTAGCATCAAACGGCGATAACTGGGACAAGGCAATGCTCTGTAAATGTTGTCCAACCTCGTTCGTCTGTTGGAAACCTCGGTTATATATATATATATATATATATATATATATATATATATATATATATATATATATATTATTATATATATATATATATATATATATATATATGTAGTAAGCAATGAATATATATATATATATATGTAGTAAGCAATTAATATATATATATATATATATATATATATATATATATATATATATATATATATATATAAGAGAAACGATAAACACATATATCAAATATATATATAACCTATCATGAGAAGGTTAGCACTAAAACGAAGGGAGCGTGAAGATGGGAAAAACCTAGTTAACGACGTAAAAATTGGTCTTAGGACTTAGAATTAATATTTGAAATGTTTATATTAAGAAGAAACGTAGGTGGGAAAAGATTGAGCAAGCTAAAGGAAAATGCCAAAAGCAAGTTATTGTTAGGTGCTTTTAATAAGAAGACTAAAATAGAGAAGACACTAAAAAAAATATATCTAAAAATGTTAAATGAAGCTATAGCAACTTATTGAGGCCAAACTCAAACTAGATAATGTATTGATATGTTATAAGTACTTAGGGGGTAGCAGTTAATGAATAAGGGTAGTTGATGTTCCTCAATTATGCAAATAGCGTTCTAAATGTGGAGAGTAGTGTAATATATATATATATATATATATATATATATAGATATATATATATAGTGATTAGTTAAATTCTAATGACCAAAATTCCGTCGTTAATCATAATCTTAATTTAGCTATGACAGAATTGTCCATATATATATATATATATATATATATATATATATATATATATATATATATATATATATATAAGGTGATTGCCACTTCTTTACAGAAGAAAACCATCGCTACAAGTTTGCAATGTCCGATTGTCGGCACGCATACGGCTCGGACGAGCATGAGAGACACAACGTGTATACGTGTGAGAGAAACGAGAGAAAGACAGACAGATGGACGGATAGTCAAACTGCGCTGGTATCGGTCTTCATTGTTTCCACACTCACAAATCCGTAGTTGTATAATGCCCTAGCATATCAGTTTGCATATATAAGGGAAATCAGTATGTGTTTTTTCCAGACTTAAAATGGCGAACCCTTACCCTAACCCTTTAAAGTAAGCCAGTAAAATTATTTACCAGTTTGTCACGCGTGTGCTTAAATCAAACGGAGTAAAAAATCTAATCAAAAATGTTTTACGCACGATAACATTTGAGATTACGTTTCGTGTTCATGAAATAAACGAATTTTACTGATAATAAGGTTCAAAAGAGAAGTTTGCTTACCTCACGCTGATATCCGACACTGCTTCCCGACCAGTTAACTCTACTGTCCCATATGAAATATTTGGACTATTCAGCTAACTGGAATCGCTTTGACTCAAGACAGGAACCCGTACGGGAGAAGTTCCGGTTTCTTACATTCAAAACTTATTCTTATCGCAAGAAGAATGTTAAGTGTTATAAACGATGCGATCTTGTTTTCGAGTTAAATTTTATAAGTACGTTTGACTTGATATCAAGACTTTCAGACACAAGTAACACGCAAACGCACAGATATACACACAAACTTATTTATATATATATATATATATATATATATATATATATATATATATATATATATATATATATATATATATATATATAAAAGGGGAGGTGTATAAAACGCATTGTCTATGGATATGTGTCTTTGTTTGTGTGGTGTTAGTGTGTTTCCTATAGACAAAAAGGTTAGAGAATCTACATAAAGCTTACAAGTGTATTCTTATATAAAATTTACCTGGGAAGACTATGGAAGTGTGTCCGAATCTCTAAGTCCCACCCTAAAAGGACTATTAGAGGATGACTTCTTGAAAACTTCAAATATATCTTATTTTTAAGAAATTTTAATTATTAAATAAGAATTTTATTTCCCCGCGAGAAAAAATGGAAGTGGCCCGAAATATCTAAGTGCTTTTTTAACCTAAGTTAGTTATTTGGACTGAACCTCCCCTGATTGATAGTAAGCCTTCACGGTGTTCTAGTACTCCCCATATCCTCCTTAATCTATGTCTTGATAGTGCACTTCGTCTTAGGTCCTTCCATTTTCGTAAAGATTTTAAGACATGCTGGTACCACCGCTTTTCTAGAGACAGTGTCAAACTATGGGATTTATCTTGCATATCAACCCAAGCAGTTTCAGTTCTCTTGGTTTCGTGTAATCTTCTTTTAAACTGTCTTACTAAAGAGTCACCACTTATCAAGGACACAAGGTCACTCGAGGATAAGGGTTAATAAGTGTCAGATGGACGACGAGACAAACCCGTTATGATTTTTAACGATGGTTGAAATTCGGAAGAATTTGATTATTTAAAAGGGCGGTTTTACAAGAATTTGTTTACATTTGAATTGAAAACGACTATGTTGTAGTCAGCTGGGAAGCAGTTCCGCGGTATGTGTTCCACACAAGGGTAGTTCTAGAAAAGTAAATTTCCTCATGGAAGTTTTGCACACAGAGATCGAGGAAGATAAATTATTGACAATGGTTGTAGCCAGACAAGTTTTTGTCGTAAATTTGTTACGGGGAGGGGGCATAGCTTGAAGCTCAGTCGAGCACATGTCATATAAAATGTTCTAATTGTGTTTACACAGCGTTATTCTATTTCAACATACCAGTACTTAGTCGCTGTCTGCTGACTACCTTAATAGTAAATAATTGTCATGTTATTTTTTTAAACCATTGCATTTTCTGCATGTTTTAACATCTCTTTTTCGAGGCGTTTATCTACGCGCATTGAATAACGAATGATAAATGATGAGCAACGAATAAAAACATCACAATACTCGAACACCCTCTTTATTCCCCTAATTTTGCTCCGTGTGACTTTTTTTATTCGAACCCAAGAGTATCATCAATGGGGACCCGTTTTTAAGGTCTGGAGTCTATGAATAGGGCCGCAACGTCGTGGTTGAAAAGCATCATAGGCGAATTCTTTTAGCTATTTATACAGGGTGATCCAAAGAAAACGTGTTCTAGACCCACTTATTGTCATGTATAGTTTGTTAATGAATTAGTCCCTCTCATGTTGGTGAATATGGCGGATGCAACACCTGTGACCACAACTGGATTTAAAGAGCAGCTTCATCAAAGAATACATTAAGTAAAAAATTTCTACAGATCAGGCTTGTTCAAGAAAGTGTCGCACTCTTCAAAAATACAGAGGCCTCTTTCCGGGGCTACCAGTTGATATCTATATAGGATACATAGATATTCGAATATGCCAAAAAAAATACTTTTTCTCTCTCCAATACGACCAAGTGATCAAACAAATGATATACTATAACATATAGTATATCTTTCTTTTGGTCTCTTGGTCCTGGCTCATTCCAGGACATTAATTTATCTAGTCTGGTAGAGTATCTAGCTATGTACTGTTACTTGAGGTAACATGACTCGGAGAAGATGCACTATTCGCCGTATGAGCCAGTGTATTGCCGTGTCGAGGGGATCATATTTCGGCTTCGAATACTATGTTATTTTGAATATTTGGTCAGGTTTTACTTGAGGGTGAAGTATCCTCATATCAGATTTGTGACAAACCCTAGCACAGAGAGATCGAATACACTCGAGGATGGTGTCTAGTAGGTAATTCAAACTCTCCCTTTTCCCTTTTTAATTTGTCTTATCTTTCCGTTATTTCTGGAGATGGGGCATCCTACCGGATACCAGACATTCACCGGCTATTTCAGACACTCTAGCCTAGATAACTTTTTAATATTCTAACCGTCCCTCTAAGTGCAATTGTTTGTATTTTTTCTTGCACTCGGTTCACCGGGTATACTCGCCAGATAGCTTTTGAAATTATGTTTCATTAGTCCTGTTGCTCCTATAATTACTGGGATGATGGAGATTTTCCTAAGATTCCAGTTTATTTTCATGTCGCACATTAGACATTGGTATTTCGTAATCTTTTCCCTTTCAGCTCTGTTTAATCCTGCATCATTATGGACACTAACTTCAACTAGGGTTGCTACTTTCTCTCTTGTGTCCCATATTACGATATCAGGTTTAACAGCTCCATTTTCTAGATATGTAGCTGTAGGGATTGCATAGTCATAGTGGATGGTGTATAAATTATGTCCAACTGTTCTTTCTGGTATATGCTCCTAGGACTTGTTGCACTCTCTGTGACAACAACTAGATTTAAACAGCAGCTTCATCAAATAACTGAGTTAAAAATAACTACAAGTCAGGCTTGTTCAAGAAAGTGCAGGATACTTTCGTGTATCAGGTCAAATTTTATAAAGAGCCTCGTTTAAGAAGAGCATTGAGGACTAGGTGATAACACCTTGAATAATATAGTATAGTGAAGAACTTCCTGCATTTCAGCCATTCAAAGCGCTCTAAAATGTGTACAGCTGAGCTGATTGACAACGTGAGAGAGTTAGTTCACCAGAGTACGAAACACTGCGGGAAACAAATCTTGTAATCGTCGCTTACTGAACATTCTTAATCAGTTTCAAGACGAATTTTGAGTTAGCACTTCACAGCTCAGACATGTGCACCTTACAGTTGCTTATACCTTTTTTTTTTACTAAATGGCACAATTTATCAAAGCCAGACGCCAAAAAAGTGGGCTCTTTTACCGTGCTAGAAAGCTTCTGACACCTGACAGTATCCCATATCCTTACAAAGCTACCATCCGCTCATGCATGGAGTATTGTTGCCACATCTGAGATGGTGCACCATCCACTAGTCTCTTCCTCTTAGTTTACAAATATTTTAAAAGAATATGCTCCGATTAACTTACTCTTCTGGTGCCCATTCGACCTAAATACACTCGACCAACTAGACAATCAGCTAAATCCCGTCCATTCACTGTGGAGGTCTCCAGGTGCCGGAGAGCCTTCTGCTCCAATAGCTTCTTTCTTAGATCTGCCGGCTTTTGGAACTCCCTCTCTGCTCGCTGTTCCCCAGACTGTACCGACATGCAGAAATTTAAAACTAATGTGAATAGGCATCTCGCTGCACAGCTCCTCATTTAAGATGACCCCCAAAACTTTTACCCTAATTCTCAGTGGTCCCTTACGTTTACAGTGGCTACTAGCCTTTTTTTGGGTTGAACTAAGTTTTTAACAAAAGAGGCTAAGAGGAAATAAGATGGAATGATTGTCAGGGCCGAGCTCGAATACTTGTAGGGACGGTACCTAACAGGTATCTGTTGACATTGGCTTTGAAGACGATTAAGCTGTAAGTTACGGGGAAGCAGTCCCGCGAAAACGTATTCAACAGACGGGAAGCCCTTGCAAACAAGGTCCGTTTGTGGAGATTCTGCCTGACGCGTGGTACACTGAGGAAGAAAGGAACATGTGTCTTCGTTGTGGTAGAAAATAAATTCTTTCTGTGAATGTCTGACGAGGAGGAACCAGAGATTGGAGCTGAGTCGAGCATCTTCCATGGAAATAATGATAAAGTAGA
Organism: Sepiola atlantica; assembly: GCA_963556195.1. Classification (NCBI taxonomy): domain Eukaryota; kingdom Metazoa; phylum Mollusca; class Cephalopoda; order Sepiida; family Sepiolidae; genus Sepiola; species Sepiola atlantica. The sequence goes on from OY744539.1 coordinate 19,220,252, forward strand.
GCGAATCCAGCCAGTTCCACAGTACCACTTTCATTTATGGATGTTGGTAACCATGACGTGGTCCCTCTTGAACGAATGCCAACAACAGAATCAAGTCGGTCAACAAAGTTGTACCGTGTTGATTCATGCGAATTTACTTTTACTTTAGCAACGTCTTTTTTCTGAAAAAGGAGTTTTAATGAAACGGAAGAGATCATCCTCACTAGATTTCGAACTCGATTGTGAACACTTTCAAAGCAAGAAAATGTGCACTCATCGACACTATTCCATCCTGCGACATATATGACTCCTATATAAGTACAGAATTGCATCAAAAGGCAGGAACCTTCTGGAGCTGTAGAATGAGAGAAACACTTTTCCACTTAATTTAGCAACATATAGAATATAAGGTTTCTATAGTAAGTCGGAAGTGAAAGTCAGACCTAGCAGCTTATAAAAGTAAGGATCTTCCTACAGGCGACGGCCATTCATTTCGACTAGGGTCAAAAAAGGATCATGACGTTGGTGGTGAAAGAAAAATAAGCTTGGATATAGAAGTATTGAACGTGACAAGCCACATTTTCCTCCATTGCCTCACGTGCTCCGGATGAAAAGAAAGGGAACCAGCGAGGGCTTACCCACGATGTTCCGCCATAGAATATGTATCGTCTGTGTAGATTACAACAAATTATCTCAGAACATGATTAGGAAGATCGTTAATGGATCATAAGAAATGATTTAGAGCCAGGATAAATCCTTAAGGCATACCGGCATTGTTTGTATGTGCGTCAGAACTCTGTCCATTAACAGCTACTTTTATAACGCTTTCAGAAGGAAAGAATTCAATGGTTGCGAGAACATTGCCAAATATCCAATACCAATCAATTGTTTAAGCAAATTTGTCCCATACCCTATCAAAGGCCTTTAGTTTGTCGAGAAATATTGTTCTAGAAACAAAGCTCCCGTCAGGAGATTCACACATTCTATAAGATATTACATGTAAAACATCAGCAGTTTATCCTGCAGGACGAAATTCTTATTGCTTTCCACTAAGTAAATATTTTCCCTGAGGTGCTTAACAATTTTCTACTGATGCATAGGAAAGTGATACTCTCTCGTGAAATGTAGAGGACTGATCACTAGTATTTTGAAATATTGGATCAAACAACAAGGTTTTTCAAGAGATGGAAAGCATTTTTCTTTAAGCAATGATTGTATAATTTTGCAAGAATAGGAGAAAGTTATGGTAGCAGCTTTTTCACGATAATAATGGGAATGTTGTCAACTAGTTGACTTCCTGGCATCGAGGTTCAAAATAATTTTAGCAACGTCTCGGATCGATATATACGTACACACAAACATATATATATATATATATATATATATATATATATATATATATATATATCCATATAGATGAAGGAAGGGGATAAATATGTACGAATGACAAATTAATTGCAACTTCGATTGTACAATGCAAGGTATACTCGGTAAAAAAATGTGTATTATTCTTTCCTTAAGCCAAGGAAAGAATAATAAACATTTTTTTACCGAGTATACCTTGCATTGAACACTCGAAGTTGAAATAAATGTGTCATTCGTACATGTTTGTCCCTCTTTTTTCATCCATCTTTATAATTGCTCTATCTAGTATATAAGCTTAAACCATTTCACTATAGGTTTTATCTAGTATACTTTTAGTTTCATATTTATATATATATATATATATATATATATATATATATATATATATATATATATATATATAACATTAAATATAATAACACTAAATTACATAATTTTCGATGAAATAATTTATTTCAACCTTTTGGTTTTTTCAAGCATCAATCCAGACAATTACATTTTTGAGACTGAAAAAAAATTGAATTAAAACTCGACAATTCAAACACAACCAGAGAGAGAGTGGTAGTATAACCTATCTGACACATCTTTTTAGAGAGAGGGGGAATTTAAATCTTATATGTTACTATGGCGTTCGAAGGGGAGGGATCTTTAAGTTTATCAAATAATAACGGCCGTGTCAAAAACCACATCACATTATGACACTTACGACTTGGCGATATCATACATATAGACAACTTTACTCACACACATACATAGGCAAACCTAAATACGTACACATCCTACGATCACGCACACACGCAACACCACCCACACATAACACATAACTATGCATATTCATATACATAACTATTAGACATACATTTTTAGCCCAGACAAATTCGGTCAGGGGAAACTCGTGTTCTCAAATCCGATACGAGAAAAGAAAGAAACAAACAAGATATAGAGAAGAAAGAAGAAAGAGACAACCAACGATTAATCGCGTGTCATAGATTTTCAGTCTGTCTGGATGTATCAGATAGGTTGCTACTACCACTCTCTCTGGTTGTGTTTGAATTGTCGAGGTTTAATTCAATTTTCTGTCAGTCTAAAAAATGTAATGGTCTGGATTGATGCTTGTAAAAAACACAAGGTTGAAATAAATTATTGCATCGACAATTATTAAATATCGTGTTATTATATTTCATGTTATTCTCGCTCTGTTTATCACATTGAGCTCTCATACCCGAATTTCCTCCTGAAATTATTCCATTATAACACAAATATATATATATATATATATATATATATATATATATATATATATATATATATATCTTTATTTATGTGTGTATACAATTAATAGTATTATCAGTTATATGTGGAAATTCTGCATATCAGTGACCCTGATCGCAGAGAGTGAGATTTGTAGCAAAGTTCCTTGCAAAAGGTTGGGCGTTATCAGATACTGACATAATCATCTCAGACCCGTTAATAATTCTTCGAATTTATATCGTACATATGTTCAGTGCCTTTTTGTTATTTTTCTAAATCTTACAGGAACCGAGCTTCTCAGCAATTCTGACTTGAGCAGAATGTGCATAGGACCCTTTCGTTTTAACAATTACTCAGTAGTTTAAAACGCGGCTTAGGTTTTATGTGACATATTACCTTGATAAGGATTAAATTAGTGTTTTCTATGAACAATGGGAGCGGCACACACAGAAGTGAACTGTGACTGGTTATTTGGCCTATGTTGGAAATTTCTGAAGGATAAAATACTCCGAATACATACTTTTAACAAATCGGATATATCAGAGCCGATGCAGGACATATTCTTTTTGAAAATAGAATGTCGAGGGATTTCCGGAATGAAAAATCGCAAAATATCTCAATCGGATCATGAGTATCGCTAAATTCTGCTATCGGAAACGGAAATTAGAGATCTATATAAGCTCAACTTTAGCAATATATAGAGCTACAAGACTGTCAGCGAACTGACGGAAGCAATAAGGAAAGAGATCAGAGACATATCTAGGTCGACTTGTAAGCATGTCATGGACACATTTTTCTTGCGCCTCAAGAAATGCTCGGAGCTCAAACACATTCTTAAAGACAGAGGTTCTGAACTTTATATTGCTTATAAACACCCTGAAAGATATTTTATCATCCACGGACCCTATATATTGTTATATAAATTGTAAATCATACATTTGTTTCTTGGTCAGTACAAATGTCATTATATTCAAAATATCACATTCGAAATAAACATCTGGAATTTTTTCATAAGCAAACGTATATCTAAGAAAATAAAAAAATAAATATAAACTTTTTAAAGTTTTTTAAAACCCCGGATCCATTTAGATCTCAGTTAGGAATAACGGAAAAGTATTCCAAAGACGCATGTGTTGATATTATGTGTTAAATACAATAAACCAGTTATCGCCAAATTTCATTTAATTTTTACCGAAAATGAAGAAATACGGTCCATCTAAATCTGGGGCCCCTTACTTTTGCGGGGGGGGGGACGTCATCGTATAAAAGCGTAGGGGAGTAGGATTGGAAAGTATATAAGACTCGTTTAGAATTGTTTTATAAAGGAAATCGTTTTGAGTTGAGATTAATTGTTTGCCAACAGTCCCGTTACTTTTTAGACACACCGCCTATGATCTTCAAACTGTTTTCTGGCGGGAACAAAACTTTCCCTGCTCTCTAAGTGGTTTGCCAATTCAATCTGACATTATTCCAATTTATTTTAGCACTTGATACACCTTCAAAGCAGCTGACTGAATATATTTGTATCGACACTTGATATATTCCGTTTTAAATAAAAAGTCCGCCTTTTCAAAGATAAGCACAACACTAGGAAAAAGAAAACAAATATTTTCTAAAAAAAAGTTAGAAAAACAGGAAATTAATATATTAGGATAAATTACTTAACAGGAAAATGCGGCGTTGCCCGGGATTTTATAACTCCTTTTGCGCCAAGTAATGACACAATATTACTTTATATTTTTACTTTATTACATTTTATACATTACATTTTTGAGTGGGGCCGAAGGATATACTCGTCATTGATTGGTTTTACGCAAATTTACTTTAAAAGTTTTTTATCTGAATAATTCTTGTAATCTTGGTAATTATCAAACGAATAACATTTTTTTTAATTTTGTTCTGTTTTGTATTCTAGAATAAGAACGAAGAACGAAAAAGTAAGAGGGGGAAAAAAAGAAAAGAGAAAGAGAAGCAAAAAATGAAAAATGATAAACAAATAAAAAAAAATCATATAAAAAGAAAACAAAACAAGGGTAGAAAATGGGAACAAAGATAGAGAAGAATCAAGAAAGAAAGAAGAACAGAGAGAAAGAAAGGATTGAAGAAAAAAAGACAAGAAGAAAAAAGATAAAACAGCGAAGGAAAGAGAGAAAAGATAAAGAAAAAAAGAAATGTAAACTGAGGGAAAGAAAAAGGAAGAAAACGAGAAAGAAAGGAAGAAAAGGAGAAAGAAAGGAAGAAAGAAAGCAGGTAATATAAAATAAAAAAAGAAAGAAAGAAAGGAAGAACGGAAGAAAACAGTAAGAAAGGAAAAAGAAAGAAAGAAAAAAGAGAGACACAAAGAAAGAAAGGAATGAAGAGGAAAAAGAAAGAAAAGAAAGTAAACACAAATAAGGGATAAAGAAAGAAAGAGAGAGAGAAATGTTAGAAAGAAAGAAAGAGAGAAAGTAATAAAGAAAGAAAATAAACACAATAAGAAAAGAAAGAAATAAAGAAAGAAACAACGTAAGAAAGGAAGAATTACAGAAAGAAAATAAATAAAGAAAAGAGAGAAAGAAAAAAAGAGAGAAAGGAATAAGTAAAGAAAGAAAAGGAGAAACAAAAAGATAGAAGGAAGGAGAAAAAGGAATAAAGAAAGAGAGAAATACATAAAGAAGAAAAGAAAAAAAAAGAAAGAAAGAGAGAAAGGAAGAAAGAAAGGAAGAAAAGTTCTATAGATGTTTAGTATTTAACATCCTCTTCTCAAAAATGTGATGTCGAATTATTATCCAAAAAGGGAGAACAGCGAAAGGAGACTTCTGACTCATGAGATTTGTATGAATAGCCATGTAAATCAACCAATTGTTTACGATCCCTATTATCATCTGATTTTTTTCAAATATTTCAAAACTTTTAACTCGCACCCTCCCTGTATTTAACCGGCAAAACTAAAGTTAAGCAATACATGAATTATTATTCTTGAATGTTAATTTTTATGAGGTTGAAATTTCACAACTGCAAAGAACTTACCTTAGATTTTCTAACTCCAACGCTCTTTCCATGGCAGGTGTTTGTTTGATCACCGATCTTTGTTCTTTCCTTGTAAGACATTCACATCAAGAACTCCTGTTAATTTCACAACTGCAAAGAACTTCCCTTTATACCTCTGTCTACTGAAATTTCAATGAAACGAGTTTCTTACCAAGAAGTTCTTATCTGTGGAATATATTACAACTAGATTGCTTTCCTTCTGGCTACAATTTGGTCGTCTTCAAATCAAATGTCAGCAAATACTTGTCATAAAACGTCACTATAAATAATCAAACTTTGTGAATTTTATTCATCATTTTCAATCGACTCATAATATTCTTCATCATTCAAATGAAAATCCATCTACTTAAGGATTGTCCTTTGAGTGAAATTGTGCATTGATTATTCTTAACTCGTTAGTAAAAAATATGGAGTTATTTTTTGTAGCTATTGTTGTTGTTGGCATAATTACAATATTATAGTTGTGTGATTATAAGTATTATTAGGATGAAATAGCTCGCCCTTTTATTTCATAGTTGTGATGACTTTGTCGGCACACTTGCAATGAAAAAATCGAAATCTATGTTTTTCATGTTCATGTTTTATTTATTTATTTATTTATTTATTATTGTGAGACGTTTTAAATTATGAACAAATAAATAATAAACATAACTTTTCAAAATACCCATTTTGAAATATTAAATACAACTGCTATTATAATTTTTCTATAAGTTCTTTCTACTAAATATTCTCAAAGTACATTCGAAGTGTTAAAAATAAGGTTACTGTTTCTTCTCACTTTAATGGAAATCAGCAAAACACTTGTTGGCATGGTGACTGACCCAACCGAAAATTGTTTACGGGTTAGCCTATAATTTACCTCATTTATTTATTTCATCGTTTTACTCTTCTGCCTTGACGCCGCAGCTGCTATAAATGTATTTCCCTGTCTTCCAACTTCCCACCACTTCCCAGTTCATTCTCTCATCCTTCTGCTATCAAATACATTCAATCTGCAAACAAGCAATAAAGATTCTCCCCATATAAAGAATAATAATTTATTCTTATTTTTTCAATTCTAACAAGACTCGGGAAAATGAAGCAATAATATTCATAAATATATGATTTATGTTCATGTGTAATGCGATTTATTCATTCAAAATATTTTTTTAATGGAAATCGCTCCAGACTAGGTATGAACCCACTTGATGTCCGGTGCTATAAAAAAATACTACTTTAAGGTAAATAATTAACCTACGATACGTGTTATATAGATAGATTCTGACCATGAAAACAGCAATTCTCCCCTCTTTTTAAGCAACATCACGCATTGAATGTTAGGACTAATGGACACAATAAGGGAGGCGACAGATATGAGGCTGCCGAAAGTAAACCCAAGGTCAACTTTCTCCTGCCCTAAACTATATATATATATATATATATATATATATATATATATATATATATATATATATATATATATATATATATATATTGGTGAAAAATTTCTTAGAATCATCTTTTAAGAAATTTAAAATTTGAAAAACAGACAAAATGTCTTTATCAAGCACGTTTTTTCGTAATGGTAAAACCATTACTTTTGTATACAGACTCTCTTGTTATATATATATATATATATATATATATATATATATATATATATGAATATAAACCTAAATAAACATAGAAAATTCCTTTTTAAACCACGTTTCATCTATATATATATGTGTGTGTGTGCGTGTATGTATGTAACAGTTAATAAATAAACAATAGTTATAACATTTTTAGCATATCAGTTCCAGTAATTCAACACAATCAAAAGTTTTTGCGTACGATCTTTTCTGAGACGACAGATTTTATTTATTTAATTGTTTTATCATCAGCACTAATTACAAGTCGACAAAAATAACGAACGACTTTACATTTTTTACCAAATACATGTAGAGTAAAAGAAGGGAATACAAATATTTATATTTGTTATTTAAAATATATATATATATATATATATATATATATATATATATATATATATATATATATATACATATATATATATATATATATATATATATATATATATATATATATATATATATATGTTAATATATATATACATGAATAACCAAAACTATAATATTATAATAGATAACAAAATATCACGTTCCGCGTGTAACTTAAAACTGATAAGCGTTGTCAACCTTTTTCTCATAACCTTTTATTCATAATTACAAAGATTATAAAATAATATTTATAAATAAAAAGACATCTGATTTACAAACGCGGTTATCGAGGGTTCTTCAACTAAAAAAGGATGACGTAACCCTTTATTTATGTTATGAATGAGATCAACCCTTTTCCATCGGTGTTCTCTTTTCAGCTGACCCTGAATTTGACATTGAGTGCTGAGTTGAACGGGTTGAACCGGGAGTAAATTATATACGGTTTCCGCGCGTGCGCGAATTTACGTGTGATTTCCTTATCAAAAGAAATTTGTAAAAAACGACGTGCGGAAATCGAGATTCAAAAATAGTCGATATACAACTTCAGCTTTTTGTGTTTGTGAACACAAAAAGTCCACCTGAATGTTTTAGTTTCTACACTGGCAAATAAAAAAAGAGACAGCTTCAATTTGGACCATTCAACACCATTCTCGTAAAATTACGTGTGTATTTGGAATTGTCTGATATATCTTCATCTTTTCTCTATCCCGTCTCTTTGGGTAAACAGTTTGTAGTAATCACTACAAATTAGGTTATATAGTAAGTGTAAAGGTCATGCTAACAATACAAATACTATGGTCTGTCCCATTTGTTGACTTGCATAAAATATCGGAAGTAACGCACAAATTGTAAAAACGTGCTATTACAGAGTTTTATTATCTAAACACACAATTCCAATAACTTTTTTTACATTATATATATATATATATATATATATATATATATATATATATATATATATATAAATTTAAAAGAAAATAAACTATACACACATAAGGGCTGTCCGCATTCTGAATTCTTTAGATCTAGATGGGTCTCATCAGACGCATGCCCAACCACATTCATTTACGAAATGTTGCTGTGCACGCGTCTGATGAGACCAATCTAGATCGAAATAATTTATAATGCGGACAGTCCTTATGTGTGTCTACTTTATTTCTTTTAAAGTTATTCCTGCTTTGTTAACAAGTACATTGAGCACTTTTACTCGGATTCCCATCGAAACCATTCAACTCTGCACACACGATACATATATATATATATATATATATATATATAGAAAAGAGGGTAGTGCAGTATTAGTGCAGTTCCAACGAGAGAAAAGTATATATGTAAAGGAGTAAGGCTACCAACATTTGTAGAATTTTTTTTTTTTCAACATTTATTTATTATTTTGTTGTTTTACCATTTTATAATTATGAAATGGTAAAACAACAAATAAATAAATAAATGTTGAAAAATAAAAAAACATTCTACAAATGTTGGTAGTCTTACTCCTTTACATATATATATATATATATATATATATATATATATATATATATATATATATATATATATATATATATATATATATATATACTAACAATTGCATGTTTGGCATGTAACACGTGTGTATATAGGTTTATGGGAAAAATAATTATTATTTATGAGTAATTATTCAAAGCTCTCTTTTCCTTCCACATTGACAGTTGCAGGTTTAGTATGAAACACATGTGTATATCGGTTTATTTTGAAAATTATATTTATTTATAGATAATTATTCAAAGCTGTCGCAGAATAGAGCACTTGAAGTTAATTTGACCAACATTCGTCATTATGCATAATGCATAACTCTGAGTCCCGCCTACTGCTTTCTGCATATCCGCCGTGTTTGCTATTTAGATGTTTATTTACTTCGCATTCATACCAAATACTTGTTGGAGCATTGGTACATGTCTCAACTACTAAGTCAAACATAATGTTTGTATCGGAGTTCTAACGGTGTAACCGACAGGGATTGCCTACTCTCATTCTGACGATTGCAGGTTTGGCATGGAACACTTGTGTATATGGGTTAATCAAAAAAACTAATAATCATATATAAATAATTATATATATATATATATATATATATATATATATATATATATATATATATAATAAGTTAATAAATGGTTCGAATTCGTTTAAACGCACATTTTTACTTTTAAACAATTACTCCTGCCATTCCTAAAAGTTTTGTTAAACAAATTCGGACTGTTTATAAATTTACTATATTTAAACATCTCTCTCTCTCTCTCTCTCTCTCTCTCTCTATATATATATATATATATATATATATATATATATATATATATATATATATAGACCCACTAAAACTATCAATATTGACAAAACCGCTAACCCTCAAGATCGAAATAAAAATTTAAAAATTAGAAGAAAGAATAGTATTTGGTTTAACCCACCCTATTACTGCAATGTGAAAATAAATATTGCTAAGGAAGTTTTCAAAATTTTAGATAACTCATTCACGCACCCGCATAAGTACAGCACTATTTTAAATAAAAACTTCATTAAAATCTCCTACTCCACAATGCCCAATATAGCACACACTATCATCACATCTAACAACAACACAATTAAATTGGTCCAACAACCAGCACCCACTATACACCCCACTAATAACTGCAACTGCCAGTAATCTAGAGAATGCACATGAAATGGTAATTGCATACAGAGTAACGTTATCTAGGTCTGCACTGTTAAACAATTCCCCAAAACACCATTATGCAAACTTATACCAACATACAAATTCTCCACTCACCCTATAGCTCTCCCCATCTACAATTCTCTGTATGAAACGAAACTCTAAATAACACCTCTTACAATTACCAACAACCCCCGCTAACTAATAATATATTTCATCTCACCCCTCAAAGCATCTCATCTTCTCCAACTAACAATCCCGACTTAAGTTTGGCCCATAACTTGAGCATACAAACCACAAAACATTCCCGATACTATAAATAACACAAATACTATAACAACAACCCCATACAAAATACACACTTATATTGGGGCAAGCGCCTTCCCCATTAATACCCAGATCTCAAACCATATCTACTCTTTCAAACACAATATTAAAAATGCCACTAGCACCTCTCTATCCAATCTAATAAAAAGCCTTAACATTAAAAACACTCCCTACTCCCTACATTGGACTATATTAGAAAGGTATAATTCCGACACTCCAGGATCTGCTTTCTGCCAACTATGTACACTAGAAACATTTATGATAGCGACAGCATCTAAGAGCTTAAATATTATTAACTCTAAAAATGAGCTCATTTCAAATTGCAGGCACTAACGAAAATTTAAATGCATTAATTTCATTACTCCCTCTGACACCCCTCCTCCAAGCCAACAACCCCCTTTCGAGCATTTGACAATTTTTTAAATTCTATAATTTGTTAATTTGTTGATCTTTAATTGTTAACTTCTCCAACCTTACAAATAAACATCCCAATAACATATCGTATCCTCCCCAGTACACCTAATAATTGTATTAACCCATAGCTCTTATTGTAAATTGAGAACTAACATTACTCTTCCTACACCCCACCGACTGTAAACCGCTCTAACTTCAACACCATAATTCCTACTCAACACTATAATTCCTATTTCCTTTTCTTGATCTTTTCCTTTTTTCTTTTTTCTTTTTTCTTTTTTCCTTTCTTTCTTTTATTTGCCAACCTTCCATTGCTTTTTATGCTTTTTATCTTTATCTCCCTTGTATCCATTCCATCGACCCTGTATATGCTTCTCTCTACTGACAATATCTTCCTCGTACATTCGATTTATCTCACCTTTTAACAACGCTCCTTTGTTACTCCTTCAATTGGTCCTTTTGCCTCCCCTTATGAAGCTATTTATAACTTCAACACACAAGCCATACATTTAAGTTTACATAATTCGACTCAACCCTACCCAATCATACTTATAATAGACAACAATTGTTACAAGCAGTCTAACATTATCCCAAACATTATTCCCAACCCTAATTTTTAATATGATTGAGTGGAACAGGCTTAGTGTATAACTATACATTGAGCTTGTCTTATTTAATTATACATTTGGGATTTCTTATTTAATTATACATTTAACTAACTGGGAACTCCTTTAAACTTTTAAGAATGTAACTATGAAACATTAGTCTTGGCCCGATTATTACATTTTCAACATTTAAACTACAGATTCCCATTAATTGGAAGCCTAATTTTCCCAACGGAAACCCTTTTAAACTTTCGAAATTATTTTTGTGTTTCGTTCAAAATCCGTTTTAATTACCGACCCCCCCTTTTTCCAAATAAGATATACACTGAATTGACCTAAATTTTCACCAAGGACCAATCCCCACTCGCATCGGATTTAGTTACTACCAACAACACCCTCATCACTAGAACCCTAACTCCTCCCTCCCTTTTCCGTTCCAGAAGCAGCCCTCCCACCTTCTTATCTTTATGGTTCACTTCCCTTTCCCCAGCCTACTTCCTCACTTTGACCTCATCTTCAACTTAAGGATTTCTTCTTAGAATTGCATAAATATTTAACTACCAAAGTCATTTGTAATCAATTCAGCTCCGGCCCAGGAATTATTTTTAAAATGCCCCGATTTCTCACATTAATTCCGATTAAGTACGCTCCACCTACGATCTGAACTCAACATCTCACTATTGGGGTTACTTCATTTTTGAACGCTTTCCCATGCTGCCTTCACGAAAAACGTTTCTTCTCCATCTAAATCTCCTTTCATTGGACACCTTATCACCAGACAACTGGACAAACCCCATATCTTTTTACACGAACTTTTTTTCACTCTCCATTTCTTAATATTTTTTCAGATGTTGAATTTTAGCTTTTCCACTGCCAACTTATCTATCTATATAATTCCTCTGATGATAAGATTTCGATCATTTAAAAGCCTTGGCTTAAGGAAAGAATAATAAAATAATTTTATTACAGAATATACCTTGCATTGAACAATTGAAGTTTGAAATAAATCTGGACATTCGTACATGGCTATCGCTCTTTTTGCATCTATCTTTATAATTGCTCTATCTCGTATATTGAGCTTTAACCATTTCACTATAGGTTCTATCTACTAAAAGTGTACTTTTAGTTTCATATTTGAGTATATATATATATATATATATATATATATATATATATATATATATATATATATATATATATATATACGAGGGGCGTTCAGTAAGTAATTCCCTAGACCCACTTCCAGTTGCCTGATAACAGATGAAATTATTTATATATGTATGGGTTATGTTGCAAAAAACAGCCCTGAACTAATTGTGGTTTTTGATTTACAGGTGTTTTAACTGAGTCAGATGTGAAATGGAGCCAGTTGAGTGTCGCGCAGTTAGCTGGCTTTTGTATTTGAAAGGGCGCACACCAAAGGAGACTTTTGATGAAATGAGAGAAACTTATGGTGATTATGCCCCATCATATGACCTTGTAAAACGCTGGCATCATGAATTCAAACATGGCCGGAAGTGTGTGGAAACAGCTCCCAGAGCTACGCGTCCCTCTTCTACCATTGATGAGGAATCTGTCCGTCAAGTTGAGGCTGCCATTTTTGAAGATCGACGCATTACTATTCGCCAAATAGCCCAAGAGGTCAAGATTAGTACAGGGTCTGTGGAAACTATCATTTATGACCATTTGCATATGCATAAGGTGTCTGCCAGATAGATTCCCAGGATGCTCACACCTTTCCAGAAGTAATACCGCGTCGAGCGCTCGAGGATAAATTTGGAGATGTGCCAAGAAGATGAGTCTAGGTTTTTCAAAAGACTGATTACACAGGATGAAACTTGGATACATCACTATTATCCAGAAACCAAAGCCCAGTCAATGCGGTTGACGTACTTGGACTCACAACCTCCAAAGAAGGCAAGAGTGAAGCCCTCCGTTGGAAGGGTCATGCCCAGTCTTCTGGGACCAGGACGGAGTAGTGATGACAGATTTCCTGGCAAATGGTACCACAATTACAGGAGCCTATTACGCTTCACGTTTGATGAAATTAGGAGAAGCTATTAAAATCAAAGGGCGGGACAAGATCAGCAAAGGTATCCTCCTCCTGCAGGACAACGCTCCGGTCCACAACTCGCATGTCGCCAGATCAGAAGCACGGGTGTGTTCCTATGTATTGAAAGACTAATAACTGTACAAAGTTACATAAATCTACTGCTATGGGAAATGGGTCAGGGGCATTACTTATTGACCGCCGGTCGTATATATATATATATATATATATATATATATATATATATATATATATATATATGTGTGTGTTTGTGTGTGTGTGTGTGTGTGTAGAAGTAAGGCTACAAACATTTTTAAAAAGTTTTTTCAACATTTATTTATTATTTTGCTATTTTATCATTTTATAATTTTATAAGTTTATAGTATTATAACTCGTTTCGAGCGTGATGCGCTCTTATCAGATATGTAAATCCATTTGAAGAATTGTCTTTCGATTTGAAAGAGTGTTTTTTCATTTGAGAGTTTTCCTCAAATAAAACAACGCTCAAATAAAACAACCCTCTTTCAAATCAAAAGACATTTCCTCAAATGTATTTCATATCTGATAAGAGCGCACCACGCTCGAAACGCGTTGTAATATTATACAATTATAAGATGATGAAATTATAAAATAACAAAATAATAAATAAATCTTGTAAAAACTGTTGGCAGCCTTATTCCTTTACAGATATACTTGCCCTCGGTGGCACTGCACTAATACTGCACTACATTCTTTTCTCTCTCTCTCTCTCTCTCTCTCTCTCTCTCTCTCTCTCTCTCTCTATATATATATATATATATATATATATATATATATATATATATATATATATATATTGAAAGAGATAGGTATAGGTATATATATATAGTACGATAAAGAGAGACAGACAGACATACATATATAGAAAGGTGTCCTCCTTTATTATACATATATATATAATGAAAGAGAAAGAGAGAGACAACCAGACAGACAGACGGAGAGGTGTTACGTACTAAATATACCGAAATGTTAAACTTTTATTTTATTATATTAAAAAAGAGACTTCTAGCGCGTTCACTCTCACAAGAATATCCATCGCTTTGAATCGAAACATTGTTGACAGACTTTTTCATGGAAAGGCACAGATCGCCAACCCTTTCACAAAATGCTGAATTAATGAGAATAGACCGTCGTCAGATTAAGCAAGGTCTCGATTATAAGCAGAATTTCCACCGAATTATTCGTACTTTGATGAAATCCGAAATCAAGCAGATCATTGGCAGAAGATCAATGATAATGATGGTATTTCTTATAAAAGATTGTTTTCTTCAATTAATACTTGCATAATAAATCACTATTTTTAAATGGCGCACGGA
Organism: Sepiola atlantica; assembly: GCA_963556195.1. Taxonomy (NCBI): domain Eukaryota; kingdom Metazoa; phylum Mollusca; class Cephalopoda; order Sepiida; family Sepiolidae; genus Sepiola; species Sepiola atlantica. The sequence goes on from OY744539.1 coordinate 19,235,296, forward strand.
ATATTAAGAACATTCCTAGAGTGTGGAAACCAACCCACAGAGCTACGTAAAGCTGAACAACCACAGGTATGTTGAAATACAAAAATACGTTGTACACACAACTGAAAATAAAAATAAGAAATTACTAAACCGAATCCAAAACATCTGATACTGCCTTGTACATACCGAAAATTGACAACACCGTCCAGACCTCGACTGGAATGTGATGAGACGTACTTGTATTTTTAGAAAGTTTATTTTCACGCAAATTCCGGAGAAAGCAAACGGCTGTGCAGCGATAACTGAACATAAAACAGCTGGTGCGAGAACGCAAACTGACTTCTAATAGTGATCGAAAGAAGGGAAGACCGGCTGTCATCCATGCTACAGGAACACCACCTGTTTATATCCGTAAGTTATCACAGGTAATGACTTGTGGTATGCGAGTTGAAATCAATACTGGGAATTAAGAGAGACTTGTTGTCACTCAGACATCACAGAATGCAACCTGTTTATACCCGTGAGGGATTACTGGGAATTGCTCGTGTGAAGAACTCCTAAGCAATAATAATAATAAAAACACATTTCAACTTGAACCATACGGAATACAAACAAGACGAATTGCTATTAAAAAAATAATCAAGTAATGTATTCCTTTCGTTGACCCCTATTAACGCTATTAAATTAGTCATTGCAATCTGATTACAAAAAAATAATTAATTTATTAATCTGAAGTAGGCCGCACTAATGTGGTATATCAAAGTAATTATTCCCTTGTGGAATTGTGCACCCAATTACAATAAATCGGTCAACTTCTACATTGGCCACACTACGACTACTCTGTCCTACATATTCCTAAATTATATTAGATAATACAGTACTAAACGTCAAGATTTGAACTAGCATAGCAACACCACTACCATAAATGATCGTGAATAAAACCTGTAAGGATAAGAACTGTTCATGTAAGAAAATACTTGGAATATACAGAGAACAATTTACAAACAAGAATGAATATAATCTTATCTCTTTGCAACAGATACCAAATCCTGGACGTGTTTGGAAGTTAAACAGGTAATGTTATCTCATCTCTCAATGGTGTGAAGTTTTACGTGAGGTAAAAGGTTAAGTATAAAGTAATATATGATACCAGAATACGCGACTTCTAGTGACATCACATAACATGATATATATATATATATATATATATATATATATATATATACATATATATACATATATATATATATATATATATATATATATATATATATATATATATATATATAGTAAGGTATGAAAATATACTTTTGGAAATTAAGCTACACAGAGTCTCCCGCGTTTCATCCTCGGGGGGAATCTTCAGGCTTAGATTATATATATATATATATATATATATATATATATATATATATATATATATATATATATATATATATATATATATATGTGTGTGTGTGTGTGTGTGTGTGTGTGTGTGTGTGTGTTCCGTCCTGTTGAACACTGTTATGAGGTCTGAGTATCGCTTCCCGTATAGTTATTCAGATTAGCCCTATTAGTTAATATTACACCGGCCGTTCTTACACAGGAGAAACTACACCGGTTGTCACTATAAATAGTGCGAGTCACCAGAGACACAGAAAAGACAAAGCACAGTCTTGTAACTGTCTAGCAAAGTGCTAGTCACTTTCTTACTTTGTTAATACACTTGTTAAACCAACCCTCGACTTGACTTCCTTTATTTATTATTTACTGTTGGACAACTTCACAACAGTTAAAAATGACTCTTGTTCCGGTGTCGTAATCGTGCGAATCGTTTGAATAGTTATCTTAACATTGGTGATTCCGCAAATACGACGTATACGACTGTAGATTATTATATATTTATTGAACAATTATATATATATATATATATATATATGATGGACTCTCCCGTCGATTGCGACGTATGAGGTTCCAACAACTTTCATTTGTGTTTAGATCGTTCATGACACCTGAGTCCGGCAAGAGACTTGCAAGGAAAGCCGCAGACAGTGCAAGAGTGTGAGTAATCGGATGCCAGGTGTGGAGCACTCTCTCTAGCTTTTCGCCTAACTCTGGCAGTTCTCATATTATCCACACAGGTCTTGTTGAATCTCTCCAGTCCAATGCAACAAGCTGCTCGCCATGTCTTCCTGTCTTTTGTACAGTCTTCAAAGTTTTGGGGGGGTACTCCAATTGCCGTCAGCGCATCTTTCAATTTATCCTTGTACCTCAGCAAGGGCCGACCAACATTCCTGTTACCACAAGCTAACTGACTGTACATCAGTGCTTTAGGTATCCTCCCTTCGTCCATTCTTGCTACATGACCAGCCCATCGCAATTGAGACTGCAACAGGAAACTTTCAATTCCACCAATATGGCATCTGTTGTAAAGATCGATGTTAGCGACTTTGTCCTTCAAACTAAGTCCACATATGGTCCTAAGGCAGCTCCTGTGGAACACATCCAATTGGCGAATGTGATGCCGGTAAGGCGTCCACGCCTCACATCCATAGAGAAGCCCTGTCAATATTACAGCCCTATACACATTGATTTTTGTCTTCAACTTAATGCCTCTGCTACTCCAAAGACGATGTTTCAGCTTTCCGAAGGCATTTGCCGCTTTTGCAATTCGGTTTATGATTTCATCATCAAGTGAAGCAGCAGAATTAACTTTGCTACCTAGGTAGGTAAAGTTTTTGACATAGTTCATTGGTCTGCCATCCACTTTGAGTTTTTCTAATGGAAATTCATGGACAGGCTGATTTTGTTTCACTCCTTGAACTTGTTTAGGGGTAGGGCATGGTTGATGGACCACCTCAGTCTTCTTTAAACTGATTGTTAAACCAAAAGCCCCACATGCACCTGAAAATTTTGTCAAAATATTCTGAGCTTCTTCAAAAGAAGTCGCGACCAGGGCAGCATCATCTGCAAAGAGAAGGTCCCGAATGATGGCTTCTCGAACCAAGGTTTTGGCTTTAAAACGCCGATGGTTAAAGAGCCCACCTGTGGTTCGGAATTGAAACTTAACACCTGTGCTTTCATCAGCGAATGCGTGCCGAAGCATCACCGAGAAGAACAATGCAAACAGCACAGGTGCCATCACACAACCCTGTTTCGTACCGTTGGTAACTTCAAAAGGCTCTGAGGTTTCCCCATTGGAAACGACCTGTGCTTTCATCCCTTCATGAAAGGAGATTATGACATCAAGCATGTTGTTGGGAATTCCAAGCTTATGAAGAACTTTCCAAAGTGCTACGCGACTGACCGTATCGAATGCTTTTGTCAAATCAATAAAAACCATGTACAGTTCCCGATTTTTTTCACGAACTTTTTCAGCAACTTGACGAAGGGCAAATACCATGTCGATTGTACCTCGACCAGAGCGAAAACCACATTGGGACTCTGGGTAAATCTCATCAATAAGATGTCTGATGATCCTGTTCAGAATCAACCTTGCAAGAATTTTACCTGCAACAGAAAGCAGAGATATCCCGCGATGATTATCGCAAGAATTCCTGCTTCCCTTGCTCTTATAAAGATGCTTGACATTACTATCCTTAAAGTCCTGTGGGACTCCACCAACTTTCCATATCTCCACAAACAAGATGGTCAGTTTTTCCTCGAGTGCTCTTCCGCCATGTTTGTACACCTCAATGGGGATGCAATCTCTGCCCGGTGCCCCTGACGATAGCTGTTTTTTAGCTTGAGATACTTCCTGAACTGTAGGTGGAAAAGACAGTTCGAGAATTTCGGGATGCTGCGGAAGAGAGGAAATGATGTTTTCGTCAGTCACCGATGCAGAGTTAAGGACAGTTTCAAAGTGCTGCTTCCAGCGCTTAAGGATAGCAGATTTGTCAGTTAGCAGTGTTTCTCCATCCTCAGCAAAAACTGGGGCAGAACCATTCATTTGAGGACCAAACACCTCTTTCAGGCCAGAGTAAAATGACTTAGAATCCTTCCTGTCGGCTGCGTCCTGAAGTTCCGCAGCCTTGGATGACCACCAAGCCTCTTTCAATGCCCTAAGTGCCTTCTGAACTTGTGCTTTGTGAGCTCTATACGCCTTCTTTTTCACTGTGGAATGTTTGTCCTCGAGCCATGTTTTGTGGCAAACATGCATTTGGTCGATAAGCTTCTGCACTTCAGTGTTGTGGAGTTGTTATCCACAGGTCTGTGTGATGCGTCTAGTGCTACAGCGGAGCGTACTTGTAGTTGCATGGGCTTCCTACTCTTGCTATTCGCTTAGCCGCCAGATAGCCCACTAGCTGTGCGAAAAGGGAGCCGAGTGAGTAAGTCTCCCCTGCTGGTATATAGCCTATCCCCAGACAAGACTCTAGTCTGACCTCCTCGTGGTACACTATGGTAACTGGGTGCTTTGCGGCCCCAGGCTAATAGACTAGAAATCTCGGAGTAGGTTAGAACCCCAGAGGTGCAGTGTGCAGGGCCTGCTGGCATGCAGATATGTCCCGGCGCTCACCAATCTAACCCCCTGCCACTGGGTAGTGGTCTGTCTCAACCTCTCTCTCTCTCTCTCTCTCTATCTCTGTATATGTACATGTGTGTGTATATGTATATGGCGCCGGATCAGGGAAATTTCCAGTTTGGTATCTGGGGGCGCGTTTAACCCACTAGGAGAGATGCCCCCTAAGCCTTTGTTAAGGCAGGTGTCTAGGAGATGGAAAACTCTGATGTATAACCTGAGGGTTGTTGCTTACTTTTTCTGTGGCACTCATTTGCACCGATCTTATGCAATCAACAATTCCAAAAAGTGTGGATGGTCCTACACAAGCCTTCACCACTCAAATCAAATCATTCGTGTGGGTTTTCTAGCAGCTTTTCTAAAATCGACATGAGTATTTCTGGGTCCACTGGCGAGAGAGTAAAGGCGACGGGGACAGGCAAAGGATATTGCTGGAAGTCTCTAGCTGGCGCTCTACACAGTGGCGGCTGGTGGGTGATGGCCGTTTGGCACAAACCTTTGGGCAATTGTGCCGTTCGTGTCCTCCACCAGTGACAAAGCAGGCCTATCTAGGATCAGCACTGCTTTCCCTATTTCAGGGAGGGGGCGATAAAAGGAGCCCTAAACATTGCATGCCCTTCTTTGACTTGTCAGCCTACTGCAGCTGTCTAGTTATCCAATACAGCAGTCAGAAAACAAAGAAATTTATGAAGCTAAACATTGGATCTTGGAATGTGCGCACATTGCAGGATAGTGATGCGTCACTAGAAAGGAAAACGGCCCTCGTATCAATGGAATTAAGGAAACATGATGTAGATATTGCTGCCCTTAGTGAGACGCGTCTGCCTGGTCACTCACAGCTGTGTGAGGTAAAAGGTGGATACACGTTTTTCTGGGCTGGTAAACCAGAAAACGAACCACGTCAATCTGGCGTAGGGTTTGCAGTGAAGACGGAAATTGCTAGATCACTTCCAACACTCCCAGTAAGTCATTCAGATCGTATTATGACCCTAAGACTTCCACTAAAAAACAACACATTCGCAACACTTATCAGCTGTTATGCCCCTACTATGAATAGTTCAGATCAATGCAAAGCTGATCTTTACAATGATTTGCGTAGCTTAATCTCAAAAATTCAGCATACGGATAAGGTTGCTTTGATGGGAGACTTCAATGCTCGAGTGGGGCTCAACTTTCAAACATGGGCTGGTGTTCTGGGTCACCATGGTGTTGGAAAAATGAATTCAAATGGATTGCGACTCCTGACGTTATGCAAAGAATTTAACTTCAGTGTGACAAACACGTACTTCCAACAAAAGCATTGTCGAAAAACATCATGGATGCACCCCCGATCAAAAGATTGGCATCTCATTGACTACATAATTACTAGAAAGCGCGACCTCAGAGATTTTAAGATAACACGCTCTTTCCATAGTAGCTGTTGTTTATCAGATCATGCGCTTATAGTCGGCAAGACCATCTTCCATTTAGACAAGAGGAGAGTGAAAAAGTCTTCTGTTCCAAAACGCCTACATGTTCTGCCTCTAAAACAGGCAGATACACAAAATGAGCTGAAGGAAAAAGTTACGGCCGCTATAGCTTCTGTAGAGGTAAATAGTGACGTTTCAAGTTCTTGGGATTCATTGCGCAATGCTGTTTATGACTCGTCTGCTGAGGTTTTGGGCTTCCCTTTGCGGAAACATCAAGACTGGTTTGATGATATATATATATATATATATATATATATATATATATATATAATATTTCATTCTTTTAGTAAAAATCTCGCGTCATGTAGGGTGATTCAAGAATGTACAAGTAATCATTTCAACGGTGTTTCTAAGCTGCAGTAATATTTAAATATTAGTATTGTACATACGCGTGTCAGCACGCTTCACTTCATATCAGACCTAAATAATAGTCCTTGCAATAACACCAGAAGATCGACTTCGACTATGAAGAACAGAAAAGAAAAGAAAGAAAATATTGGCTGTACTACCATGAATAAGGTTTTTTGAAACCGAAAATTTGGATTTAAAAAATATTTAATAAATATTTAATTTATTTGACAAAATCTCGCGTCATGTAAAATTTCGAATATATATATATATATATATATATATATATATATATATATATATATATATATATAAGGAAATTGACAACATCTTTAAGGCACGCATGAAAATGTATTCTAGTGAAGTAGTTGTGAAAATTAACACATCGTGAAAATTAAATGAAAACATCATTTATTTAATTTTATTTTCGTTGTAGAACAACTTTGTCAAGCGAGACTGTCTTATAGGTTTCTTTTCTTTTCCTTTTTTCTCATCTTGATGGTATTAACCCCGAAAGGTCGAATCACGGTAAAGACAGAAGACAGAAGAGCACTCAAGTTCTAGAAGACGTTAGGATGAGTATAATCCGGTCGATGTTATGCGCAGATATGCGCTTTTTAAATAAGAAAATTGACAACATCTTCGAAATACGCATGAAAATGTATTTAGGTGTCGTAAGTTATTAAAATATATTTCTGGGAATTAAGCTATAGAGAAGCATCTGCGTTTCATTCCCGTAGGGAATCGTCAGGCTAAAATGCATGGGGGTCGTGTTACCGGGTGTTTTTTTCTAAATATACATAGGTTATGTTTAAAAGAACCAAAACCTACTAAATTATAGAAGTAAATTTGCAAAAAACTGTATACGCAGAATAAGCTTTACTTTAGGATAACTATCAGATAGTGGGAGGTGCAGAGATAGGAGACTCTCTGGAAGAGGGTAGGAGTAGCAGCGGAATTCAGAAGTGACCTCATGACGGGAGGAGGCGTTTTCGATCCATTTTGTTCCTGAGTGGCAGCCTGTGCATATGTGAAAGTCGGTCGCTTTATTGCTAGTAGGAAAGTCTCAGAAGGAGATGAACACGTAGCCCAGAATGACTTAATTAAATCTCTCCCAGTTACTCCTTCCTCATCTCTCCCCCTCCCCTGCAAACAAACCACTTAATCGCGGTATGTTTAATGTTAAATAAAACTTTAAAAAACAGAAACAGCTAGCGTTTCGCGCGTTGCCGTTCAGAAGACGAGACACACCGAATCACTAGACGAAATCCGGGTACCCACGGCGAAGGTGAGCAGATAGTAAGCAAGAATGTTACATCTGCGAGTTGGGCAGACTGATCGTGCCCCTCCTCAAGCGGGTATATGCGAACCGAGATACCACGGACGACATGTACTTCAAAGACGGCGTAAAAGACAAAATAAGAAGACAGAAAAAAGAGAGGGAGAGGGGCAAAGAGAGATTTAAAAAAAAAAGAATAAGTAAAGAAAAAAGAAGGACAGACATAAATGTACTATGCATGTTCTAAGTTATTTTTAGAATTTTATTTTTTGAATTATTAATTGTTCCGAAAGGACCGTTTAGTAAAACAAAAAGGAAAATGAAAGAGCAAAAAAGAACCGAAATATATACGACATTGTTTAACTGTTATTCAATGAATTTAAAAAAAAAGAAAGAGAAAGTTGGAAAGAAGAAAAAGACGATACCATTTATTATTTCCTTCTTTACATATGTACGCGTTTCGAAAAAAACTATTGAGGGCAAAAATAAGCAGAGATAATAAAGTACAATATATTTAGAGAGAAACGCGATACTTTTTCTCAAATAAAAACGTATAAAATTCAGTGGCGAAACGTCATATGATTTTGAAAGGCGTTATATTTCGCAGAAGTTTAATTTAATTTTATTTAATTTAATTTCATTTAATATTGGCATGTATAAAAACCATTTATGGATGTATTAAAACACATCCGAATATTCAACAATGAACCTGCTTTAAATGTAAGGATCAGACACATTCATGATTGCCTATAATATATATATATATATATATATATATATATATATATATATATATATATATATATATATATATATAAAAGGTTAAAAACCAGTTTTGAGGTTTTAGGAGCCCCCCAAGCTGGAAATGGGGGTCAAATTACAGCCAAAATGGTTAAAAATGCACCACAAACTACGTATCAAAATGACACCGCTGGAATCATATAAACCGAATAGTGGATAATGCAGTCAATTTAATAAAACATCCCTTATGGCTATGAAATGTCATGAAATAGTCAATTGAAGTTGTGGAAATCATGGGAAACTGCACAGGAGATCAGCCAATTACTTGTACATCGACTGAAATAAATGATTTCCCGATTCTCGACTTCTAACTTGGTTTGGCGTGTACTCATGTCCCAAACACCAAGCACATTGCATGGAATGATCTGGATTATATTCGTGCTCTGTTCATCATCTATCTGGGGATATCTCGATGAACGCCTTGCAGAATCACGGTTGAAACATTCCAGATACTCTACCATATAGTTGTTCTCGTCAACCTTTTTTCTAGTCATTCCGATGTCCCAATTTCTTCCAAGTGGAGTGTCCCAAACTGCAACACAAGGTTCATTCAGAGGAATATCATCAGACTCTACTAGGATGTCAACATCTTCCTCGGTATCAACGCTCACATTATTATCATAATCTGCCGTGCAAGAAAGCAGAATGAAGTTTTCATCTGGAAATAAAACTTCTTCGTTTGCATCTTCATCATGGTAACCAGAAAGAAGAATTCCCAAATTTAGTTTCATCTCTCTGTCACTCATTTAATATACCCTGTACAGCTCTGGGTTCTCCTGGAAATCGTGCTTGCAAATCAGTTTACGAAACAATAGTTCATTCCTCAGCATCGTTGTTTTCGTTTTCTGTTGTAGACCCGTGCTAGGGGTCACAAAGATAACAACCACAAATTGTGACAGGTTAAAATATACAATGTATTTATTCATAGCAATACAGTAACGCCACTAAATGTGGTAGGAGATGACCGGATTCCTACCATGCGGTAAAACGTGAATAGGAATGTCCTCTGTTGAGTCTTTGCAACCATGGTATTTATTATAGATGGTTGCTTCCATTAGTTCTTCAATAGGGGTGATTTGTACCCCACAACATTTTCTCATTTTGCTTTTCTTTCAGTGCTCTCCCAACCTCTTCTACTGAGGCAAAGGGACCACTATGCTCTTTGCATTGGCTAAGAAGAATTGCTGAACTATCCTTTGAGTGAATAGCTTTTCGGCGCTTTTCTGCAAGCTTTACCTTCGTGATCTCCTGTTGAGCTTCGAACCATTTTTGTTCTTCAACATAAAGCACCTTATCTATGGCTCTGGTTTTTTTCTCAATTGATGAGTACTGTTCATTATTGTAACCCTTTCTTCTTCCTCTGTAGATGAAATAGCCATCGCTTTCTCCTCATGTTCCTCCGTCTCAACAACCATTGTTCATGTTCTTCATCGATATGCACATTGTCAATTATGACCTTCCGGTTGAGTGCAACTTGATCAAAGAAAAACTGTTTCTCATTTGCAGCAAACGCCTCAACGTCAACACCCTTTCCCAGAATATTGAAAAGAATGTGAGTGTTTGTCTTCCATTGAATCAAGTTTGACCTCTTCGATCCATGGCTCTTCTGAACTTTGCTATTGTGCTCTCTCAAGTATCGATCAAATTTATCTTTCACTCCTTTTATTGTTGTTAGTTTAATGTCTCTTCCAAATGCTCTTTGCCAGTGAGCCAGCAGACACAGAGAAAATTGATGGAGATGCTCTTTCTGTTTTGTAAATTCATAAGTTGGGGCATGATGAACTATGGCCAAAACGCACTCATGTACAGTTGGGGGTTTTTCAAGCAAAGTGAAATTCCAATCATCGTACTGATACATTGTTCCACTCATCCTATCTTCTCAACTAAACTGAACTGAACTGAAAACAAAAGAAAATAATTGGTATTAAACTGCTTGAATATAATACAATGCAATAGTTTCGACACTACAATGGTTTTAACTATCTACACACATGCATAACCATTGTACAGGCTTGGGAACCAATTAGGTTGTTTAACGGAGGATTTTGGCTAATTTGGGCTATTTTTCACTGGTTTTTGGCTATTTTACATTCATGAAAACACTTTCACAGCCTGAAAATGTTCCCAAATTAAAGTACTATATCAGATTTAACCATCTATATCCATTCATAGCTTTTGAGGATGTTTTAGGACCTGAAATGTCGCATGAAACCACTTTTTCACCGACAAATGATGGATTTTGAGTCCCGTGGAGCCCTAACGGCTATTTTCTGCCTGCGCCTTTTGAATTTTGCAAAATTATCAACATGTTTGATTGTTTAGTGATATTTATGTATAAATGAACACAAAAAATACTACTCGCATGAATCTGAAATGTTCACCCATTACATCCCACCCCTAATATAATTGATAGCTTTTGTATGAATCATATTAAGTTTAATTGTATGATTTGCATGATTTCTGTAGATACTTCCGTTTGGAGATTGTATTAGCATGACCATTCGATTAACACTTGAGGCACATTCCCCATAGGATTACCTGCTGTTATGTAAGGAAAATATATCTAGTCAATATAGTTCTTTTAGCTTGATGTACATTTTCTCTTG
>OY744539.1:19251278-19293778 GCA_963556195.1 Sepiola atlantica
ACAAACAGGAATGTACAAAATTTAAAAAAACAAAGCATAAACCAGACATCCAACAAAAAAACATATTCCTCTCCGCCCTTGAGACTCGCATTCACAAATACCCGGGGAGTTAGAACCAACATTAACGACGTAGAAACTTTTCTCTTGACAAACTTCCCGGATATCCTAGATCTAAGTGAAACGAACCTTCAATCTTCGATTCCGTCTCACCACTTTTACAGAACTTATTACCTTCCACTCTACCGAAAAGACTCTGACAAACATTTGCATGGGCTAGGAGTTTATGTTCAGAACACCGTTCCCTTGACTAGAGACCATAGGTAAGAATCAGATGGCCAAGCGTACATGTGTTTTAGATTGACCTTACAACACAGAGTTCGTTACTTATATTTGTTATATCGTTCTCCTTTTATCGAGGACTGTTCACTACTTCACTCAGTCTCTGAAAGCTTAGATAGAGCACTCTCACTCGACTCGAATGTCTAAATACATGTATTTGGGGATTTTAATGCACACAACCGTGACTGGTTGGGAATCTCCAGCGTTACAAATGCAGCGGGGAACTCTACTTTTAAGTCCTCCTCAGCTGACGACCTCTCACAGGCTGTCACTTTTTCGACCCGCCATCCGGATCGCACGGTCCAGCAAGCCTCACTTCTCGACCTGTTCTTGACCTCACTAGTTGAGGCTTGTGTGGCAAATCTCAATAGCTGTCTCGGAAACTCTGATCGTGTTGTGGTAATGATACTTATCACCTTAAAAACTCGTTCAAAAGCTGAAGAGCCGTTGCTTAAAACGACGAAAAACTATGAGCAGGCTGATTTTGAATTCCTCAGTGATCATATCAGCGACGCCCTATGCGGTGTAACCTTCCCATTCCCTGCTGATCAGTGTGCAAATGAGCTTACCGAATGGGTCAAAGCAGACATTGATGATTATGTTCCCACGCGAAAATTCTTCAGCAAACCCCACTCCCCTCCATGGTTAACCTCAGAATGTGCAACTGCTATTGCTGAGAGGCAGAAGGCATTCCGAAAATTCGGCCGCCATAAGTCAACTGCGAACAGACAAAAATGGTTGAGGCAAGAAATAATTGCAAATTAATGATAGATGAAGCAAAGGAGAGATATACATGGATAACAAAAAAAACGCATTCAGTCACAGAAACTAGGTACTCGTGATTTCTGAAAAATTTTAAATGGTGTGATGAACAATGGGCAATCAACAATTCCTCCGCTATCAAATCTCAACGATGTTGTTTGCACGGCAACTGATAATGGTAAACTACTTGCCTTAAACTCCACTCTGGACTCGGCAAACAACCCTCTTTCTAAATGCCCATTGCGGACTGAAGCCACACTTGAGAACCTGATCATCACCACGTCTCAAGTGAGCGACATGATCAAAAAACCTTGACACCTCCAAGCGTCTGTAGGTATTAATAATTTAATATATATTTATAAATATTATATATATATATATATATATATATATATATATGTATGTATGTACATATAAATATATATATATATATGTATATACATATAAATATATATATATATATATCATTTATCAAGATCAAATGTGTTTATAAAGTGAACATCTAACAAAATTAGTTGTTCAAGAGCGCTTAATACCAAGTAAAGCATTTATAAAATTACATAAACCTTCTTTATATGTATTTATTTATAAATATTGTTTATGTAATTTTATATATATATATATATATATATATGTATATATATATATATATATATATATATATATATATATATATATATGGTAATTTTCTGAACTTTTGAACGACTCACTATGAATTTAAGAATATATATTATTTTGCAACTCAATAAATAAAATGGACACATTCATGTTTTGTAAATCTTAACATTCAGAGGGTGCATATATATATATATATCTATATATATATATATATTAATTATTTTTTCTTAGGAGTTGATCATTATAGCATTTAAGAATATATATTCTTCGCAACATGTATGTAACCTAGGCACAATTCTCTTGTAAATTTTAGGTTGTAACCACCCCAAACTTGATTCCAAAAATTTATATGGAAAAAAATTGCTCAAAATCAAATGTAGAGTTCTATTTAGTAAGAATGTGTTTTCAAGGATTGATGCGCGCACGTAAGTATTAATAATATGTATGTGCTCGGCATAATCAAGTTGACATACCGGTTCTCGTTTGATCACCAAAGTTAAGAAACGTTGAGCCTGGTAGTATCAGATCGGTAACCATTTAGGAATACCAGGCGCTGTACGTAAAGGCGTCGACAGCTTCCTGCAAGAACTGTAAAAACCTAACGTCGTCATATCTCCTAACCGGTACATACATCCGACCTGGGACCGCTTGTGAATCTGATACTGTCATGAAACTTTCTTCTTCGGGGGAAGCTGGTTCAACCCGGCTTGAAGCATCAGTAAAGTTTTAAGATGACCCCTTCAAGTATATATATATATATATATATATATATTATTTCATTTTATATTATGACATATATATATATATATATATATATATATATATATATATATATATATATATATATATATCATAATATAAAATGAAATAATAAAATAAGGTGCCAATCAAATTTTATTAGAATTCAAAGTTCAAGCAAAGTATCCTAACGTCCTTAACTCATGAGTTTTCAAAGGTAATTCTTCTCCTCGGAGGACATTACCGAAGTGACATTACTGCATGTAATAAAATTACACTTTGAAAATATATAAAAAATATATACAAAAATACATAAAAGTATATAACATCAAATATATCAACCCAAAAACATATGTTTTGTTAAATCTATACAATCCATCCAAGCCATACAATTTAAAAACATATTGAGGAAAGATTTCTAGGAGGTTGGCTGAAGATTGATCCAGGTAATGAGTGACAGTCCAAAAATTAAAAATTAAAAAAATTAAAAAAATTAAAAATGTTATCCAGTCGTGAGATGCGTCCGCAATCGAACCAGTGAAAAATGCATCCAATGTTTATGTTAATTAATACAACGATAAATAAACCAAATCAAATAAAAAGTTCAGTGAACTCACTTTTATCCGGATGTTTTACTAATTATAAGATATTAGTTGACTCTTATATCTTTTGTTGAATTACTTTATATATATATATATATATATATATATATATATATATATATATATATATATAAATCCAAATAAATTTGACATTCACCGGATATAAATCCACAGAATTTCAACTGGGCTTATACACAAGTGCTCACTAGTAAATGCAGCTATTTATATAATTATTTTTAGTCATACAGACATGTACAAAAGCCGCTACACTGGCATGTCGATGTTATGGATCAGTAGTTATTAGAAAATAAGATCTACTCAGGCGAAAAAAGTCTGATCCTTCACCTAGATGTTCATAGTGGGAAAAAATTAAAAGAAATGGAAAAATGCCGAATTCAAAACCGATAGGTCACATCGTTAAACTTAAAATAATTGAAAAAAAAAACGTGTGTAAGCTTGGGTGAAGAGTTAAGAGATTGAAAGGTATATATATATATATATATATATATATATATATATATATATATATATATATATATATAGTTGTATTCCAATATACATATGTGCATATGCTTTGTAGCCTGTAATACAATTTTATTGAGTTTGCAAATTGAAATATTTTCCTATATAAGAATTATATACTTAAATATGTATTGTTGTATAAGAACGACTCGGACTGTTATTCAAGTCAATCAAAATATATGCTTAAGTATTCCTCAAGTTTAGAATTGCTTTGTTAAAAAAAGACTTCAGTGTAATTCGTCTTATTAGTCACAATGTGCAGTTAACTCACAAAGTGACCGTTTTTAAAAATTATATTTCACTTTATCACTATCAACTTCTCTCGTTAGATGTTCTTTCACCCCCCTCGATGTCTATATCTCTTTTTACGGTTACTCTTTCTGTCTGTCTGTCTGTCTGTCTGTCTGCCTTTCTCTCTCTCTCTCTCTCTCTCTCTCTCTCTCTACTTCTCTCTCTATTTTTTTAACAATAAGATAATGTAGAGGGAGGGGGGAAACAGAAAGAGATAGAGACAGAGACAGAGAAACATAGATTTTTTATTTTGTCTTCTTATTTTTGTTTAATTTGACTGGCTTTGCAAACTCACTTTTTTATACACGCTGGGGCGAATCTTTGCGCAATCAGATAGGGTTTTACTTGATCCTAGGAGGTCATTCTCCCAGACATTGCATTCACTTTGGAGACAGGGTTGGTTTATTTTCCATCTTCCTGAGGCGTCCCTACCTGGTAATACCGACGCGCCTGTTTAGGTCTATTTTCGTACTCTTTAAGAATGTTTTTCGAGGGAGCTGCCTTCCCCATATTCAATTGACTTTGTGTATGATTTGCTGCAATTAAAGTAATTTTAATATCAGCCGAAAATCTTAGGCACGTTTTGATTCTAGGGTCTGGTTAGCAAGAGCCGGTACCTCTTTTTTTAAAAATTATGTATGGTGCGGTTCGATAAACGAGGTAGTTGGTTCATTGTCTGTCGTCTGAGGCACACCTTTTGGGGAGTGCCGACGGGTTAGGTCATGGTTGTTTTGTACCCTTCTAGTGAGCTGCTAGTTTTTGGAGGCGAACCTGTACTAGACCGTTGGCTGCTACCCCCACCCCACACACACACATTCGCAAAAACCCTGTCACGCGACCATTACTGGGTAACCGAAAAGGCCATTTTCATTTCAAGTATATACATATGAATTCTATATTAATATGTGTCTGACCTGAATTTAAAAAAGCCAGTGGCCTATTCAATGACTTCTGCTTGGAATTGCCATTTAAAATAAGATATACAATGCATAGCGTATCCGAAGGATCAACAGAAGCGACAGTCTGATCCAGAGGAGGCGGAGCTCAGCTTAAGGAGTGATATGCTCAAACACGCATGAATAATAGCATCACTTTTTTAAGTCATCCATTCCCACCTTGAACAAATCTATCTCTCTTTATTTCTCTCTCTCTATCTCTTCTTCATTTATACATGTGTCCTTCTAATCACGTTGGTACACCAGTTTTCGTTAGATAACCTAAGGTAAGCGACGTTGATCCTGGCTTGTACCAGATGGGTAAGCATTTAGGAATAAAAGCTCCGCATTGCAGAGGACAGCGATAACTACCCGTAAAAAGAATACAACTCTTCAGTATAAAATCATCATCCACACAAGTGGTGACACTAAAAGAAACAACCGGCCCCTAGGCCAGAGTGTTGTACTTAATAATGTGGCGAAGCTCTCCCGGGAGAGTATGAAATTCCATTTTTTATTTATGCTCGGAACCCCCTCTTTCTGACTAGAGAACATAAGTTATAATCAAATGACAAGGTCTACATGTGCTTTAGATTGACTTTATACCACAGCGTTAGTTACTTATGTTGTTTATACCGTTCACCTTCGTCCCACGACTGTACTCTGCTAAACTTTGTTTCTGAAAGCATAGATAGAGCACTCTCACTCTATTTGAATGCCCAATTACATGTATTTGGGGATTTTAATGCACACCACGGTGATGGCTGGGATTCCCCAGCCTTATTGACGCAGCCGGTAACTCTACATATCATTTCTCCTTAGCTCCCTCCCTC
This sequence comes from Sepiola atlantica, assembly GCA_963556195.1. NCBI lineage: Eukaryota > Metazoa > Mollusca > Cephalopoda > Sepiida > Sepiolidae > Sepiola > Sepiola atlantica. The sequence continues at coordinate 19,256,919 of OY744539.1, forward strand.
TCACAGACTGTCGATTTCCCGACCCGCATCCCTGATCTAGTAGACCAGAAAACCTCACTCGACCTGTTCCGGACCTCACTGCCCGAGGCTTGTGTGACTGAAAGAACGCTGATCACATCGTGGTTATGGTTGCTATCACCCTAAAAACTCGTTCAAAAGCTGATAAGCCATTGCGTAAAACAACGAGATACTCGAGCAGGCTGATTTTGAGTCCATCAGAGATCACATCAGCGATGCTCCATGGAGTGAAACCGTCTCACTCCCTTCTGATCAGTGTGCAAATGAGTTAAGCGAATGGGTCAAAGCAGGCATTGAAGTCTATGTCCCCATGCGAAAATCCTTCAGCAAAACCTACTCCCATCAATTGTTCACTTCGAAATGTGCGGCTGGCATTGTTGAGAGGCAGCAAGCATTCCGACAGTTCGTTAGCCATAAGTCAACTGCGAATAGACAGAAATTTATAGAATCAAGAAGTAATTGTAAGGCAGTGATAGGTGAAGCAAAGACAAGGTGTACAAAGCTAAACAAAAAACACATTCAGTCACAGAAACTAGGTGCTCGCGATTTCTGGGACATCTGTAATAGTGTGGTGAATAATAGACAATAAACGATTTAAACCATAATGATGTTGTTTGCCAAGCGTTTCGCCTTAAACCCAACTTTAGACTCATCAAACCATCATCTCCTAAATTCACATTGCGGACTGAAACTACACTTGAACACCTGGTCATCACCACCTCTCAAGTGAGAGACATTATCAAAAAACCTTGACACCTCCAAAGCCTGTGGGCCTGATCTTATACCGGTAATAGTAATAAAGAAATGCTCTGCTGAACTAGTCCCTGCCTTCTCTCAACTTTACAACAAATGCATTGCTTAAGCTTACTTCCTTGATAGCTGGAAAATTGCGTCTGTGGTCCCAGTCTTCAATCATTCTGGGAAAAAACAGATCCTCAGAACAATCGGCCAATCAACTTACTCCCGATATTTGCTAAAATCTTTGAATCCTTAATCGATCTTCCAAAAGTCCGGCACCTAGTTAATGCTAAACTTCTTTCTGGCCGCAGTGTGGATTTAGACAAGCCCGATCTACTGTGGATATCTTAACGGTCATCTCTATACGCATATATCATACACTGAATAAAGCAGGTGAAGCTAGGGCAGTAGCGCTTGATATATCCAAGGCATTTGACAAAGGATGGCATTAGCTGCTGCCCCTTAAAGATTACTCATATGGTATTACTAGACGAATATTTAATATAAGTAGATCTTTCCTAATCAAAAGAAAGATCCAGGTTGTCCTCGATGACCGTTCATCTAAGCAACATGACATAAATGCAGGTGTATCCCCAGGGATCAATCCTCGGACCTCTATGATTCCTGATTTTCATAAACGACCTCCCTGATGACATTGAGTCTGAGATAGGTACATTTGCTGACGACACCACGCTCTACTCTCGTCATGTGGGCAAAACGGACGCGTACATATCCGAAGCAATGGCTGAATCCTTAGTAAGTGACGTCCAGGCTGTAGTAGATTGGGTCAGAAATGGTTGGTTACTTTTAATTTAATAACTACAAGAAACCGCTCTAACCACCGATTGTCATGACAAATAAGACCCTACCTTAGAGTTCAACTATAACTACTCGACCTTACATTCGCAGGTAACATGAATTAGAACAAATACATTGAAGACATTGCCAAGGTTGCTGCAAAGAAGGTGGGCTCACCCTACCGTGCTAGTAAACTCCTTACACCTGATATGATCATGTATCTCTACAAAGCCATCATCCACCCATGTATAGAGTATTGTTGTCATATCTGGGTTGGTGTATCATCCACTAGTTACTCCCTCTTAGACAAGGTCCAAAAAATAGTCGCCAACTTAATAGGTCCCTTATCCACCAAGCTCCAGCCCCTGCTCATCGCCGCAATATTGCATCCTTGTCATTGTTTTTCAAACACTTCAATGGAGTGTCCTCCGATGAACTAGCTGCTCTAGTGACCCTCGACGCAAATACATTAGAGCAACCTGACAATCAGCTTAGTCCCATTCATGAACTGTTGAGGTCCCCAGATGCAGGAGAGTCTTCTACTCCAACAGCTTCTTTCCTTGTGCTGTGGTACTCTGGAACTCCCTCACTGTTCCCTATTCCCCGAATGTACCGACATGCAGAGGTTTAAAACTAATGTAAACAGACATCTCGCTGCACAGCTCCCAACTAAGGATGACACCCAAAACCTACTCCCTAATTCTCAGTAGCACCTTACGTCTACAGTGGCGACCTGCCTTGTTTTGGGTGAACTATCTTTTAAAATAAAGCAATTATCTTCTTCCGTTTTCTATCTATATCACAAATTCACGCACACATACATGGTGGGGGGGAGCAACATTTACAATATTTTGAGGCAGAGATTGAAAGACAGTGTATGACCAATTAGTTTATTGAAAGTCATGAGAATTTATTTGTCACGAAAAAATTTACATAATAGAAAATGTTTTTTTTTTATTCTATGTGTCCTTTTTTCTCAATAACTACATTCATAAGCTTCCTGAAACTTGCACAAGTGTTCTTCAAATATTCGAGAAAAAACTTCCCCCGTTTTTCTTTAATAGTATCTTTAAGAGATTCGCATTGATGTGTGATGTTCTACTAGTAGCATGTTCTAAAATAACCAGCATAATCCAGAAGGTTTATATCTGGGTTAGAAGACAGCCATGAATATCATTCACAAATATTGCTAAAGTGTGATTTAAAGAAATATTGTGTGGGCTGTCACTATACATAATTGCTTCCTTGCTAATTTGCTTTTATTTTATGGAAATACTTTGTCTCTTACATTATTGTAGTAAGTATTAACATTGATCATGATATACGCTTTGTAGAATTTTATAGGCATTTTCTTTACAACGTAAAGCCAAAATACCAACAGCCATAATTTGAGTAGGATGTTTTGTTCTGAATGTACCCGTAATCTCACTTTTGCGATAAATCTGTCACTTGTGCAATTCGCAATAGCATCGACAATGAAGATATTTTCCTTTGAAAAAATTGTTACAATGGAGTACTTTTTCTTCAACCATGTAATAGTTTTATTGCACCTTTCTAATCGTGTTTCCTTTATAGATGTTGGCAACAAGTGTTTTGGTGTTTTTGTGTAAACATTTAACTTCAAATTATATTTTACTGCATTTCTAATGGCGTTGTTGTCTACCTTAAGTTAAATTCCCATTTTTCACATGGATCTGGTTATATAATGTAATATTTAACATTGGATTTTAATAAAAGCTGTGGTGCATTTTTTTGTTTATTCCCTTACTTCCAGACACTTTGTAATGGTTTTTCCTCATAGTCATTCTATTCTGTACATAATAAATAGTTTTTTATACACACTAACTATTCTTAGAATCTATTTTAGTTTGACCAGTGCATTGATTACTCATACGAGCAAGCGTTTTTGAAAAAGTAAAGATAATAGTGTTAGGTATGATTATGACATATATGCTAGGTTTCAGAATAATTGACTCAGTGTCTGCTGAGAACAAAACAACTTAACGTCTATTGTAAATGTTGCTTCCTCACCCAGTATATTTAAGGTAATTGTAAGTCAATGTTACGCTATACTCTGATTCATTGTCGGTTTTAAGGCAAATACAAGCTAACACGTGTCTCTAGAAGAACCAAAACATACACTAGACTAATTCAAATAATAAACAAAAATCTCCCAGTGTCAGAGGATTATTGTCAAATAAAAACTTGAAGAATTTTTGTATGAAATATCATTTTGTTAGTGTACGATCTTCATTTGGCGTCAATGCTCTGTTTTTTTGTATTATCATATATATATATATATATATATATATATATATATATATATATATAATATATGTAAGTATATGTTCTGTATTTCTATCTCTAAATTCTTTATTTCCTTCTCTGCATTTACTTCCCCCTGTATCTCTTTTTACTTCTAGTTCTATCTTCTATAGTTCTTTCTCGAAACATTCATATTATCCATGTAACGCTATCCGCTTGCGTGTTTCATATGATAATATACAATATAATCCGAAGATAGATTGATGCAGTTACAAACGTTACTTGCGCTAAAATAATACCATATGTTATCCGTTCATCATTACAGGTATTTGATTATATATAAAAGTAAAGAAATTCAAAGAACAGAAAAAAAGTATGGTTGCGGTTGTTCGATGATATAAGAAGAAAAAGAAGTTAAAAACAGATGAAAAGTATGGCTATAGATTGCTAGTTCATTTAGTCCTTAGAATTCCCTATAATATATAAATATATATATATATATATATATATATATATATATATATATATATATACAGGGTGATTCATAAGTCCCTTAGCTATTTATTTTTGAAATTCTAAAGTTAAAAATACGGTAATACAAAACAGAAAGTTTATTCAACAAATTCATTTATGGGAGTTTAAAATTACAGCAAATCTTAAAAATGTCCACCTTCGTTCTGCATGCATAGCTCCATTCTTTTTTGCAAGGAATTTACGACTCTTTGTAGCGTATTTGATGGATTAATTTTAACAAACTCGGCAGTGATTTTTTATTAGAGGTCGCCATTGCCTTTCAACAAGTATGAGAGATTCATCAAATTTGGCCATATGAATAACAATAAAAATTCGCTCTTCAATTGTAAATGACATACTGCCTGAAAAAAAAGCACATATGATGACTTACACAAATTTAAATAAATAAAAATAAATATATATAGAAACAAATATATAAACGGACAAATTAAAAATAACAAATAGCAGTAATTAGAGAGTAAGATAACAATATATATATATAAGAAATGTTGTCCTTGTTTTAGAAAGCATTGTTTATATTGTAATATTGATTATTAAAAATAATAATGAGCAATTAGAACGACATGCAATGCATTTTAGTTTTATTAATTTTTTTTGTCCAATTTAATTTTCGAAGATATACTTCATCATCAGAATTTCTTTTCGTTCTAATTGCTTATTATTATTTTTAATAATTAATATTATATATATATATATATATATATATATATATATATATATGTATATATATATATATATATATATATATATATATATACAGAAAATCTTAGTTTTTTGTTAAACATTTTATTTTATTTTAATCATTATTGTTTCGAGACATGTATGCTTACCCCACTATTAGAAGTTCGATTTTTCACATCATCTGACCAGAGTTGTGTTTTTTGACAGGTTCAGGTAGATGCATTTTTTTTCTTGAAAGATATCTTATAGAAGGATTTACCTGAAAGTTTGGTGTATGATCATCAGTGTTAATCATAATGTAGGTATTATAACTTTATAAAGTCTTAGTTTAGTTAAAATTGTTTAGCTTTGATTTTTATTTTCTCTAGACTGCTTTTCGTCGTAATTTTATGAGTTTCTTACATGTTTATAAATAACTAGTATACAAACTCAGCTTCGTCAGTGTTCTCACCCTTTGTTTATATCGTATGTATAAAAACTATTCATATACAATCATAAAATTACGTCCCTAAATCATTAGTATCACGTCTGAACAGTTAACGGTCAGTGTTTTCTTTTTTCTTTAGAAGAAAACGCCCGCTGGTAGCCTTTTTATCATAAAGTGGTAGATGTATTTTTGTTGTTGAAAGATGTATTTTTGTTGTTGAAAGATGTATTTTTGTTGTTGAAAGATGTATTTCCGAATTCTTTGCGTCTAAGTTGGTTTTTTGACTTTGCATTTGCTTTCTTGCTCCACCTGACGACTAAATTTTCGTTTGTTTGAGAAGGCAAGAAATAGACACTGGATTAACTGCTAACTTTTACGTAACATGATATAAGTATATATATATATATATATATATATATATATATATATATATATATATATAAATGATTTAATGAAACAGAACATTCCAATTGTTCAAAGAATTAGAAGAACAAGTCTAGTATGGCGTACGGTCGTTTCCAAAACATTCTGGAAATACTTTAATTTTTACTTTTTTTAATTTTTCAATTAAAAATTCTTTTGTTATACAAAGCCACTCCAGAACGTCACTTCATCAGCGCCTTTAACAGCACATCTTACAGAAAATTGAAAGAATAAAATGACAAGTTCGTCTTAGAGGAACATCTATTGACAGGAGGGGATGCAGGGACAAATATTAGAAAAAGGAATAAGTTACAAATATAAAATAAAAATATAAAGATAAACCGATAACAATAATGATAAAAATACATTATAAACATTATGTGTGTGTGTATGTATATATATATATGTATGTATATATATGTATATATATATATATATATATATATATATATATGTATGTGTGTGAGTGTGCAATGCACACAGGGTGATGTGACGCGAAAGTGTGTTAGCTATAAGGTAGCGTCTTGGCGTACTCACCATCTCGCCCTCAGCAACCACCACTGGCCAGCCTTGCACGAAACGAGAAGCCGAGCGTGTAAGTCTTCTCCTGCCAGTACTCAGCCTCTCCTTCATCAAGACCTCTGCTGTGCCTCCTCGCGGCCACACACGGTAACTGGTTGTCATGCGCATCCAGGCGGAATCAGCAGAGGATCTCGGAACAGTAGGGAGTCCCAGAGGGAATGTGCTACGGCCCACCGACGTGTGGACATGCCCTGACACATTACCAATCCCTATTCCAGCCATGGGTCAAATGGCCTCACTGCCTTGTGAGAGCTATTGGAAATGGATAAGGCTAGGGGAGCAACCCCGACAAAAATGACGGAGTGGAGCCCCGTAGGCGGTTGGACGGCATATTTGCCTCCCTCCGGCAGCTCCTGCACCCTTGCTCGTCCCCCAGCCGTCTCGACTATGTCTCGCCGTTGGAATTGGGCGGGCCAGGACGAGAGAGTGAGGCCGATGCAGCGCAAGTCCCCCTCACTATAATTCAAATCCAGCGCAAGTCAGGGTGTCAAACATTGCGTCAACACCAAGCCCTGTGGCGATGGGCAAGCGGCAAAGCAGCAGGTGTGGAAATCACTGGGAGCTGTAGCTGCAAACCTGCACACAGGCGGTCCAGAAACTGGTCGTACTCCACTCGACCGAAGCAGCGAGGGGGTGCAGGCAACTGGCTGGTCGACCGAGCAGTCCTTTTCAGGATCACTCTGCTCGCCTCCATGGCATGAGGACGGGGCGATAAAAGGAGCCCTAAACATAGCTGCTTCACCATTACCTCTGGCCAGCATACCGCGGCTGGCGGGGTTTCCCTCACAGTGGTCGAGACATGAGAAAGAAAGAGTTGGTGCTTACCTTAGCATCATGGAACGTTCGTACTTTGCTCGACAACAACAGAGCTGACCGACCCGAGAGAAGAACTGCGCTTGTGGCAAGGGAGCTTGCCCGTTATAAGGTAGACATTGCAGCCCTCAGCGAGACTCGCCTCCCTGACAGGGGCCAACTAACAGAGTCAGGCGGCGGCTACACCTTTTTCTGGAGTGGACGCAGTAGCGAGGAGCGCATAGAGGCCGGCGTGGGCTTCGCCATCAAGACTGAACACGTGAAGAAGCTGGTCAGCATCCCGGACGGCATTAATGACCGGCTGATGAAGATGCAACTCCCTCTTAGCAAGGGAAGAACCGCCACACTGATCAGCGCCTACGCACCAACTATGACCAACCTCAAAGACACCAAGGACCAGTTCTATGAAGATCTGGAAAGCCTCATCTCCACTGCTCCGCAGAGAGAGAAGCTCATCGTCCTCGGCGATTTCAATGCCCGCGTTGGCACTGACCATTCCACTTGGGACCGGGTCCTTGGCCACCATGGAGTGGGCAAGTGCAATAGCAACGGCCTGCGGCTGCTCAGCCTCTGCGCTGCACACGACCTTTCCATCACCAACACCATGTTCCGCCTACCCACCCGTAGCAAGACGTCGTGGATGCACCCACGCTCCCGGCACTGGCATTTGATCGACTACGTCATTATCAGGGCAAGGAACAGAAGAGATGTAAGGCTGACCAAGGCTGTGTGCGGTGCCGAGTGTTGGACAGACCACCGCCTGATCACATCCAAAATGTGCCTCTACATCCAACCTAAGAGGCGGCCTCAGGGCCAGAAAGTCACAAATCGCCTCGACGTGGAGAAACTGAAAAGTCCAGATGTCATCCATGAGCTACAGGAAACAATCAACGACAAGCTATCTGTCCCCCTTACCATCTCGGACACTATTGAAGATCAGTGGGCACGCCTCAGAGACTCCACCTACACCATCGCTCTCGAAATCATTGGACCTAAGAAAAAGAAGCACCAGGACTGGTTTGATGAAAATGACTCTGAGATTCAACCCCTCCTGGAGGAGAAACGCCAACTTCTCCGTGCACATCAGAGTGACCCTAAGTGTCTCGCAAAGAAAGCTGCCTTCATCAACACCCGCAGCAAGGTGCAGGCCAGACTCCGCTCCATGCAGGATGCCTGGCTCAGCGCCAAAGCAGATGAGATCCAGGAGCATGCCGATAACCATGATATGAGGAAGTTTTACGATGCGCTGAGGGCTGTCTACGGTCCCCAGTCCTCAAGCTCCTCTCCCCTGCTTAGCTCCGATGGAACAACTCTCTTAAACGACAAAAAGCAGATCCTTGATAGATGGGCAGAGCACTTTAACAACGTGCTAAACCGGCCATCTTCCATCAACGATGAAGCCATCGACCGACTACGCCAGGAGCCTATCAACGAGGAGCTCGACATCCCATTCTCGTCAGAGGAAGTAAGCAAAGCCATCAAGCAACTTTCCTCTGGGAAGGCCCCTGGCCTCGATTTAATTCAAGCAGAAATATACAAATCTGGTGGACCTACACTGCTGGAAAGACTGACAGAACTCTTCCAATCCATGTGGGAGAGTGACGAACTACCCCAAGATTTTCGTGATGCCACTATTGTTCACATTTATAAACGCAAAGGAAATCGTCAGTCTTGTGACAACCACCGCGGGATATCCCTTCTATCCATCGCCGGGAAGATCCTGGCCCGTGTCCTTCTTAATCGCCTGCTGGTACACCTTGAAGATGGTCGTCTTCCCGAGAGCCAGTGTGGCTTTCGAGGTGGCCGTGGGACGACTGATATGATCTTTGCTGCACGCCAACTGCAGGAGAAATGTGTCGAGCAGCACCGGGGCCTCTACACCACATTCGTCGATTTGACCAAGGCCTTCGACACTGTCAGCCGAAATGGCCTCTGGCGGATCATGGGAAAATTTGGTTGTCCAGACAGGTTCATAGCCATCGTCAGGCAGTTCCAGGAGGGCATGACCGCTCACGTCCTGGATGACGGCGACCCCTCAGAGCCCTTCCCTGTGACCAACGGAGTCAAGCAGGGCTGTGTCTTAGCCCCAACGCTTTTTAGCATGGTTTTCTCTGCCATGCTCCAGGACGCTTTCAAAGACAGTCACTCTGGCATTAACATCAAGTACAGATGTGACGGAAAATTGTTTAACATCAGGCGAATGCAGGCAGTCACGAGAGTGAGGGAAACCATCATCAGAGACCTTCTCTTTGTTGATGACTGCGCCCTTAACGCCCCAAATGAGACAGAGATGCAACATCTAATGGACGGATTCTCCACCAGTTGTGACAATTTTGGTCTTACTATTAGTACAAAGAAGACAGAAGTTATGTACCAACCCGCCCCAGGAGATGCATACCACAAACCCGGCATCACTGTCAAAGGACAGAAGATTCATGCTGTGGAGCAATTCACCTACCTTGGCAGCACCCTCTCCCGTACCGCCAACATTAACATTGAAGTTAACCATAGGACCTCCACAGCGAGCAGTGCATTTGGAAGACTTAGAGACAATGTGTGGAGGAGGAGAGGTATTGCACTCGCAACCAAAATCAAAGTATACCGAGCAATCGTCCTAACAGCCCTACTCTACGGCTGTGAAACTTGGACGCTTTATAAAAGACATGAAAAACAGCTGAATGACTTCCACCTCAGATGCCTCCGTAATATTCTCAACATCCGCTGGCAAGACAGAATTCCTGACACAGAAGTCTTGGAGCGCGCGGGGCTCCATACCATCACCACCATAGTCCACAAAACCCAGCTTCGGTGGGCAGGCCATGTCTACCGCATGCCTGACGGCCGAATCCCCAAACAACTCTTTTATGGGGAACTCAGCCAGGGAGAGCGGACTGCAGGAGGCCAAAAGAAACGATATAAAGACTGCCTGCGAACCTCCCTCAAGGACTTTGACATCAACCCCCAGTCTTGGGAGAGTCGCGCTGCAGAACGCTCTGCTTGGCGCTGTGCCGTCAGCCTGAGAGCCGATAGGGCAGAGGATTAACGCATGACCCACGACCGGCAGAAGCGCAGGAGGCGAAAGGAGAGAGCTGCCGGTCCACAGTCTGTCGATGCCGCCTTCACGTGTCCGGAGTGTGGAAGAGTCTGCCGAGCACGGATTGGCCTCATCAGCCATCTCAGGACCCACCGACCCCCGACGCCAAACTGATTGATACCTTGGTCATCGTCGACTTCGACGGACGAGCAAGAAGATATGTATGTATATATGTATGTATATATGTATATATATGTATATATATGTATATGTACATATATGTATGTATGTATATATATATGTATATGTATATATATATGTTTATATATATATATATATAATTATAAAAATTTGTTTTAATCTACATACGTATACGTTTCATCCTTACGGGAATCGTCAGTGTAGAGACGATTATTAATACCGGTTGCCGGACTCGAAACCACGGAACACGTGTTATGTTTATAACTCAAATTCCGACGTCTGAACCAGTAATAAACGGTGAGAGTGTTAAACCTATTGTAGGCAGCCGATATAAACTGTGTTGAACTTATGAAGGAACATGCATTAAAGCTATGATTTTGACGGATGTATTAATACTACTCACTACAGTGTCCAGCCTAGATTTGGGGCGACAAATAATATTGGGCACACTTGTAATTTTTTTCTGACGATTGTTTTATGTTTTAAAATATATGTTTTAGTGTATGACTTAAAAAAAACACTACATGGAAACAGCAGTAAACAAGTATAATAACTTTGTATATAATCTTTATTTCGAACTTGATTTTTAAACATGATTTAAGTTGTCTAAATTCATTTTTAGCTCTATTTATGGAATATTGAGCTGCTAGTTTATGCAAGCTGATAATTTATTTTTATAGCCAACTCATGTAGGGTTTTGAAAATCGTATAATTTGAACGTGTATTTATACGTATGTGTTAACTGCATATATATACGGACATTCACCAACTGGACAGATTCCATATTTTTTACACGCAAACTCTTACTTTCCATTACTTTTTTTTTTCAATTTTTGAATTTTGGCATTTCCGCTGCCAACTTATCCATTTATTTTTTTGGTGGTAAGATTTTAATCTTTGAAAAGCCTTGGCTTAAGGAAAGAAAAATAAACATATTATTACCGAGTACACCTTGGATTGAACAATTGAAGTTGAAATAGATTTGTCATTCGTACATATTTATCTCTATTCTTTCATTAACCTTTATATATATATATATATATATATATATATATATATATATATATATATATATATATATATATATATATATACACAAGGGTGTAATTGAAGCGTAACAATCTCCAATTCACATGCATAAATTGATCAGAAAACTACATCTTTTAGATTTGTCTATGCTTTATTAATTAATATTGCGATTACTTACTGTTATGTAAATTTCTTGCGCGCGTGTCCCTGTCGTTGCACATCTATGAAATAAACGCGTCCGCTTGGCTGCATCGATTGCTAAGAAGGAAAATGATGGGGAAGAAAATGTCGGCAGGCACGCATGCGCACAACAGCGTTAGTTTGAACTAAGGAAGTGCTTGTCACTAAATTTGTTAATCTCTCACGTTCTAACGACCATCCATTTATCCACAGGCCAATGAAAAGAAAATAGTTCACAGTAAATTTCATAATAACTGCGCTCCGTTGACTCCTATATTTTTCAATCTTTTTTTATTTCCTGCCTCTGGGTGTTTTCCTTCTCTCTCCATATATATACATATATATATATATACATATATATATATATATATATATATATATATATATATATATATATATATATATATATATATATATATATATATGTATATATATATATATATATGTATATATATATATATATATGTATATATATATATATATATATATGTGATGTTTTTTTCCTTCTGAATTACATATATATGTATATATAAATGTAATTACAAAAGATCAAGACAACATTGGTACCGTCGGTTTCAAATCCAAGCAAAGGGGACCTATATTTGACCTCTTATGCCGGGCTCTTTTTTCAGCTTTTGCCTGTCTCATCGGATAATGTGGTCATATATATTACTTGTTTTGTAATATAAGTGGGAAAAATGCCAGTAGGGTGCTCAATTAATTGAGAAAATCAACATTAAGAGCGTAATATTCATTTATTATTCAGTATTACTCTACCAAGTGACAACAAAGCTGAAGATAACCGGGAGGGGAACAGGTTTCCGAGCTTGAAACCAATGGTACTGACGTTGTACTGATGTTCTGTACAGAATTATATATATATATATATATATATATATATATATATATATATATATATATATATATAGTCATCCACATACAGACTGTTTCGCTGTATCACAGCTCTTCAGTGTTGCTAGACAAGTACGTGCCTTAAGCCGGGATCGAAACTCGACTGTTAAGCTGACTGTCGGCGCTTCCAACCCTGCGCTATAATCTGACATCTGCATAATGTAAGCGAAATTTCAATGTAAACTCAATATAAAACTTGGCAGGTGCCAGATAGCTCGAATTGCTTATACTTAATGAGCAATGTCTTAAAAGCTAGTGGCAGTTTGCGACTTCCTTACGAGAGCTCAACACAAGAAGAGGGTCATATGGATGTAATAATTACAGTAAATGTAATTTTTATAGCCACACACGTACACACTAGAGATAACTTGAATGCCAACAAGAGAGAATGTAAATGCAGAGTGTTTCTTTATACAGGGATTTTTCGAAACAAGCTGGCATGAGGATACGTCCCCCTACAAGTAAACTCTGATCAAATATTCAAAATAGCAGTATTCGCTGCCCAAATGAAACCCCCGGAGATTGCTCATAGAGGAATGGTGCACCTTCTCAAAGTTAGGTTGCCTCTAGTAACAGCACTAAGATGGATACTTCAACAGACTTAATGTATTCTTGTCTTAGAATCCGGTAAGACCAAGCGACAACAAAAAATATATACTATAACATAATTAACTGGTCATTTTTTTTTTGGGGGGGGGGGGGATTAATGTTGTTTACTTCTTTACAAACGCAACATTTCAGAAGTAAAGGTGAACTTTAATGGAACACTCCAATATCAATAGCTCTCGTATGAAGATCAAGTATTAGGCCCAGGAAAGGCCCTCTTAATACATATATATATATATATATATATATATATATATATATATATATACGTGTGTGGGGGGTGCAATCACTTTTCTTCTTTGGATATATATATATATATATATATATATATATATATATATATATATATATATATATATATGTGCATATATATATATATAAATTAATCAAGTTCAAATATATTTATATGATGAACACAAAACCAATATTTTTCAAAACTGCTAAATACAAAGTAGTGTTTGTAAAATATTTAATAAATATTGGTGACAATCTACGCAAATCAATTCGTGCTTTAACGCCTCGGCGTCTTGAGAATCGCCGAAACCTTGAAACACAAATTTATTAGTGTATATTGTAGCCAATGTTTATTATATATATATATATATATATATATATATATATATATATATATATATATATATATAAAAGACATCATACTGTCTTGCTGTATCAGAACTCTTTAGTGCGGCTAGATATATGGTAATTACAGTATAGGTCACAAGAAGAAACTGTAAACACATTATTAACGAGTATATATGCATATTAAAGCTACTCTATTCACCCTTTCCTTGAGGTTTATAACTTGTTAATAAAAGGTAGATACTTTATTCTGTTTTGCGAGTCAATTATGTGTATTATTGGTCTGCGTTCTAAAAAAAGGAAGAATGTTTCTTTCATATCTTTATTAGTTATAAATAAATGAAGGAGCTAGTACAACCCTCTCAGAGACGATGTTCTCTTCATGCTACTCATGAAAACTTGGCCTTTTGGCTAAGATCAAAGTGTAGTATCTGTTCCGATGGATACTGCACCCCATAGACTGGTATTGTCTTGGCCTTCGGGGCTTGATTCACGTTGGTCTATGGGTGTGTCCTATGCAGTTATAGGAGGTCCACCCTCCCAGGCTTCGCCTCCCCTCTTTGGGGAGGAGTAAGTTTATTGCTTACTGTCTGAGGCGCACCTACCGGGGAATGCCGACAGGACTGCCCAGGCAATTTTTAAACCTCACTTTCCCGACCCGACCTTGGGTCACATCTTACTTGTCGGAGTAAGATAAAAACTGGCCTTGTGCCTAACTCCTGGAGAGGAGTAAATCAATACTAATGAAAACTGGAACAATTTATAAACATATATATATATATATATATATATATATATAAAAATAAACAAACATAAATGTACTACCAATAATAATATGTACTATACGTGTAAACTGGGTTTACGTGGGTACGTGTGTTTGTTATAAACATCCTTAAATCTAAAATTGCACTTGTAAACCCGACAAGCAAACAAAGAAATACAGATATATAGGAATAATTAAAAATTAAAAATAAAATGTTATGCCAACTTCAACGTAAATCTCTTCCCCCGACATGCACTCAAATACTGAACGCGTCTCTATCGTATCAAAGAACCGCCGAGAGTGATAAAATGACGACGATTTGTTCCTTCGTTCCCTGAAAATACCGTTATTTTCTTTTCTTTTCTTTCCTTTCCTTGCGTTTCCTTTCCTCTCTATTGACACACACGTGAACAACGCGATCAAAAAACCTGCCTTTTATCCACCTTTCTTCGCCGCTAACCGCACGTAATTTGCATAATACAACCCTCTCGTGATGCGGATATCGCTTCCCGTAATTTAAGGGGCAGAGGTTCGCGCCTGCGTGTGACGACTGTTTTCTTTCCGAGCCGTCACTACAAATCCATAATCGCATAAAGGCGGGAAGATATACGTATGTTGATTCTTGATTTTAGTCAATAAACACCACTAGGACCTCACACCGTAAGATAAAAAAGAGAATAGTACAAACTACACATTTAATCACACACGTACACACAACCCACATCAGCCAAACATCACAAAATTTTAAAAGACGTACACATGAGAGTCGTTTTTAATATCTTAATTTATTTCTGGCTACCCGACGAACCGCCAAAGCGGAGAAACTGGTAACCAGAACCATACAATAAATATTCCCAAATAGCCAGACGTTCAAGCAAACCAAACATATACTAGATAACATCAAATGCATCGCAATAAACACAAATTTTCCGTATACACACATACGCAAAAAGAAACAAAATGGCCTGAAAACTAAAAAAAAACACATCCACTTTGAACTTCGATGTCGGTATTTTAAATATGTGTAAATTCTTTGAATATGTGTAAATTCTTTGAATATGTGTAAATTCTTTGTAAAGACTGCGATAGATTTTGTTTGAACATGATTCTTTGTTTATTACGAAAATGAGTTCTGCTGAACGGTAATAACCAGATACACATATGAACGTTGATATTAATAACCAGATACACATATGAATGTTGATATTAATAACCAGATACACATATGAACGTTGATATTAATAACCAGATACACATATGAACGTTGATATTAATAACCAGATACACATATGAACGTTGATATTAATAACCAGATACACATATGAACGTTGATATTAATAACCAGATACACATATGAACGTTGATATTAATAACCAGATACACATAAGAACGTTGATATTAATAACCAGATACACATAAGAACGTTGATATTAATAACCAGATACACATATGAACGTTGATATTAATAACCAGATACACATATGAACGTTGATATTAATAACCAGATACACATATGAACGTTGATATTAATAACCAGATACACATATGAACGTTGATATTAATAACCAGATACACATATGAACGTTGATATTAATAACCAGATACACATATGAACGTTGATATTAATAACCAGATACACATATGAACGTTGATATTAATAACCAGATACACATATGAACGTTGATATTAATAACCAGATACACATATGAACGTTGATATTAATAACCAGATACACATATGAACGTTGATATTAATAACCAGATACACATATGAACGTTGATATTAATAACCAGATACACATATGAACGTTGATATTAATAACCAGATACACATATGAACGTTGATATTAATAACCAGATACACATATGAACGTTGATATTAATAACCAGATACACATATGAACGTTGATATTAATAACCAGATACACATATGAACGTTGATATTAATAACCAGATACACATATGAACGTTGATATTAATAACCAGATACACATATGAACGTTGATATTAATAACCAGATACACATATGAACGTTGATATTAATAACCAGATACACATATGAACGTTGATATTAATAACCAGATACACATATGAACGTTGATATTAATAACCAGATACACATATGAACGTTGATATTAATAACCAGATACACATATGAACGTTGATATTAATAACCAGATACACATATGAACGTTGATATTAATAACCAGATACACATATGAACGTTGATATTAATAACCAGATACACATATGAACGTTGATATTAATAACCAGATACACATATGAACGTTGATATTAATAACCAGATACACATATGAACGTTGATATTAATAACCAGATACACATATGAACGTTGATATTAATAACCAGATACACATATGAACGTTGATATTAATAACCAGATACACATATGAACGTTGATATTAATAACCAGATACACATATGAACGTTGATATTAATAACCAGATACACATATGAACGTTGATATTAATAACCAGATACACATATGAACGTTGATATTAATAACCAGATACACATATGAACGTTGATATTAATAACCAGATACACATATGAACGTTGATATTAATAACCAGATACACATATGAACGTTGATATTAATAACCAGATACACATATGAACGTTGATATTAATAACCAGATACACATATGAACGTTGATATTAATAACCAGATACACATATGAACGTTGATATTAATAACCAGATACACATATGAACGTTGATATTAATAACCAGATACACATATGAACGTTGATATTAATAACCAGATACACATATGAACGTTGATATTAATAACCAGATACACATATGAACGTTGATATTAATAACCAGATACACATATGAACGTTGATATTAATAACCAGATACACATATGAACGTTGATATTAATAACCAGATACACATATGAACGTTGATATTAATAACCAGATACACATATGAACGTTGATATTAATAACCAGATACACATATGAACGTTGATATTAATAACCAGATACACATATGAACGTTGATATTAATAACCAGATACACATATGAACGTTGATATTAATAACCAGATACACATATGAACGTTGATATTAATAACCAGATACACATATGAACGTTGATATTAATAACCAGATACACATATGAACGTTGATATTAATAACCAGATACACATATGAACGTTGATATTAATAACCAGATACACATATGAACGTTGATATTAATAACCAGATACACATATGAACGTTGATATTAATAACCAGATACACATATGAACGTTGATATTAATAACCAGATACACATATGAACGTTGATATTAATAACCAGATACACATATGAACGTTGATATTAATAACCAGATACACATATGAACGTTGATATTAATTAAAAGTTACCTTGAACTTATCTTTCGTTTTTACCACCAGTGATTGATGTAATATTGTGATCTTTAAAAATTTGAAAGGTATTTGGAAACATTAAACTGAAAGTTATTTGAACTGGTTAAAATTCTTATCAAATTCTAATGCATTAAAAGATGGAAAGTTTAGGTAGCGTTTTACATACAATAATTTTATAAATAGAGATTAAAACATTACCATAACAAAATTGATTTTAGTTGCATAACAAACACGTTTAGTCCACAAAAACATATTTGAATAATCCCTTTCAGCTCTATATCGAACAATTAATCCGATACATAATTTTATTCCCAAAAACGACAACAAAAAAAGCACCCTAATCTCACAAACCCAAACGGCAAACTATATAGCCGCCCCTTTCGTATTTTTTCAGGTATAACAATCACATTACACAAAGAACAGATAATAAATAAAACTTTCTAACAGATAAATAAATAAATAAAACTTGTTAGGGAATAAAATGAAAGACTTTCATACACGAACTAACATCGATCTCCCTTAAGTCTTAGTTAATCACTATCCCACACCAGATTTTTTCGGGGACCCCCTCAGAGATACACCGTTTTCTGTCATTGTTGACACCATTCCCTGTCGGGCGTGACTACAATCGTTTCAGCTTGCCGATGATTCCACTGTGCACGGAGATTTACTAAAGATGTCTAAATCTGCCCTTTTGGATGAAACCGCGGTACATTGCTGAAATATGTAATATACAGTATCTAAATAAATTATATTAGCTCTCTTATATGATCGAGCACTTTATTGATTTCTTTTCATATACAACCTGACACACACACTATGTATATATATATATATATATATATATATATATATATATATATATATATATATATATATATATATGAAAATCAATTATAAACGCGACGGAAGCAGATCTTTTTTCAATATTTTTCTATCTATCTGCTCTATCCGGTATATTGAGATGTATACCTTTCACAATAGGTTTTAGGTTTCCTAAAAGTTCGCTTTTAGTTCTCTACCTTACATATATATATATATATATATATATATATATATATATATATATATATATATATATATATATATATATATATATATATATATATCCAACGAATGTGAAGTCTGCGATATCTTAGATTTTATTAGTTTCTCTGGGAATTTTAGCTGCATGATCCTTTTTTGCTGTTTAAAATGATTCAAAGCTTCTTTAGACTATATATATATATATATATATATATATATATATATATATATATATATATATAGTATATATATTTATATATATACATATGTATTTTTATTTATATTCATATTTTATATATATATATATATATATATATATATATATATATATGTATGTATATATATATGTATATATATATTCAAATATAAATGTTATAACATAAAGTAATTATAATAGCTCAATAGTGTAAGGCCAGAGCTATGTTATATTCAATATTTGTTATTTAATTTTATACCATATCAATGTTATGAAGAAAACATTTCACATCATTTCATGAAACTTGTTTTTTATTCAGCAGACAATTTTTTCGGCTTACACAAAGATATTTGTAAAATGCTCCTGTGCATTTATTTCCTGGTGTGGCTATCTTCAGTGCTAATTATATAAAACAAAGCAAATAAGCAAAACCGATGAAAAAATGTAAAAAACTAGGCAAGCGAATCCTAAATTACAATCAGTACTCATTATCAATATGATATCTTTTTTTGTGTGTGTTTGTTTGCAGATAAATATTGTTCTGGGTGCTGATTAATGACAGCATGATATGGAAATATTCGAAAATAATCGTTAGTTTTTAAACTTGTTTGCGGTACTACTTCTTGATAAGTTGCTATGATTTGATAGAATATATCTCAAAATGTAGATGTTATTAAAATACGGTTACCATTGCTTTTCTACGTGTTACTATTAGACTACATTAAAAACTAATTGTAATCCGTTGTCGTCATTCGCTCCCAGGTATAATCCGGAGTGGTAGTACTTTTCCTCGACTTATAAAATGTAATATTTCTGGATATGAAATTAAACGTAGTCTTCTGGTTTACGAATGCATTTGCATCACGTATAAAATGTTTATAGAAAACACAATAAATAAATATTTGGAGATATTAAGAAGTATACAAACTTTTGCCAAAATAATTATTTTTGTCATTAAATAACCTCAGAAGAGTTGATTTGCCGTAAAAAGAAGACAAATAAATATTACTTCACTCATATCCGGTGAGCTGTGTTCATTGTGTTTAAAAGTAACAGAATATAATAGATGCGGCTACATTTGAATTGGATATTCATTATAATGTATATATGATAACTATAATAAATTAATCGATATTAGCGAACCAAAACGCTTGAAATACGAATGTCGGCCAATCGGCAGAAATTGTCTACAACGAATACGTGTCTCTTTATTAGTTGCAGTATAGTACATATTGTTTAAGAAAAAAACAAACATGTAAAGTCGATAGGATCAAATATTAAAATCGGACAGAAAAAAATGTTGTTTCTCAAGAACACGGACTGATATTTACCATAAGTTACTGGTGACACAGAAATCTATAATTACTTTGTTACAAAAAATAATAATGAAATAACAGAGGAGAGATTGTCTCTACTTTATATATTCGTATACGTTAAATATATCGTGTGGCGGAACGCTTACCACTCTACATACACAATGAATAGTGCTGTAGGCTTATTAAACGTTCAGTTTTATGTTTCGAAACTCCATAGAAATTCCACACAACGTACGCAATTAATCTCATTAAAATCTTCTAAATTTAATAAATATTAATTCATATTGTGCAACGCAATTATTTTCTTTATTGCATGTGGTTTTATCTGTTAATTGTTTTGCGTAAACGAAGAAAATAGATTTAGACTAGTTTTAATTCGTATATATGAATACAGATTCGCACAAATCCCGATTAAATTAATTTATCGATGTCGCAGTTTTACCATGACGTACAAAAACGTAGATATCTGAACTGAGAAAATATTAGAAAGCGTCATCCTTTCGGAGTGTATAAAATTCGAATCCTATAGTGGTGAGAATGAATGTTGTCTGTCAGGACGCCTACCAATTCCTATAGATGATGCACTGCGCCGCTGGTTTATTATACCGCAATACCTTCAATTGTCAACCTTATAGAAGGCACTCTTAATATCATCAATGTCCACTAGTCAATTAAATCTTCCCGGTATTTTAAGAGAGTTGGTGACAGTAGACACTTGCTAGTAAAGGAAATAACTCCTACTCCCTCTTTTTATCAATAAGAAAGTAACAACTCTACTCCTGATTCTTTCCTCTCATAGAACATTGGTTAACATTATATTGAAACACTGCGTCACGAATGACATGTACCAACTGAACTTATTAACAACAATAGCTATGAGGCGATTCAATGAACACGTTTATCGGTGGAAAGTGATACTTTTGACAGAATAAAAATAAATCACATTATTTCAAAAGTGTAATACTTGTATAATCTGGATTATTCGGACACCTATCCTCATCCTGGTTGTTATTTACTACAACGTTTCGACCTATGTAATCCCCGACCTTCTTCAAGTGTAATTTTTCAAGCTTTAGAATTTTTATGATGAACTCGAAAACTTATACAGAAATTAGAATTGAAACCGTTTATTTAATCCACGGGGATAGATTGTTCTTGTTCCGAAACGATCGCCGGTTTGTGTTCATTAATTATTATGTAATTCCTAGTTATTATCGCCTGTAATAAGGATTGCTCTTGATTTGAAAACGTTTTTGTAGTTGGAAGGGAAGCAGTCGTGTGGTAATTTGTTCTACAGTTAGACAATAATTGGAAAGAAACTGTTCATAGAAAATTCTGTTTGATGTGAGGCACACGAAGGAATGAAATAAAGTTATTTGCAGTTGTGGTTGGAATACGAGGTTTAGCTGTGAATGTCTGACTAAGAGGAATCAGGTATTGGAGATTAGTCGAACACCTTCCAGTTAAATAAGAATAGTTTAGAGAAAGACTAGCAACGTCTCTTCTGTTAGAAATAGTATTTAGAAAACGGAATGAATTATCCTTTACTAGATTGTGAAGTGGAATTTGTGAAGGTAAGAAAAAGATTAGCAGCTTCGCAGATGCGACAGCAGTACTAAATCTTAAGACATATCTGAGTCTTATACAGGTTGGCAATGGCATCATGAAACAAGTATTCTATCTAGAAGTAACATCTTTATCAATCGAAGACACACGAGGACAAATAAATATGGCGCTTCAAAGCGCATGCGCAAAGAATGGAAGAAAACTCAGGTCAACAATATGCAACAAACATTGTTCTAATGAAGACTTAAAGTCTAGAGTTCATATTAATATTTATTAAAAACACTTAAGCGTGACTAAAGAATATCGCATTTTTTAATTAATTAAAGACTAGTTAATTGATTCGACGCATATGTTAGACATGCCTTAAGGGCAGTAATTAATAAAGAAAAGAAAATATAAAAGTGAGATGTAAGTGGAGTACAGAGTGATTCACTGGAAATGACACTCATGTAATCAGTAATAAGATTCGCACTCCTTTCAACCACTTTTGTGAGCGTCTCATCAATAAAAGGTAATATCCTTAATCACCTTCACACTCACCGTACCATGAACCCCTTGATTTTTATCTGTCGGGTTATCTAAAAGATAATATCTACCAAAAGAATCACCATATAATTCATAAACTGAAGCGGACCATCAAATACACAATCAGTGTTAAGAAAAGCATTTATAATATTGCACGTCTTATCCATGTGTGGTATCATTCAAGGGCGATAAATCACAGATTGTTTGACATTCATGAATGAAACTTGGTGGTATAGTCAGATATAACAGTTTTCTTGTATCAAATATGGTTGGATTGCAGAAAAGATTGTGAATTTTATAAATGATTCCACCGGTTTCATCTTTCGATGGTGGGGGTCCTCCTGCATTTGTTCTGTCCACGGCCAGGATGATAAAAATTTTGGCAAATTTATTTTTGTCCCATCCAGACTACCCCATTTTGAAGAGCTTAATTCTCCCCTTCATTAAAAACCGACCTTATATCTAACATTTCCTCGTCAGGAGGCATGCACTCATTTATACTAATGAGTCACAAAAGCCATTCGAGGATAAAGCTTAATGAAATTGTCAATCGGATGTTTAACTATACTATGAAAGGGTTGGAAACGGTGGACGGAAATGACAACATTGTATTTTTTATGGAAATCGCTTCAGACAAGGCATGAAGCCACTTGATGTAAGGAGCTAACAAAGAAAATATGGTTATCGCAAAGATGGCTTTAGTTTTGAAAAGAACAAGGTTATAGGTAT
Organism: Sepiola atlantica; assembly: GCA_963556195.1. Lineage (NCBI taxonomy): Eukaryota > Metazoa > Mollusca > Cephalopoda > Sepiida > Sepiolidae > Sepiola > Sepiola atlantica. Next base: position 19,280,260 of record OY744539.1, read on the forward strand.
GAGGAAAACAGTCTTCAGGAAGAGTTCCACAAGCCTGCGGTTCTTGAAAAGAAGCTACTGGAATAGAAAGTTATATTACACTGAGGTATCAAAACAGCGAATTGGTGGAGACAACTAGACAAACGTGTCAAACAAGCTGGAACAAAAGAAGCGGGGAATAGATCACATAATTCTGAAGAACACATGCCATAATAGTATTTATAGAAAAGACTGAGACTAGCAACATGACGTCTGGGAGAGAGCGGGGGGCAGAGAAGAAGAAAAAGTGGTGCCAATCAAATTACAGATACGTTTCTCCACCTGATTACTAAATATGATAACTCAACAAGTATTTGTTGATATTAGAATTGAAGGCGACCATGTTCTAGTCTTCGAGGGAGCAGTCCTGTGGCAATGTGCCCCACCAGATAATGGGTCTGGGAAAGAAACTTTGTTTATGGAAACTCCGTTTGGTTTTAGATGCATATAACAAGAAAATACAGTTTTTTCTGCTTTGGCCGTAGAAGGCAAGTTCTAGTTAAAAACACACATCCAGAATTATTGATGCGATCGACACACCAATTTTAAAAAACGTGTAACTGTGTAGGTTTTATATTATGTATAATCTTGTAGACCAGCACTTACCGTGTGGTTAGTATTTGTTATATATATTATTAAATATATAATTTCGTAACTTTGACATTGGTTGATACTCATGTCTTCAAATTTCATCAAATTTTATTTATTCCTTTAATTATTTTAAATCCTCTCATTATAGTCATCATCATTCAACTGACAATTTGCTCATCTGTTTACCTTTATCCTCGAGTGGCTTTTATCCTTGACCTATTTTCCCGTATATTTTCTGACAAATCTTTGTTCATTTTGTTAATTCCCAAACAATCGCAATCAAACCTAATGTATTTTATTTATCTCCTCTCCAGGAGGTTTGATGAAAGTGTTTTTGGGAGAACGGACTGGATTCGAACCCGGCACACCCAGGTCCTCAGTTAGCGTCTTTAATCACTTAGCAACAGCGCCAATCTAATCGAGTGTATGTTTTTTTTAAAATTAGGTCAGATCTTATTTATGAATGCTAATTTTGATGTTAATATGATATTTATGATAATAGTGGTTCGTATCTTTCGTGAATCCAGCACTCCTACCGTTATAGATGGCGGTAAAAAGCAATGCGTTTTTACGATTTTTTTTTTACCAAAGTTACATCGGAAAAAATGTAACTTTGCTCTTTGCTCTCTCTCTCTCTCTCTCTCTCTCTCTCTCTCCCTTTCGCTCTCTCTTTATCTTTCTGTCTGTCTGTCTGTCTGTCTCTCTCTCTCTCTCTCTCTCCCTTTCGCTCTCTCTTTGTCTGTCTGTCTGTCTGTATGTCTGTCTGTCTGTCTGTCTGTCTCTCTCTCTGTCTCTCTCTCTCTCCCTTTCGCTCTCTCTTTATCTGTCTGTCTATCTGTCTGTCTGTCTCTCTCTCTCTCTCTCTCTCTCTCTGTCTCTCTGTCTCTCTGTCTGTCTCTCTCTCTCTCTCTCTCTCTCTCTCTCTCTCTCTCTCTCTCTCTCTCTCTCTCTCTCTCTGACAAAGCACCATACCAAAACCAAACACCATTTTTCCGGGTAAAGTTTTACCCAGAATCCAAGAAAAATGGGAGAGTATATTCCCAAATTGGCTAGTAATGTTTCAGGGGAGATAACTTTGTCCAAGGAAGATCACTACAAGATAATCTTGAACAAACATAGTCTGTACGCATCATGTTTTTTTTTTTCATATGAACTTTTTCCTAACATCAGATAAGTACATACAGTTGACACATTCACCTAAACTTGCCATCTATAACAAAATCTAAGATGGTTGGACCAAATAACCCACTTAAAGAGAGTCCCAGTGAATTATTCTTTTCTTTCATCTACTACCGGGAATTATTATCTATATACTCCTGTTACTGTATTTTTTTCTTGTTAAACCATTACAACATTAACAGTCATTTTTCTTAAATAGCGCTTGCCTTTCTTGTGGACACGCCCCAAAAAGTGAAAGATAAAAATAAAACCATTATCACACATTACGCCATTTTCCCACGTCGGTTTTTATTTTATTCTTACTATTTAGTTCGACAGGGGAAGTAACTCTAGAAGAATTAAAACAATTGCCATCTTCAAGGTAAAAATGCAAAAGGAAGGTGAAGAGTTTTTCAGTTCTTTTTTACGTACGTTAAGCTTTTTTTTTATTCCTTTGAAAGAATGGAAATTACCTTTGCACAGAGTGTCTACAAGTAAGTAAGTAAATTATTCAATAGTTTCGTACTTTTGATCGCATAACACAATATCTGATCTCTAAAAGAAATAAAAAAGCAATACATCACGAGAGAAAGTTATCAAAATAAAAGAAGTTTCGCATTTCTTTCATGTATATATATATATATATATATATATATATATATATATATATAATAAATAATAGTAAATTATCTTTACATACATTCGCAAGCGTTTAAAGCTTTCGCTCTGATCAGTGTTGGGAATGATAATATCAGACGGTCATAAGGTTCAAGCCCGGTTACAGAATCGCCCTAGACTCCGTAAGCAAGTGTTATAACCAAACGGCCACGAGACATTACGACATAAAGAAAGATAATTTAAGTTCTATTTATGCGAAGGAGGCCCATATAGAAAGACTGCCTTGATCGTGTTCAACGAACGTTGTAGGAACATGCTATATACACACACACACACACACACACATATATATATATATTTATATATATATATATATATATATATATATATATATATATATATATATATATATATATATATATGTTTGAACACAGGATGCTGCTATCATGTTCAGCGCATCCCATACACAGTTTGACCAAAGGAAAATAAACCATAAGGTGTACTAGTTTACAGCTATAATTCTCTACCCTTAAATATCGCACGTAAATGGACTTGTGAGTCCCAATTCCCTACTCTTTCCTTGAAATGCCCACTCCCGCAGCTATGAAACTGTTACCTGCATTCAGACCTGGATAAACTTCTTTGAGTGTATTTCAATTTGTGATTCATCACATTTTAACATTAACATGCTATTTTGTACTCCGTCGTACAATAAGCTTACTCCACGTGTTTTCACGACAAAGTACTATAAAGTACAAATCGATAGTTGCTTCAAGAATCTATGATCATTGGATTATCCTTACTGCAATTGAATTTAGTGAAACTCAACGCTTTAATTGGTATCTGCCTTTTAGAGTGGTAAACCTCCATGGTTACGTCTCCATATTCCGTACTTGCATGAAGCCGGATTTTCTATTTTAATTCGAAGTATGATTTCTTATGAGCTTCCTCGAAAGTCTGTGGTTCGTTTTTCATTACTGCCATCTTATAGTCAACACCTTACTACTGGTTTAGTAATCACCTGATTCCACCCGTCAACTCTTATGTATCTACGCTGCGTAAACCCTAACCCTAACCCTAACTCTAACCCTAACCCTAACTCTAAACCTTCTTTCATATAGTCTTGAATTCCTTCTGTTCATTTCTGATTGACATTAGCTAACTAAACTATACAGACATTTAGGTAGGCAATTAACCTGCGATAGTCTTCCAATAATATTTTAAATTGTCCCATCTAAGCCGTACATTATTGAACATTAAACTGTAGATAAACTGTCCGACCGAACCCCTTTGTCGTAAAAAAGATTTGCCTGACCCCTGCCTTCATCTGCAACGAATATAACTTGAAAGCACCGCTGCATGTGCTCTAATAAAGTCTTTTAACTACCATCTTACCTATGAAGTAGCAGGTGTATATTTAGAAACAGGACTTGTGTCTCAGCGTATTAGTAACCGAACAAGCTAAGTTTCTAAACTCTATGGTCAGATCCAGAACGAAATCGGCAATCAATTTTACGTCCACCTGCAAACACCAACTACAGGCCGTTTTATTCGGCGACGGAGTATTTCTTTCTGCCGCTAACTATTTGCACTTTGTGCCAATCAACACTTATTTTATTTTTGACAATACACTATATTTGTTTTTCCTGGTAAGTGGCCCGAGTTTAACCAACGATTATTTTATTTTTTTCCAATCAATCATGTTATGTTGTTTTCTTCCGGCCATGTGCGTGTTCGTGCTAAGTACACATACTACTCTTACATAACTTTTTCGGCACATCCGGCGTCTGGATATTTAACAATATCACTTGTTAAAACTTAGCAAAAGTCAGGGATATCTGAATTTTCAAGAAGAGTTACAATTCCCTCTTTACCCCTTTAGAATGAAACTAAATTAGAAGAAACATAGCCCATATTACTTCCCCTTTTACGCTCAACAGTTCTTTTCCTAAACTCACAATGATCGGCTACTCAGTTTCAGAGTGAAGCATGTACATAAAGAATATACAAACAGGTACACATGACAACATATTATATATAGTAGACAAATACCTGTTCCAGGAAGTGTAACATAAATTTTCCAACCAGAACAGTTTTTCACCACTTTCATTACATGATTTCAGTTTTCAAAATGTGTGAAATCAAAGGCTTTAGCTTCAGGGGTCTTAAAACGAAATTGAAATTCAGGGGATCTTGCTTCATTGGTTTATAATGACTGTGGATAACGTCAATGCAAAACTGATGCATAAGCATTTTTAAATCGGGAGCTGTGCCCTATATTATACCCCTTAAAACACTTTAAAATGCGCCAGAACATCTGTAATTTTAAGAATATGTATTTATTGATGTCTAATACTTATTGGTCAAATTTCACAAAACTCGAAGGTATCGTAATTGTTATGAAAGACTTCAACTCTCTTTTTACACCAGAAAACATAATATAGCCTTACAACTATGTACCATAATTCATAACAATTGCTATTGAGTAAATCATGTACATATAAATATATAACTATATATATCTCTTTTTTTTTATTGCAATCGATTTATTTTTATGATATGTAATGTATGTTATCAATTTTTAAACATACGTAGATGTAGAGTAATAGCCGTCGGGTGGCGGGTGGTTTTTGTCTCATAAACCTACTGTCTGTTGCCTGCTTACTTAACGCACAAATAGAACTGAATTTCCCTGATTTAAGTGATAACTTCCCGTGGCCGTGGGGTTAGAGCGCTGGCTTGTAGAGTCGGAAACATTTTTATCCTGTGTTCGTGCCTTAAAACCGTCTGAAATTGTCACCCGTGCACTGTTGATAGCAAAAGCTTGAAACGCCGGCGTTTGTAGGTACAAATAATTTGATAGTTATTTAATAACACGGTTTGTGTGTATGTGTATACATATATATATATATATATATATATATATATGTGTGTATGTGTGGGGGGGGGCGTGTATTAATATTAATTTTTTTTTAATTCGGTACTAGAGCTCTAATAAAAAAAATATTTAATGTTATTCAAACCACATGAAGTGCAGTGAACAAATTTTCACCAATTACACAAATAAATATATTTTTTTTTTTTGCAGCATACACTTGTTTCAACTTATCCCCAATATATACATATATATATATCTATATATATATATATATATATATATATATATATATATATATATATATATATATATATATATATATATGATAATGATTCAATTGTTCAAAGCATTTATTTCTTAGAGAAGCTATCTTCAGTTCTCGAAAAAAGAAAAAAGTAATAGTCCAGACAGAAAAAGAACTATATATATATATGTATATATTTATATATATATATATATATATATATATATATATATATATATATATATATATATATATATATATATATATTGTTATTATTATTATTGTTATTATTTTGTTGATGTTGTTATTGCTAAGAAATGTTCAAATATAAATTATAATCATTCCTTATGACCTAAAAGAAATAAAAAACACGTTTTATTTTGATTTGAGGATTTTTTTCAATATTCATTTCACCTAGCGGGTTTTAACTCATTTGCTCTTAACTTTCCTACCCCTTCCCTCACAACTCGAAAAGGGTACTTTTTTACTCGCTTACTTTCGTGTGACAGTACGGATATATTATATTCATTTATATAAAATCATACGAATAACTACACATTGGTCTTTATTATAGAATTGATTATAATACTAAATCCGAGGTAGTCAACGTTTGTTTTCTTAAGCCCTTTTTTCATATATATATATATATATATATATATATATATATATATATATATATATATATTAGTACTTCATGTATCCACATTAAATATTATAAGGAAATATAATTGTTTGTGTCAGTTTTCAGTATTTACTTCAACAGTGCTCGATACGTAAGTACAGCTAGGTAGTAAGCAATGAAAATATATATGGCAATCAAGCTACACAGAAGCTCCCGTGTTTCATCTCCGGGGGGAATCGTCAGGCTAAATGCATGAAGTTATTTTTTTTCATGCGGTCTATATACATGGCTTGCTAGTTAACCAATCAGATTCTTTGTTGTTCCCTCAGCCAATCGTTGGGCTTCCCGCGAACAAAGGCTTTGTTGGTGACGCTCCTATGCCTATCCTATTTTTTGTTAACAATGGGTTTTCCTATATCCTGTTTCCTTTGTTTTGTCAATACAGTGGGCGAATTTATTTTAACACGTGGTTTCTTGTATTTCTATTTTTGGTTTTAAATTTTAACTTGTTCAGTTTTTTATTAATTTATTTATTTTTTATGTTTATTTTATTTTTTTTATTATATATCATCCTAAGGTAAATTTATTTCTGTGTAAACAGCTGTTTGCTATTTCACTTTTAGAGTTTAATAGGTTTCGGGGATCTTTAAAATTTAGGATTTCATATTTTTCATTCAGGCATAATCTACACGGGTCGTCTAAGTTTCTACATGTACTGGCCTGTCTTACTATTTTCCATTCAATTATTGGTGAGTGTCCATTTTTTTTAGCTCCCAATAATGGTTAGCTAGTGCTTGAAAGCAATCAATATTAATTGGTGTAATTAGCTGTAATGTTCAATTAATTTATCAGTTAAGCCCTTTTCTTTTTGTTAAATACTTTCATAGAATGTTATTTAGCCCCGGCCCTGCTTTTATTTTATACAGTAAACTATCACTTTCGTCTCACACCCTCTCCATTCATAAACTGTCAAAAGAAAAGCAGTAAACCATACTATAAAATAGAAGATTGGAATAGTCCATTATAAACACTTAGTAGGATTGAATGAGGATACGTATTATGTACTTTTTCACTATCCTCATAGCACTACATTACTTTCTACGTTGTTATTGTCCCCTATTCCCGTTTTGCCCCTTAATAAAGTCGGAAAGAACTGAAACGTTCGACCACTCTCTGAATTAGTGTCTTATACACATGCTTTAGATTGCATTAAAATCGGATATACGTATTTGAAGTTTTAAAGGATTCTGTTCTCATGGGCTACTTAGAGTTGAGGGCATGTAGATACTATGAACATAGAGAGAGAGGCGTATAGATTCGGTTCCACTTCCATTGTCTTCTAATTTTTTTTGTTAAATTTCATAAAAATAAGATATATTTTCAGTTTTAAAGTAAATGTAACCTCCATAGCTCTATTAGGTTAAGAAGGCACTTAGAGATTTGGGACCACTTTTTTTGTCGTCCTCAAAATATTTTATACATAGTATCTAAACATCATGAAAATAGTATATATTTAACCTTTGTATGGGTCTAATGGACCCATAGCTCTTGTAGGGTTGCACTTAAGGATTAGGGGACACTTCCATTATCTTCTACGGTAAATTTGACATGAAAATACACTTTTAGATTTTATGTAGATTTTCTAACCTTTCTTTTAGTATGAACACACAAACACACAAACATACACACACATTTATGTATAGAGAATAAATGGGGATTTTGTCACACATATTAATACTATTAAACCGATAGCTGGGGGAGATACTAAGAGAAGAGGAGGAATGAATAGATGGATATGTAGCGAACAACAAGATTAACTTTGGATTTTCTCTTTTTATATATTTTATTAGTATAAATTTCTTTATAAACTCACTTTTTCCTGATTCAAGCAATCTAATCTGAGCTCAATGGATGACCCAACGGATCACCTTTTTTCTCACAGTATTTTCAGATTAACTTTTACATCCGCAATGTTCGTGCGATTTCATTTATTCCGATTGTTTTCGGATTTTTTTTCGTGGATTGAAGTAAGTATTTATTTTACAAATATGGCACCACTTATATAGGCACAAGGTCACTCGTGGATTTGAGCTAAAGTGATTTGTGAGTTGGAAGATAATCGCAATAACAAGGGCATTAGAAAACAGTGGGTATAATGGACAGCAGATTACGTAAGAAGACTTGATTATCCAAGAGGATATCTCAACAAGTATTTGTTTACATTAGACTTGAAGACGGCCATGTTGTAATCGGTTGGGAAGCAGCTTCGTGGGATCTTATTCCACAGATGAGATGTTCTAGGAAAGAAACTTTGTTCATGGAAGTTTAGTTTGTTTTTTGGTAGAGAGATAAACGAAACGTATTTTGCTGTGGTTGTAGCTAAACGAGTTCTTGGTGTGAATGTTTTACAGGGGGACCAGGAATTAGAGATCATTCAAGCATCAAACATGAACATAAATATAAAGCAGGGACAAGCTGTCTATATGCCTTCTGTGTAAAAGAGACTGAACGGAAAGAAAAGAGATGATCGCCCCACAAGATCACGACGTCAAGGCAATATTATACAGGGATGACATCAGTACTTTATATTATGACGTATAGAGTGTGGTTGAGGATTATGCAGCCCTTATTTCAACGTAAACTTGTCATCGCGTCAGAATCCTTTCAGAGGGCACCCATAGTCTCTCGAGACGGATGAGGCTAAAAATAAATAAAACAGATGAAGAACAAAGTTTTCCTGAACAATTAGAATGCAACTTGAATACAAAATAAAAAAATTTAAAAAAATAAAAAAAACTTTTCCTTGTTCTGTTTATTTCAGACAAACGAACAGATAAATACTCTAGAAAGACATCAAACGGATACTTGTGAAGTACGCTGAAACAAAAGATCGGACGAACGATCACACAAGAGGCTTTTTTTTTTACATAATGGCGTCCAAAAAAAATGGCGGTATGTTTAATGGCCAATTTAGTTGCCGCGTCGTCCGCCTGGCGTCGGTTTGATGTCAATGCCAGAGTCTTTGATAATGTGTTCTATAAAGTTCCGAGTTCAGTTTCATAATAGACAGTCGCTTTACAATTCGCACGTTTTTTGGTTTTTGCTTGTTCTTCTTTTGATTTATCTACTTCGGCTGTTCCTCGTCGTTGAAGAATTTTCAAGTTTGACCATTTTTTTTGTACCATTTGTGTGCAAACTTTTTTCTGTAAATTTTGTAATCGTTTCATCCATAGAGAAAAACACACGAAGATGAAAGGATAATAAACTAAGTCCGATATATTGGCAAACAAGAAGCTCTCGGAGACCACATAATTCCAACAAAGTTACAAGTTTCTAAATGTTCCATATTCAACACAGCGTAAGGGATATAACTGAAAAAAAAATCATAATTATGGCGTTAGAAAAAAAGCAAACACTCGCCAAGTTCAGCCATTCCCCAGTTTACTTGATTTAAAGAATTTCTAAATGCGAAAGTTTTTTTTCCATCAGTCCTAACTATTTAATTATCAAAACACGTTGTACTTATTTAATTCTATAACGTGGCCATGTGTTGTAATACCGTATATATAGTAAACTGAAAACACCTATAGACACCTTTAATTTTTTTTAATTTGCACTTTTATTAAATAAACAGCTTCAAATAAATTAATATATGGTAATATATAATTTGTAATTCTCTTATTTTCTTATATATATACGCAATATTTCCATCAATAGTAAAACGTCTAATGTCTTTGTGATTTTGAGAACAGATACTACACTTTGACTTATTTATTTTCAGAAAATATAAAAAAATTAGATTTAAAACAAATTAGGCGCAATCCCATCAAAAGTGTGGGGAAACTTGGTGTCCTTGGTTATCCTTGGTCTATAGTGATAACAATGTATATGCTACTCTTAACTAGAATCATCTCAATACCACATTTACACTAGGGGCTACCCTACTTCAGATATCCGCAAATTGATTGAAAATGTTATTGTTCATAAATATACATATATACAAAAGGAGTGTGACTTACCTACTAAAAACCAGCCGAGTTTGAATTACCTACACGACACCGTACTCATTGTACAAGGGTTTGTCAGGACAACCTGACATGAAGATACTTCACACTACAAGTATACTCTGACCAAATATTCAAAATCACATAATATTCGCAGCATATATAAAATCCACTCAGCACGGCTATACACTTGCTCATACGAGGAATAGTGCAACTTCTCGTAGTGATGTTACTTCAACTAACACTACGTAGCTGGATACTCCACCAGACTAGATTACATCTTTTAAGACCAAGCTACCACAAGACAGGTATACTATAACATTGTTAACTGGTTAATTTGACGGGAGAAATTAATGTTCTTAACTTCTTGACTAACTCAACGTTTGAAAAATAAAGGAGAATTTTAATAGAATATTCAAATATCTATGTATCTCATATAGAGATCAAGTTGATTTGTGAGATTTTTGAGAACTTAGACTGAAGTAAAATAATACAAAAAAAAATATTAGACGAGGCCAGGAAACAATAAAAATAATGTTTTTATGACTAGATATTTTAAATGAATGAAAAACAAAATCTGAATTAATCTGTTGTTGGGTTATCTTTTAATGAGGGTTGGTACTATGGTATCAGTTTTGTTGTCATAAGCCCGTCCACCCAGAAATTACCTCCTCCTTTTAAGGAGGTAAGGGAAACTCTCACAGGAACGGCATCATCCTTTGGGTAAGGGAGTAATATAGTATATGTTCTGCTGTCATAGATCATCTTTGGTAGGGGCGGCGTTTGTCATGATACCATCTTCTGGGTCATTACCTCCGCCTTTGTTCGTTAATCATAATATCTCCTCAGACACGAGAAAATATGCGACCGGAAGTAGCATATATTCGCTAGTATGTATTTATATATACTAAAAATATGTGACTCTGTGTCACGCATTGAGTTCGATTAGATTGTTTGCATCAGGAAAAAGTGAATTTGCAAAGCCAGTTAAATAAAAATCCAAAATGAGTCTATTTTTGTTCGTTGGTTCTTTATCTTTTTTCTTTCTCATCTCTCTTCTCCAGCTATCAAGTAAATAGTATGAATAGTTGTGAGTATATTCCCTATTTTTTTGTAATGGACGATTCCAATATTTTGTTGTTAGTTTTATTACATTAGACTGTTGATAAAAAGATGACTGTAAAGAAATATGTATATATATAAATATATATATATATATATATATATATATATATATATATATATATATAGAGAGAGAGAGAGAGAGAGAGAGAGAGAGAGAGAGAGAGAGAGAGCAATAGAATAAAATAATGTGCGAATCAAATGTTATTACAATTCAATGTTCAGGCAAAGTTCTTTAAAGTCCTTAAAGTCTTTAACTCATGAATGTAATTTTTTTCTTTTGAGTAATTTTAACGGACCCGGAAGAAAAAATGGCCGAATACATCAGGTCAGTTTAATTTTATTCGAATTGAATTTTATGGTTTGCATTACTCCTATCTTAAGGACTCTTAATTTAGACATTATAATATTCAACACCAAGTGAGTTTTCTGAACTTTTCATGTAATTTGTTTTCTCTATCGTTTTTTTATCGTTTTATTAATTTGCATACACCTTGAATACAATTTTCACTGTTATCTACTGTATCGATAGCAAACGAATGTCCCGCCTGGATACCTTTTGTCGTTTTTGGACCACCATTCACGAATTGGATTATTTGTTAATCAACCTCTTTGATATCTGGCCTGGAGCTATTTTAGACTTGTTGACTTGGATGAACTTAATAGTTTTACTAAAAAGTATGTTTTTGGCCGATATATTTGATGTTTTATATACCTTTCTGTATTTTCATATATATTTTCTTATATATATTTTCAAAGTTTAATTTTTATTACCTGCAGTAATGTCATTGCGGTAATGGTCCTCTGAGGGGAAGATTTTATTTGAAAACTCATGAGTTAAGGACTTTAAAGTACTTTGCCTGAACATTGAATTGTAATAAAATTTGATTCGAACCTTATTCTATTCTTTCACTTCATCTATTGCTATTACTGCTCTATCCAGTATATTGAGCTTTATTTTTAATTAAAGATATTAGTTGCCTCTTATATCTTTTGTTATATGAACCATATATATATATATATATATATATATATATATATATATATATATATAGAGAGAGAGAGAGAGAGAGAGAGCATTATACGTGAAATAGACAGACAATGTATCAAGAAGGGGAGGGGATAAAAGCACATAGTAAGAAAGGAGGGGAGTAACAGACAGAAATTAAATAAGCGATAGTTGAGTTGATGTGTAAATTGCAAATTACTGCTTATTAGAACAATTAAAATGGATGTTTTTAAACATAACCCAATTCCAAAACTAAGGAATATATGTATTTCGTGTGATTAAAATATATAGCAAAAAAGCCTTAAGGAAACAAAAGTTGACTTACTCAAGTTTAGTATAATAACAAGCTGGACGACCCGACGTTGCTCGGGATTTTATGAGGATCACTAGTATGTACTTTTTCAATATCCTCATAACACCATATAACTTTCTTTGTTTTTACTGACCCCGTCCTACCGTTTTGCCCCCTAAAATAAGTGTAAACATTAGAAAACTATTTTATTTAGTGTATTTTACATTTCATTAAAATCGGATGTACGTATATAAGTTTAAGGGGATTCTATTCCCATGGGTCATTTAGAAGTGGCGACAGTAGCATGAAAGAAACATCAGAGGACGACGTAAATAACTAAATAGTGCATATAAAATTAATAGCAAAAATAAATTAGAAGCAAGAGCAGCATAAGAAAAGAATAAACGGTTGTTATAAATAAATAAATGACGTGAATAAAGAAGAAAACAATCCGACAAATTACAGAACATAAAAAAGGATATTTATGGATTTGGAGTTGGGAGCAGGATAAAAACTTAGATGACGACTATCAGGAATGAGCACTTTTGCCGCATATAAGAGATATGCTGCTCAGAATGTTGTTACCCTTAAATACGGAAAGCAGGCTTTGCTCCTCACCTTCGATAAAAAAAAGAAATATTTAAGAAGGATTGACAGTAACATCCGAAAATAATACTAACACTGGAATTTCTAGTGTTATGAACTCTTTTTTAAAAACGTAATTTTCTTAATTCTTTCGGATATTTTATCAAATTTGACAGAATAATTCTAGTGGTAGATGTGAAAAGTTCACTCACAGGAAATCAAAATCAAGTATTCTGGAAGGAGAAGATAACAGAAAATGGCAGAAGTAACTTTCGGAATTACTAGCAAAAATTTGCATAAATTCTAATAATGAACGAAGAGTCAAGTCGAGACAGTCCTAACGCATATAAACCGGAAGCGATCAATCGCTTCAATACA
>OY744539.1:19298778-19431278 GCA_963556195.1 Sepiola atlantica
CATGTTTTTTGTTGTTTTCGAAACAAAGTAAAACAATACATTTGGCAAATGTTTTCTTTGTTTTCAAAACAAAGTAAAACGATACATTTGGTACATGTTTTTTGTTGTTTTCAAAACAAAGTAAAACAATACATTTGGCACATGTTGTTTGTTGTTTTCGAAACAAAGTAAAACAATACATTTGGCAAATGTTTTTTTTGTTTTCAAAACAAAGTAAAACAATACATTTGGCACATGTTTGTTTGTTGTTTTCAAAACAAAGTAAAACGATACATTTGGTACATGTTTTGTGTTGTTTTCAAAACAAAGTAAAACGATACATTTGGTACATGATTTTTTTGTTGTTTTCAAAACAAAGAAAAACAATACATTTGACACATGTATTTAAATAAATTTCAGTGTAATTACAGTCTAATATCTGTTACAGTTTACGTATGGTAAATAAAAATGGCCCCGTCTTTGATGAAACGATAAACCGTTTTTGATTTTTTAAAAAGAATTCTTATTTTTTTCTACACCACTAATAACCGACTTGAACAATTAAACAATTTTAAAATTATTGACCGAAAAAGTGTCAACTAAAATAAAAATCAAGTTAAGTTACTTTCTTGCTTCAATATCTTTGGGAAAAAGATTTTGTAAGTTCTGCTTGAATTCAAGTTGAAATCAAATTAATATAACTTTCTCATTCTTGGTAAATTATGTCTTTATTTTTTTTTCGTTGTGTTTTGCTCATTTTTTCTTTCTTTTCTTTTTCTTTTGTTTTTCTTACTTCTTTTTCGTTCTCTCTTTCTTAATGTTTTCTTTATTTATTGTATTCTTTATCGTTCCTCCTTTTCTTCTTCGCTTTCCTTCATTATTTCTTTATTCATATTAATTCTCTCTTCCCTTCTACAATTATTTCCATTACTCACCATCCTTTTACCTACGTATCTATCCTTCATTATTTTCTTTCTTGTCTTCCTTTTCTCTCTCTTTTTCTCTTTCTCTGTCTGTCTGTCTTTGACTCTTCCTTTCTCTCTTTATCTATCTATCTATATTTTCATCGTATTACCGATGTAATGTTTTCTTGTCTCTACGCTCTCTCCTCTTTCTTATTCTTTCTCCCTCTTTCTCTCTCTCTCTCTCTCTCTCTATATATATATATATATATATATATATATATATATCCTCTTCTTTTCGCCGATATGATTATTTTTTCTCTCTTTCTCTCTCTCTCTCTCTCTCTCTTTATCTACATATCTATTTATCTATTCTCCAGTTTTTCTCCGATGTGATTATTTTCTTTCTTGTCTTCCTACTCCGCCTCTCTCTAATTCTCTCTTTCTCCCTCTCTCTCTTCATCTATCTATATATCTATCCTCTCGTTTTCCCATACGTGATTATTGTCTTTCTCGCCTTCTCCCTATCTATCTATAGTTATCTATTTATCCTCGTATTTCCCCCGCTGTGATTAAGAAAAATCCTTTTAATACCCTTCTCTCGCCTTTTTTTTCCATCGGAACGCTCACTAAGCACACGGAATAAATGAACAGAAATCTCAAAAGCCATAAAATATTCAGAGTGGCCAGTCCCTGACCTATGACCCTAATTCTTTGCAGCCATCGCTTCGGAAAGGGACCGTGAGTGTCAATTGTATCCTCATCAGCGCAACTCAAGGGATAAACGCAGCACAAGCGGACAAAGCTGGCGGGGGATTTCGCTTGTCCGTTCCATTCCATTTCCAACCATTGTGAGATAGGGGAAGAAGGAGAAATATTCGAGATCGAACGAAAGGACCCGCAGAGGAACGGTAGGGAAAGATGATAAGGGGAAGGAAGAAACGACAGGTCCACGTGTTCGAACCCATTCTCTTTAGCAAATATAACCAATCGATATACAATCAAATTTATTTTCTCTTTCTCCCTCTCTCTCTCCCTCTCTCTCTCCTTCTCTCTCTCTCTCTCTCTCTCTCTCTCTCTCTCTCTATATATATATATATATATATATATATATATATATATATATATATATTTGTGTATGGGTCACTGTATGCTTCTATGAGAACGTGCAGATGTGCGTGTCTCTGTATTTTCTCATACTCCGCTATCTGTACGGTTATGTTTTAACAACTACGCCAACAACATCACGTTGCTACATGAATAACCAAAAATAATCATAGTTCCATACGGGTAACATCACCTGGAGAAGGACGGGGGAGAATCGATCGAAATCTAATATAAATATAACTGTTAACGATGATTTGGAATATAAGAGCCCACCAAAAATATGTAAACAATTTTTCGGAATCTTGAAAATGATAATAGATAGTTAGTTTTACTTGAAATATTCGGATTACTATTCTCATCTTGGTTGCTATCATCACAATGTTTTGGCCGGTATTACTTCTAACCTTCTTCAGATAAATATTTTGTAACTCAGGAATTTTTTTATGTAGAATTCAGAAATTTGGGAATACAGAATTTCGAACTGAAAGCTTTATTTAATCCGCGGGATAGATTGCTCTCGTAAAGTCATTTTGTTCAAGTCTTGCTCGTGATCTAAGTTGTTAGAGATAATTCTGTCCGAGTTGATAAACAATGAACTGTCGAAAGATACTAAGTTATACCAGATTTGCTGTGTTTGTATACGTGACATTTTGAGAAACAAAACCGCGCTCACTTATAAACGCCATACGAAATCAAAACGAAAATCCATAACGCATATGCCCTTCCTGTAATCTTATACGAACTTGAATGTGTCAACTGGACTATAAAATTACGTCAGAAAGTATAAAATTCCCCCAAAACATACCATGTGCCTCGTTACTGACCATAAACTATCTGATCACAGCAGTATTGCAGAGTTGCGAACACGTAGTAGCATCCCATCAATATCCTCTGTCATCAAATGTTAAGTCTTTAGACTGCTTGGTCACGTTAGGCGTTCCAGTGTAGAGCTATAAAAACATGTCTTGAAGGCATAATACAAGGATGCCGATCGAAAGATTAACAAAATAAAAAGCGAGTAGAACAAATGTGAATGGACAAACGTGACCATACACCAAGTCAGTCCAAGAGCATTCTGCTTGGGGATGAATCGGCCATGCGTTTCTGAAAAAAGATATCTCAATTCAATCGGCGTATTTAGTAACGGACATGCTATTTCTACATGAGGCGTAACAAACGAAAATGCTACGTATAACTTTGACCTGACAGACCAACAAACAATTCAGTGTAAACATAAGCGTGCCGGGCAGAGGTAAAGTCTGTCGCACGCCTTGTAAATTACAAAGTAAGCAAATAGACTAGAAATAAAAAAAACAGATGATGAAGATTAAAAATAAACAACGATAAAACAGTTGTTGAAATATAATAACATTTAATGAGAAAAATGTGTTTGAGAATTTTTTAATGCAAGCAACGTTCACGTGAGTGTAATTTCTCTAATGCTAAATTCATGTGAGTGTAATTTCTCTAATGCTAAATTCACGTGAGTGTAATTTCTCTAATGCTAAATTCATGTGAGTGTAATTTCTCTAATGCTAAATTCACGTGAGTGTAATTTCTCTAATGCTAAATTCACGTGAGTGTAATTTCTCTAATGCTAAATTCATGTGAGTGTAATTTCTCTAATGCTAAATTCACGTGAGTGTAATTTCTCTAATGCTAAATTCATGTGAGTGTAATTTCTCTAATGCTAAATTCACGTGAGTGTAATTTCTCTAATGCTAAATTCATGTGAGTGTAATTTCTCTAATGCTAAATTCATGTGAGTGTAATTTCTCTAATGCTAAATTCATGTGAGTGTAATTTCTCTAATGCTAAATTCACGTGAGTGTAATTTCTCTAATGCTAAATTCATGTGAGTGTAATTTCTCTAATGCTAAATTCACGTGAGTGTAATTTCTCTAATGCTAAATTCACGTGAGTGTAATTTCTCTAATGCTAAATTCATGTGAGTGTAATTTCTCTAATGCTAAATTCATGTGAGTGTAATTTCTCTAATGCTAAATTCATGTGAGTGTAATTTCTCTAATGCTAAATTCATGTGAGTGTAATTTCTCTAATGCTAAATTCATGTGAGTGTAATTTCTCTAATGCTAAATTCATGTGAGTGTAATTTCTCTAATGCTAAATTCATGTAAGCGAAAAGTGTTTCCTAGTGAGATGTATGTATGATTTAATTAACTGTAGTAGTTTAGCTGTTATTATTGATTGGATTGCTCACTCGTATACGTACGAAGTGAAATATGCGATGTGTTGTCGTTTCTTCCATGTGGTTGGTTGATGTATGTGATGCTGACGCTTGGTGTCTTATTGAGAGATTTACACACGTAACGAATAGAACAAATATTATCTCTTCAATAGGGAGAAATGCATGACACTTTAGACCTCTTCAAAATTGACCTTTTTCTTCAAACATATCGAAACTGATATTATTCCCATTCTCTTGTGGCAGGAGTTGCCACCTTTCTTCTCTTTTCAGTTGGTTCATCCCGTTCACTTGTATCGCTGACCACTTTCCCACAGCATAGTTGTCTTCCAGATGCCATGTTGTCAGCAGTTCCCAAATCTGAACAAATCAGCTTTAACTTACAATCTGAAATGAAGAGATAAAACATACTTAGTGATAATAAATTATATACATGCATTAAGAGTAACATTTTTGAGATAAAGTTATGTATTATATGATGGCATCCTTTCCAAGCATAAAAAATATATATGTTTGTGCATTAAAATTAATTAAAATTAACACAGGTGTTCATGTGTTTACTACCATATGCAAGAAAATTTTATTAGCTTTCATTTGGTACCACTTTCAATGCTATAGCATCAACTTCTGGAAAGCTACAATGAAAATAAGGACATAATATCCCAGATTTTGCAGCAGTTTTGAAAAACGTCACCAATAAAATTACATGGCTCTTGAGGCAGGCATAGCCAAGGTCCAAGATCACAATAACTGGTATATTTAGCTAATTTAGACCTTGGAGAATGGGAATAATATCAGTTTCCATATGTTTGAAGAAAAAGGTCAATTTTGAAGAGGTCTAATGACACTTCGATGACATCTGGTTGGAATCTAGTTAGTCGTTCAATTGCCTCAGATGTTATAGATAGCCAGGTCAAATATTCTAGAATAGATTTAATTTCGCACTTTACATTGATTAATTGGTTTATTGGTTAACTTTCGATCGGTTAATTGTTTTGTATACGTTTAGCTGTCACATCACGTTATAATTTTGGTTAATGCAGTCGCACTGATAACATTTCGTATGCAGTGGGATTTATTTTTTTTTTTATCATTGTGCTTCCCCAAACAAGGCATGACGACATGTAGACGTAAGGGGCTACTAAGAATTAGGGGTAAGTTTTGGGGGTCATCCTAAGTTGTGATTCTTTTAAGATAGAGTGGGGAAGGCAAAGTGGTTGCTTGTTTGGTGCCAATAAGCTAACACTACCAATCTATTAGTCCTGACTTGGTCCATAGAGGTAAGGGCCTCGGGAAAGCCCATCGGAGATAACTGTAGGGTGCCTTTCCTATGCGCGACATGAGACGTACAGTTACCCACGATATTATTCGATTGTTTATAGAGTAGCCGTTCTTAGCGCTACATAAGAGTTATGGCTCCTGTACTGACAGTCGCAAATAGCAGCCAGACAAGCTGTCTAAACTGTACCCTTAACCTGTCAGAACAAAAGCGACCCAGATTAGTCATGTAGGATTAGTGAGGACAAAACTTTCCCAAAGTTGCCCAGATAGAGAGAAAGGGAGACGGCGTTTATCGTTCTAGTCAGGGAACAAGGCCAATCACTGGGTGTCCTTGATGCGTTCCAGCGTTAGTAACTCTGCATCTGACTAATAGAGAGATAAGGGCTGCAAAGGCCGTGCAATAGGTAGAGCACATCTACTCCTTAAGCGATTTTGGGTTTGCAAACCGAATATTTTGTTTGACACTCTAACTATAAGAAGTTTATCGATCCAGACTAGGAGGCCTCGCTCTCCCACGATTTGCGGCGAATGTGTTCATTGTCTATTCAAAATTTAAGCATGAAATGTAATTGTTAAACGATTCTACCGCTCCAGACGCAATCTTCTACCTGTGTAAGAGCCAGATACGTCCTTAGATAGAATATCGTTGACACATCTCAGGGGCTGCCGCTTAGAGCACTCTCTTTTGTCTTGACAGAGTACAAAATTGACTTCGAAATCTAGTGGGGATGTTCCCTTCTTTTCACTACGACACTCTTTCTCACAGAAGAAGCGTTTCTAGTATTTCTATACTCTATAATTATGTTCATGGTAGATGCTGTGCTGATATATAATCTCTGTCCCTTCCCGCAGTATAACATTCATAGTAAAATCTCGTCTTGCTACAACCACTGTAAAATATGTTCCTTTTGTCCTCGGTGCGCATGGAGGAACACCGGAACTTTCATACGCAAGGTTTTATTCCTGGAACTGGCAGTCTGGTGAACGCAATACTACGGGACTTCTTACAAGCTGACTATAATATTGGCGTGTTCAAGTCCAATGTAAACAATTTTTTGTTGATCTGTACTTTTAAATAATCAAATTCCATCAAGATCCAACAAACAAGTGTAATCCTCAAGATGTCAGCCTCACTACTCATTTGACATGAACTATTAACTCTTGTCCCCGAGTTGCCTTTGAGTCTTAATAAGCGGTAATCTGATAGTAAAAGAAAAAGGACAGCTGAACCAATCTCGTCGAGATGGTTCGACACATCTCAAATAAGATGTGTCCATTGAACCTGCGCGTTTTTTAGATGTAAAAGTAATTTTCAAACAGAAGTTCAACAGATATGTCGTCCGAGCCTCATATAAATGCCAGGACGTATCTAGTAAATAATAAATAAACTGATTGTTGAAAGAAAGCAGGAGAACTCCCGGGATTCTGAATAAGTGAAACGTTCCCAGAATAGAGAAGGAAAAAGAAGTACAGATTGATGACAGAAAAGAGGATGGAGAAGATGGTGATGATGTAGAAGATGAGGAGGATAAAGAAAATAACGATGCTGACAGAAAGAGCTGGTGGAACGTGCTCGAAGTAAATATTCACACGTATACAGTGAAAGTAAACTATTACAAACAAAAAGGAAAGTAAATACTTCTATATAAATAAAAGTGGAGTCTGTGCTCGACAAGAGAGCCATGAACGACTGTGAATATGACATGTTTACGGCAAAGTCACGTTGACCCACTAGTTTAGCGTCAAATAGCTCAAGTTAAGCTACGTTGAGCCTGGTCAGTATTTAGATGGGTATTCAGCTTCACATTTCTTAATTTATTTATTTGCCAGCAATAAGACCTTGTGCTTATCGTGATTGAGTGTGGAACCCTATGTGCTTTTGCGCGCATATTACATTTTTACTCAAATTTTGACTGAAAAATAGAAACGTCTTTTGAAGCAACTTATAATATATGTTTGTAAAATTGAGCAAAATCATGTTAAGAACCATCCATACGATGCAAATATTTGGGTAAAAAGTCGTTGAAATAAAGTGACATTAATTGAAATGACTTTTAAGTATTTTGCAAGAATTAATGTACATCTCAGTACAGTCCTGTATCAAGCTCTGAACCTCTCATTAAAATTTTATTTATAATTTACAT
This sequence comes from Sepiola atlantica, assembly GCA_963556195.1. NCBI lineage: Eukaryota > Metazoa > Mollusca > Cephalopoda > Sepiida > Sepiolidae > Sepiola > Sepiola atlantica. Next base: position 19,306,398 of record OY744539.1, read on the forward strand.
ATCTTGAATCATTTACATTCATGTCAAGCGCAGACTAAGACATGCCGTTAATATTAACCCTTATTGTCTGAGGGATATGCGACAGTTTTGCTACATTATTATAGCGTTCAATCCATCTATCTTTCCAACACCAACTGACTACTTTCCCATAACTTTGTTACAACGAAGCACAATAGATTTATTGAGTCGCATTTCGACATTACAATTGTTTGATTACACCGAGACGTTTCCGTATCAGAGTTGTGGTCGGATCATAGACATACAGACCGAGAGAGAGAGAGAGAGAGAGAGAGAGAGAGAGAGGGGGGAAGAGCTTATTAATTGTACAGTCTTTTAGCTTTCAAGTTTATCAGCCCATGTAAACACGTGCACTATTATTGTTTGATTACACCGAGACGTTTCCGTATCAGAGTTGTGGTCGGATCATTGACATACAGACCGAGAGAGAGAGAGGGGGGGGGGAAGAGCTTATTAATTGTACAGTCTTTTAGCTTTCAAGTTTATCAGCCCATGTAAACACGTGCACTATTATTGATCGCTTTTTTCAAGACTGTGCAATTCTATCCCAGCAGAATTGTCTCGCCTATATTTATACCGCAACTTATTCTTTCCCGTATCCTCACTTCCGCCGAACTCACGATTCAAGACCCCTAGTAATAGTTGACTTCTCAATCCATTTTCTATAAAATTTCATGTTTCATACCCTAACCACTAATATGTGTACTAGCTAATATGTTTATAACTAGTTAACTTGTTTACGTAAATATTCAACAAGTTTGCTTTCTCTTTTTTCTAATTGTTATTGTTTTTTTAATCACTGGAATTTCTCATGCGGTTTGTTATTTTTCATTGTCTACATCAGGTGATATTTCCTGGAGTCAGGCGTTTACCATTGAGTTCTCGCTTATAACGGGCGTTACCACTCTGGAAATTGTGTAACAAATGCCCACTGAGGATTCGAGTATTCTCCGTATTCTTTCAATATATGTTCTATCCCATCAGACGCTTCGTGAATATTTTCTATGGTACCAATCAATATTTTTAACTCCAGTTTTTTTCGCGGTCAAATGTAGGGCTGAGTGTTAGATTATGGAATTTCCTGTAAAAGAGGAAACGTCTACTTGGTGACGGTTTCCGATTTTGAAATCGGAAATAAACAAGCGATATTTATATAAAACAGTTATCTATTATATTTTAGGTCAGACATTTGGGGGGAGGGGGGCAGGAACAATTAATAATTTTCCCCCATTTTTTTTATTGTTATTAGCACATGAGAAAATCAAACTGGTTTTTATAATTGAAAAACATTTTTTTTTTCTTTATTACAAATAATCCAATAAAACTTTTTTTTATGATTGGAATTTTTTTAATTATAAATAATGAAATAACACTTTTTGCTAGGGGGAGCGTTCCACTGTTTTAAGCGAGTACGTGTGGTTTTACGACCTCGTTACTCGGACTTAGGGTCCGTGGTAAATAAAATGTTGTTAACTCTCTTAACGAATTCTTTTTCAAACTAGTAAAATACTGCTGAATATTTCGATTGCTTTCCTCACTCTATGATTTTATTTAATATTTCGCCTGCCTTCATTTTTGTGTGTATGATTCCACTGATTCCGATTTTTCCAGCTTTGTCGGAACTGTTCATAAATTTCCCTGTTTTTATCTGTACGACTCACAATAATTCCAGTTTTTATTCGGATCTGTCCCTAAGTTTTACAGTTTCTTTGAAAAGGTTTCCAAATGTTTTTCAGGTTTTTCGAAATTGTTCCTATTTTTTCTTGCATTTTCAAAACTGTTTCGAATTTTTTCAGTTTTCTTTATTCGGAACTATTCCCAATGTTTTGCAGTTTTTCGGAACTATTCCTAAAATTTACTAATATTTTTCGGAACTGTTCTTTATTTTTCCAGGTCTATCGGATATGTTCCTAGATTTTCATGGAGGTTTTGACTGGTCTTAATATTTCCACAGTTTTTGAAAATGTTATTATTTATTTTTGTTTTTGGGGTTCTATTCCTACTTTTTCAAACTATTTTGGAACTGCTCGTAAACTTTCAAGCTTTTTCGGAACTGTTCCTAATTTTCCATGTGTTTCGGATCTGTTCCTCCTTTTCCTTGTTTTTTTAATAATTGATTATGATTCTTACATGTCTTTCAGACATGTTCCTAGTTTCCTTGGTATTTTTGAATTGATCGTAATTTTTCCAGATTATTTTGTACTTTTCTAATTTTTACATTTTAAAAAATATTTTCCGAATTTTTTCAGATTTTTTTTAACTGGTCATAGTTTCTTCAAGTTTTTCTGAACTGTTCCAAAGAAAAATCTGATCTGGTCCAACTTTTCCCAGTTTTTAGTTTGAAACTGATCGTAATTTTTACAGTTATTTCGGTTCGGTTCCGACTTTTTCCAAGTATCTTCGAACTGATTTTGATTTTTCCTGGTTTTTAGGATTTTATCCTACCTTTTCTATGGTATTTTGAACTGGTCATAAAATATCCATGTGTTTCATATCTGTACTTACTTATACTTTTTCTATCTGGTTGTAATTTTTCAAGGTTTTTTAAAAAGCGATTCTTATTTTATTCAGTTTTATAATTTCTATAGGTTTTTCGGAAGTGTTTTATTTGTTTGCATTTTTTTTTCGGAACTGTTTCTTATCTTCATGTTTTTTTAAGAACTGTTTCTATCATTATTATTATTATTATTATTATTATTATTATTATTATTATTATTATTATTATTATTATTATTCTTATTATTCTGTACTCACTAGGAGTTCCTACACCGATAATCATCAGTTATTGCTCACTGATAATAACCGGTGGTGTTCCCTGGAATCTGAGTGACAACAAATCGATTCAGATTACTATTGATTTCTCGCTGAGACCCACATTTAGTCTTCTATGATATTTGGGTGGCAGTAAGTCACCTTAAGGTCCCAGTACTCTCCGGACGCTTCCAGTAGAGGTCTGGTGGGTGTTACCACCCTCCCTGATCTTTCTATCTTCCTTGACCTTTCACGATTATTATTATTAATATTATTATCATCATCATCATCACCATCACCACCACCACCACAATCATCACCAGCACCACCACCACCACCACCTGACGTCTTGTTCTAACGTCCCCTTCTTCCTGTTCTTCTCCGTCTTCTATTGCTTTTTTTTTTACTGCTGTCCCTCCTCTGTTTCTTCCATCACACATTACTCACAAAACGCTGAAAAAGGGAGTTGAAAAGGATATGTCTTCCCCGCTTCGTGATTATCCCCCTTTGACGTGAGACGGTTGGCGCTGTCGGATAACCAAAAAAGAACCGAGCCGGTTGAACAGACATGAAGAAAATATATGAAAAGCTCGTGCAAAATGTCAACGATACTTTTTATCCATGCAGACTTGAAAAGGGCCTCATCGTCCGTCCATCTCTAAACTCATTATCCTTTTCTACCCACCCTTCATCCCACCCGTAACATCAGCGCACTTTGTTTACCCGGAACCGGATCCCCAACTATATCCTCAGTGTAATCCCTTCTACCTGACCTGAACATCCGTTGATTAGATGTGCACTTGCTTCACCTGGAATGCAATACCTGGATTCCTCTTTTCCGTCTCACTATCTTCGCGCCCCCGCGTGTTATAATCCTCCCTCTTCTTCTTCTTCTTCTTCTTCTTCTTCTTCTTCTTCTTCTTCTTCTTCTTATTATTATTATTATTATTATTATTATTATTATTATTATTATTATTATTATTATTATTATGTACTCACTAGGAGTTCTCACACAGGTTCAGTGATTGCTCACCGACAACCGGTGGTATTCCTTAGAGTCTGAGTGACAATAAGTCTCCCCATATTTTCAGTATTCTCCACCTCGTCTCGATAGCCACGGCAAATAAACTTGCAATATCATAACAGCCGTTTACGATTGATTTATAGCTGGTAAAGAGCATTGGTCTTTTTCTGGGATTTGGTGGTTATAAGCCTCCCCAGTGGTTTGTGCTGTCCCTCCTCGGTCTTCTCATCTTCCTTGACCCTATGCTAATATTTTGTGTGGTGTCAGTCTAGGCTTGTACCATTTTATTATTATTATTATTATTATTATTATTATTATTATTATTATTATTATTATTATTATTATTATTATAATCTATATAACATACGCCAAGGCATTTCATGTTTGTACGTACGTAATCACCTACATCCTTTTTTTAACAGGATCGTCCGATCGCCGAAGATGCAATGCAAAAGGTGTTGCTTTTTATACGCATTGCGAATAATGAGATTGTCCAATCATCAACGACGGTAATTAATTTCATGTCGCTAAGGTAAACATTTTCACTTTACACATTTTAAAATTTATTGTTCCAAAGATCGAATTAGGTCGTCTTATCGACTAAAATAGTACCATTTTACATAAGTCCATTTAAGAAAGGGCATTCACCTCATGATTTCGAATAATATTTAACTGATAAATGTGTTTTACTTTAAGAAGATATAGAATATTTACAATTATAAACAGAATTAAATTGCTACAATTTTAAATAAAGAAGAGAAATATTCGTTTTATTACTTTAAGAATATTTAGCTGACTGAAAATTATTATACATAAGAGTAATTCTTTTTCTTAATAGTATTGACCCTGAGAGACATTTGCTTTTTCAAAATAAATATTTGTTATTAACAGTAAATATTAGAGATTAATTAGGAATTTCCACAGGGTCTAGCAGATAATTATTATTATCATTATTAGTATGATGATCATCATCATTATTATTTTTATTATTATTATTATTATTATTATTATTATTATTATTATTATTATTATTATTATTATTATTATTATTATTATTATCATCATCAATCCTATTATTGTTATTACTACTACTATTATTATTATTATTATTATTATTATTATTATTATTATTATTATTATTATTATTATTATTGTAGTTGTTGTTGTTATTATTATTAATGTTATTATTATTAATGCTATTATTATTATTAATTTTATTATTATTAATTATTATTATTATTATTATTATTATTATTACTATTATTATGAATATTCACTAGGAGTTCTCACACAGGAAGTAATCAGTGATTGCTCACTGATAATCACCAGTGCTGTTCCCTGGAGTCTGAGTGACAGCAAGTCTCCCCAAATTCCCAGTGCTCTCCACCTCTTTCAATAACTACTGCAAATGAATTTGCGTAATTACGACAGACGTTTACCATCGATTTCTTGTTGGTAACGGCCATCGACCTTCTTGGGATTTGGATGGCAATAAGCCTCCCCAATGTCCCAGTGCTTTCCGCACTCTTCCAGCGGATGTCTGGTTAGTTCTATCTCTCCTCGATCTGTCCATCCTCCTTGACCCTTCACGACTGTTTTGCGTGGTATCAAGCGGGGCTGGTGCTATCACTTTTTTGGAGGGGGGTAGTTTTTTGCAGTTTCTGTTCCTTGACTTCTCATGGTGCTCTTTATGTGATGTTGTTTTCTTCTTATTACACCTTGCATGTGATTGGTTAGTCTTCGGAATGTATGTGGAAAGGTGTCCGCATTCAAGGATTTTCCTTAAAATGGCAGCTGTTTTTATCATTGCCTTCCGTTGTATGGTCTCATTTTTCTCTTTGATTTCAATTTCTCCCAGTCTGCTTTCCAGGTTCTTCGGAACTGTTCCTGGTGCTCCTACGATTATTGGTGTTATATTTATTTTCTTCATACTCCATATTCCTTTCAATTCTCTGGCAAATTCCGTGTATTTGCTTCGTGTTTCTGTCTCCTTGGTATTTACCCTGTGGTCAGCTGGGACGGCAAAATCTACGATTTGGCAGGATTTTTCTTTCTTGTGAACTATTATGACATCCGGTCTCCTTGCTTGTATGAGTGTATCTGTTTGTACCTCCATATCCCAGAAGATTTTGTGTTTTTCGTTTTCGACTGCTGTCTCTGGTTTGTGTTTGTACCATTTGTCTGGGTGTTTGAAATGCATTTGTTTGCATAGCACGCAGTGTATTGCTTTCCCCACGCAGTCATGCCTATATTTTTTAAATTCTTTTTGAGCCAGTTTTGGGCATTCACTTATTATGTGATTTACTGTTTCGTCTCTTTCTCCGCACAATCTGCATTTACTGTTTTCCTTGGTTTTATCTATTATACCTTTAATGTAGTTGGTCCTAATCGTATTGTTTTATGCAACCGTCAGTAGGGATTCCGTTTCCCTGTGCATGTGTCCTTTTCTCAGCCATACATCTCTTGTCATTTTTATGAAACGCCCATATAGTTGGTTTTTTTTCACTTTTCTTTTCTGGTCTGATTGTGTCCTTTTTCGGTGCTTCCTCGATTGTTCGTTGGGGCGGTGTCTTTTACTGCGGCGATCAGCCTTTCTGTGTTCTGGTTTATATATTTCTCGTTTTTTCTATATTTACCAGTCCTCTTCTTCCTTCGTTTTTCTTTATGTAGAGTACGTCTGTATGGTCTTTTGGATGTAGTGCGTTATAACTGTTCATTATTTTTCTAGTCCTCTGATCAAGGTGCCTAAGTTTCTTCTTTTGTCCAGCTTATGAATTGTCCGGTGTTTTTTTTTTTTTTTTTTTTTTTTTTCCATCATCATCATCATCATCATCATCATCATCATCATCATCATCATCATCATCATCATCATCATCATCATCATCATCATCATCATCATCATCATCATCATCATCATCATCATCATCATCATCATCATCATCATCATCATCATCACCACCACCACCACCACCACCACCACCACCACCACCACCACCACCACCACCACCACCACCACCACCATCATCATCATCATCATCATCATCATCATCATCATCATTATTATTATTATTATTATTATTATTATTATTATAATTATTATTATTATTATTATTTCATATTAATCTCAACTTTTGGATGTTTTTAGTTCTAGTTTTCTTTTTTGAACTTCAAGTCAATTCTCTTTGACATTACAGCTATACCTTAACGCTTGAGCCGTTTCTAACAGGCATGCCTTGTGCAGAATTGGAAAAGAAATTGTCTCGTCAATCTGCTTTAGCCACTTTCGACTGTTTTTCGTTATATTTCCAAGCGTTCCAATTACAACGGAAATCACCTTTACTTATTTACATTTCCATGGTCTAACTTATTCCCATTTTAGATCTTGATATTTATTTTCTTTTATCGTGTTCTTCCTCCTGAAATCCAGTATCGAAGGTACAAGCTGTATCAATGATTAAACAAGTTCTATTGTTTATATTTAGAAAGATTATGTCTGTTGTTCAATGTTAAAGAACCTTATCAGTCTGTATGCGCATGCCCAAAGAAGTTTGACATTGTCGTTTTCCTGTCCCACTTCTGGCTTATGCGTATACCACTTCTCATTGTGGTCCAATTCATAAATGTTGCATATATTCCAGTGTAGTTCCTGGGCTACTTTGTCGTGTCTCTATTTTTTATACTGATGTCGTGCTAGCATTGGGCATCCAGACACAATATGCGCTAAGGTTTCTTCTTTTCATTACACAATCGGCATATCGGTGATTCTGAAGCTTTACCAATGTAATGTTTGATGGACCTTGTGTGCGTGGCTTGTTCTTGGGCTGTCATAAATGTTCTTTGAGTAGATATTTTGAGATCATCCCTGACCAACCGATTCCAGCTGTCATTATCTTTAAATACAGTATTCTTAAAGAATACACTGTGTAGTTTCTTTCCAAATAATTTTAACCCTCTCTCTTGTAACCTTTGATTCTTTTTCATCCCAGTTCTTAGTATGTCCTCTTTTTTCACTTCATGAAGAAGAATTTCATTACTTTCAGAAATATATTCATATAGACAACCTGCTTCTATATTCACAACATCTTCAACACTAAGTAGACCTCGACCACCTTCCTTTCTAGGTAGATACAATCGATTTGCATCGAGTTTCTTTGCAAAAACTCCATAAATTGTAATCATTTTGCGTGTTTTGGTATCCAAACATTTTAGTTCATCTACATTCCAGTCAAGTATACCGGCAGTATATCGAATCAAAACTACTGCTCTGACATTGATACCATCGATTGTATTTCGATTGTTGAGGTGTGATTTAAGAATAATCCTTCTATTCTGTTGTATTCAGCTTTGACCTCGTAATTAATTTCCTTGTTTTTAATCTTATCCGCCTCCAACATTCCCAAGTTTTCGTAGCCCCTCTCACTGTCTACATTCTTTATCAGATCTGTTGTTGGGAGTTTAAGGCCATCTGAATAGACAGGTTTACCTTTTTACGACAAGAATTGCACATTTAGTGATGCCAAATTCCATTCCGAATGTCGTCACTAAATGATTTAACGGTATTCATTAGGGTATGAAGTTGGGTTTCATTCTTTCCAAAAACCTTAAGGTAATCCATGAATAGTAAGTTGTTGACTGTAGTAAGTACTTTCCTTGGTCTATCTCCTGCCTTCAAGAGAAGTGTCATTGGGATTAACCTAATGAGAAAAAGCAAAGGGGGGAGACTATCGCCTTGGATAATCCCTCTCCTGATTTTCACTTTACCTATTGCCACAACTCCTGAAGTTCAATTGGTTTCTCAATTCTTCATGCTATTCTTTAAAGCTGTTTGAATGTTGGGGGCTATTCAGAAAATCTCCAAGCATTTGTGCAGTTATGACTGGGGGATCATGTCAAATGCTTTCTTATAATCCACCCGCCCCATGTTCAGGTAAGTAGTTCTTCGTTTGTACTTTGTCAGGATCATTTTATTGTCAGAAGTTTAATATTTACTAAAATAATAATGTGTATGTGTTACTCGCCATGTTGCCTATAATATATATTCCAACATATATAATGATCAGTTCATTAGTTTAACATATTATCTTGTATATAGCTAAAATGTATATATATATATATATATCGCATTACATATATTTATAAATATATATATATGTATATATATATATATATATATATATATATATATATATTTATATGTGTGTGTGTATACTAGGAGAATACGCGTCACAGAACGGGTATAAGCAATAAATATAGAATTAGATTTTTTTTAATTCTTTAATAGGTATGGGACGAAATTGGTGGCACCCCTAAATGGTATAGTTACAAAAAAAAGAATGTGCCCACATTACATACCCCGTTGCCTAAAATACATATTCAATACTTCATAATGATAGGTTCAATAGTTTACAATTTTACCAAATACATACATGTTATTTACGCTTACGCACTAAGTTTTTAAAAATATATTACTTAATATAACTAAAGATTTGAGATGCAGCAATTATTTTTCTATTTGATTGTTTTTATTAACTTATTTTAAACCACCCCCTCAATTGGAAAGTTAACAAAAAATAATTAGGAGGCAGGGGCAAGTTTAGGTAAGCACACTCCTCAATAGTATAGTTTACAAAAGAAGATTACGTAGCAATATTACTTATCGTGTTGCTGCGAATATATATTCCAAAATTAAAACGGATTTATTCATAAACTAATAAATATTAATTTTTAAAAAAAACCTTATATATTTGGACCCCCTAAATGATATCATTTACAAAACAAACAACAATGTACCCACGTTACTTACTGTATTTTTAGCATATATATTTCTAAAATGCCAACAATCCGTGGATTAGTTCAGGAGATAGCAATTTTCAGGGCGGGTTTGGGTGCTAGCACCTTTTAAATGGAAATGTACACAATAAATAATGTGCTTATGTTACTCACCGAGTTGCCGAGAATATATATTCCAACATACATGATGATAAGTTTCTAAAAAATAATTTTTTTTTTAAATGCATATATATTCACCCCCTTATATTAACATTTACAAAAAAATAATGTGCGAATAAGCTAACAATGTGCTAAAAGTTTACTTTTTTTAAAAACAGTTGAATTGAGAAGATAGTTAAAGGGGAGATGCCCAAGATGGCATAACAAACAAACAAACAAACAAACAAACAAACAAACAAACAAACAAACAAATAATAATAATAATAATAATAATAATAATAATACTAATGATGATGATGATGATGATGATGATGATGATGATGATGATGATGATGATGATGATGATGATGATGATGATAGTAGTAGTAGTAGTAGTAGTAGTAGTGAAAGTCACGATTTTAGATATGGCGTCATCACCAGCAGTATCTCTCATCTAAAAGAACGCGAATCCTAACCCTAACCTTAACCCTAACCCTTATCCTAACCCTCTGTTGCTCACAGTACTTTTTAGGATGTATATTCCCAAATCCATAATGATCTGTTCATTAGTCTAGAAAATTGCCTTGTACACACACACACACACACACACACACACACACATATATATATATATATATATATATATATAACGTCGGTTTCAAGTACAGAAGGATTTAGCCATCCCGCTCTGTTCAGCTTATGTCGTCACCTATTTGAAACCGACGGTACTAATATTGTACTTATTTTTCTGTACGAAAAAAAAAATATTACGCTCTTAATTTTAATTTTAATTCTCAATAAATCGAACTCTCTGCTGGAAGCTTTCCTACTGTATTACAAAAGAAGTTATATATATATATATATATATAGATTGATTGACTTACTAGACTTACTAGACTTACTAGACTAAAATCTTTCAACAAAATTTTTTTTTTTTTTCAGTTTTGAAGGTTAAAAGAACTTCCGAGACTATATATATATATATATATATATATATATATATATATATATATATATATATATATATATATATATAGTCTAGGAAATTTTTTTAACTTTCAATACTGGAAAAAAAAAATTTTTTCGTTGAAAGATTTTAGTCTAGTAAGTCAATCAATCTACTGCAATCACTATATTAGTTAACTTCCAAGAATTTACTCTAATATAAATATATTTTTATACATGTTTTATATACATATATATATATATATATATATATATATATATATGAAAAAAAATGGGGATGAAATGAACCGACGTAATGGAAAATGAAATAGGAAAGCAAAAAACTTTGTTATTTATGTTTACATCAAAGTTTCGTCTATATCGAAAGACTTCCTCAGTATAAAGAAAACAATGTAGAAAAATCATACTGAATACTAATTTTGATTTGTCATTAAGTGTTCAGACTTTGGCATGGCTATAGATGTGAATAAGCATACAATAAAACTCATGATTTTTTGATATGGCATTATCACCATCAGGCTATCTCATTCTAAGGACGCGAATATGAATGGGATGATTGCTTCGATTTATTTGCATTAACATGTCTATTTTTAGGTAGGAAGTTTGTATGGGTCAAAATATGTCATAGCTAATATGAATATAATGATGTCTTTCATTAAAAAAAACTTAATTCATTTTAACAACAAATTAGTTAGTAAATTCGTAGATTAACACCCTCGGCTAAAGTATCCCCAGCCTTAAAAATGAGATTGTACTTGTTAGGGTAATTCTAACTTATTAGGACAGTTAACTAATATATTTTTTACATAAACCTACGTCTGACTGGCAAAGTCGTAAAAGTACACGTATCCGCCTAAAAAAGTGGACCCCCTCCCATCCTTTCCTAAAAAATAACGCAGAAACTTTATTTCCCCAAAAATATGGTTTACTGGCATATCACTCTAGAATGTCTGTGATATGGTAGATCATTGTACGCTAAATTTATATGCAAAACTAATCCCCTACTCGTTATTCTAAATTCGTTTTATATTTCCGCTAGGATTGTCATGGTATCACCACATAATCGCCTAAAAGAGTAGAATCCTATATATATTTTTTTTTGGGGGGGGGGATGTAGCTGACTGTGTAAATCTACAAATTATTTTTTATTCATACACTTAAAATAAGGTATTTAATTATTTAGATAATTTTAAAGTTTCTATTTATTTCATTTTAACGGAAATATAAACACAACTAAACTGAATTGCTTAAAGTTAAAAAGAGAAAAGACACGTATTGTTAAACAAATACTAAATATAAAAAATAAAATCGGATAATTTTTAGACAGACCTCATACATAAATAATATATATATATATATATATATATATATATATACATGCGACCTCTCATACAGTAGAAATATGAAATAATGTATTGTCGACAAAAGTAATGAAGAATTACTTAAAGTATTGCCAATTCTGACCGTCAATAATCCTAGTGACAGTTGGGGTCTGCTTTGAAGTGATCTGCGGTTATCCTACACTAACCCGCGCTTCCTTTCATCCTGTCCCTGGCCAATTGATCGAAATGAGTGATGTCGGCTGAAATCACTAATGGTGACTCTAAAGGCTTCCAAACCGACAAATAAAAATAAAAATGGATGATTTGATTGTATTGATTCGTTGATAGAGATTTGGAATAATCTGAAGTAAAGAGATGGAGAAAAGTACAAACACACTCACACACACACACACACACACACACACACACACACACACACACATATATATATATATATATATATAATTATTTTTTGATACAGACATGTGAAAAATCTTCGACACTAGCATGTCGATGTTATTGATCAACAGCTGTTATAAACTGAGATCTCATCAGAAAGTTAGAACCCGACCTTTACCGCAGATCAAATTTGGGAAGGACCTATATATATATATATATATATATATATATATATATATATATATATATATATATATATATATATATATATATATATATATATACGGTATTAAAAATAAGTATAATTAAGCAGACGAATTATGTTATTTTTAACAATGTTTGCATTAATATATATATATATATATATATATATATATATATATATATATATATAATAAAATAAAATAAAATATGAAACTAAAACCATACTTTTAGTAGATATAGCATATAGTGAAATGGTTTAAGCTCAATATACGGAGATAGAGCAATAATAAAAATAAATGGAAGAAGAGGGATAAACGTGTACGAATGACAAATCTATTTCAACTTTTACTGTTCAATGCAAGGTGTACTCGGTAAAAACATGTGTATTATTTTCCTTAAGGCAAGGCTTTTCAAAGATTAAAATCTTATCATCAGAAGAATTACATAGATGGATAAGTTCGCAGTGGAAAAGCCAAAATTCAAAATTTGAAAAAATATTTAGTACTGGAGAGTGAGAGTGTGCGTTTAAAAAAATATGGGGCTGTCCAGTTGGTGAATGTCCGTTGATAATGTCTCCGGTGAAGGGAGATTTAAAGATAGAAAAAAGGGGGTTGTGCAGGCAGCGTTGAAAATGCTAAAACATTAAGGAAATCCAATAGAAAAATGTTTAGTTCAATCATAGGTGGAACGCACTTATTCGGAAGTAATTTTGAGAATTCGGGTTATTTTCCGTGGACCGAGAATGAGAGTAATTTTTCAGAAGTTGAGATTGGACTGTGTATATTAGACGCAGGCAGTCGGGAATTTTAGTAGTGACTTCGATCGAGTCTAAGAAAAGCGACAGATTTGGTTGGAGACAAGGCCAAATCAGAAAGTGGTGGAAGTGATAAAGTTAAAAGATAACGGAATTGGGTGATAGGGTTAGGTAAATGAACTATGACTGATGCTGGGAGAAGAGAAGGGGAAGGGTTTGTTTAGTTACTGCTTATTGCTAGTAAGCAATAACACCGGTGCGAGTAGGGGTGGGGTTATCATAAGCCAAAAACAGAAGTGAATTCAGGTCAGTAAGTAAATATTTCTGAAAGGGGGGTCCCGTAAGTAAAACGGATTTTTAAACGAACTTATATATAATTCAGAAAGTTTAAAAGGGTTCCAATTCGGAAATAAGGGTTCCAATTGGGAAATAAGGGTTCTAATTGGGAAATTAGGGTTCAAATGAATGGAAATCTGGAATTTACGTGTTTAATATGTAATAATTCGGACAAAAACTAGTGCTTCACTGTTTGATGTATAAAAACTTTAAAGAATTCCCAGTTAGCTAAATATTAAATGCATGACTAAATAAGAAACTTTAATGTGTAAGTGAAGCTAGTATTGGGAATAGCGTTAGTTAGTATGCAACAATTGATTTCTAGTGCAAGAAGTATGGGGTAGGCTTGGGTTGAATTTTGTAACATAAGTAAAGCACTAGTGTGTTGAAATTATAAATAGATTTGAAGGGGACAACTGGGCCATTATAGGAGTAACAAGGGAGCGTAGTTTAAAGGTACGAGTAATGGAATCTATGAGAAAAATATTGTCGGTAGAGCGAAGCGTATACAGAGTCAATGAATCGAATACAAGGAAGACAAAAAGCAATAGATGAGTGTGTATGAGGGTTGGCCAATAATGGAAACAAGGGGAATAGGAATTAGAATATTGACGTAAAAGCGGTTAAGGATTAGTAGAGTGGAGGAGAATAATATTAGTTCTCAATTTACATTAAGTGTTATGGGTTAATATAGTTATCCGGTGTACAGGGGAGGATACGCTATGTTATTGGGATGGTTTATTGTAAGGTAGGAAAAGTTAAGAATTGAAAAATTAACAAATTATAGAATTTAAGAATTTGTCTAATGTTAGAGATGGGTTGTTGTTTTTGAGGAGGGGGGTCAGATGGAATAATGAAATGTATGTATTTAAATTTTTGCGGGTGCCTGCAATTTGAGATAAGTTCATTTTTACAGTTAATAATATTTTTGCTTTTAGCTGCTGTAGCTATCATAAATGTTTCTAATTTGCATAGTTGGCAGAAAGTAGATCCAGAAGTGTAGGATGTAGACCTTTTTAATATTGTCAAATGTAGGGAGAAGGGAGTGTTTTTACTGTTAAGGCTTTTTATCATATCGGATAGAGAGGTGCCAGTGGCATTGTTATTATTGTATTTGAAAGAGTATATATGGTTTGAGATTTGGGTCTTGATGGGCAAAGCACTTGCCCCAATGTAAATGTGTATTTTGTATAGAGTTGTTATTATAGTATTCGTGTTATTTATAGTATCGGGAATGTTTGGGGTTGTGTGTTTAATTTCTGGACCAAAGTTAAGTTTGAATTGTAAGGTGAAGAAGATGAGATGATTTGAGGGGTGAGATAAAGGTTATTGTTAGTTAGCAGGGGTTGTTAGTTAGTGTAAAATGTGTTATTTAGGGTGTCGTTTAGTACAGGGAGGTGGGGAGTTGGAGAGCTATAGGGTGAGGGGAGAATGTGTATGTTAGTATCTGCTTGCATAATGGTGTTTTGGGGGAATTGTTTAACAGTACAAGCATATATGACGTTACTTTCTCAAATTATCTCATCTTCTCCACCTAACAGACATAGATGCATAGACAGAAAGCAAGAGATATACATACAGAGGTTTAGAACACTCGAGTTGAATATAAATATTGTTTGGTGATTTGTATTGTTAGATTATTCGGACTGCTATTCAAATATTGGCTGTTATTCTCACACTGTTTCGGCCGATGTAACCTTCTACCTTCTTCAGGCGCGTCTTGCAGACCCGTTTCACAATGGATAAAAGTGCTAGGTGATAACCAGTTCTAAGTGACAGTCTTCTAGAGATTGAAGCTCCAAACCTCGGTACCAGCAATACTAAGAATACAATTACGAATTACTTAAGTCTGCTACTTGAGACTGCTACCCGGTCATGGCTCACAGAATGAAAACAATCTATCACCGTAGATTATATAAGCGGTTCCGTTAGAAATTCCATACAGACTTCCGAGTTCAACATAAGGATTCTAGAGTAAGCAAGACGCACCTGAAGTAGGTCGTAATTAACATCAACCGAAACGCTGTGAGAATATCAAACAAGATGAGAATAGTAATTTGAATAACTCAAATAAAACAAATTATCGATCGTTATCTAAAAAATTCCGAAAACAAATGTTGTTTCATGTATATTTTCATATTTCATGTGTATTTTGGTTTATTTAATTCCCAAATACAATATTGCACACGAATCATTTATTGGTCTGATTTGTCTGTTTAATGCCATATCAAATAATGTGTCATGCTTATTTAATTCATACTAGTCGATAATGTAAGAATAACTAATGATCAAAAAACAAAATGACCACGGTACGTAAAAGAATTGACATAAAAGTTCAATTTTATACAAGCCAACAAAGTAAATGTAAACATTGGCGTCCTATTCTAAATAATCTGTTTCAGCTGACAAATTTAAAAAGTCTTTGTAGATATATCAGAAACACCAAGAAATGTATCGCAGCATTCCCCTCTAATTACGGCTATAAGAGAAACGTTGGAATCAGTGTATTACTCTAGAACGAGACTATGATGAATAATGTCGATTTTTCTTGTTTCTTGTTTATTTATTAGTAATGCCCGGTATTTATTTAGTAATCTCTGATATACCGTAAAACAGACAAGAACACTGTAATTCATTGGCCCTTCGGCCCGACTCATCACTGTAGATGAATTTGTAAAACGTTATATTTATATAAAAAAAAAATTTTCTATAACATTTTTTTGGATATCTTTAGGTAAAATGGCGTCCTTGAGTGAATGTTGTCCTGTTGTTACTGGGATGATTCTAGCATAGTCAATATTGTTACTTTAGATCAAAAGTGACAAACGACCCAAGTTATACACACATTTTTGATGGCTTTGTGCCTCATTTATTTCAATGCCTATTTTTTACCTTATAGTAAATAAATAATGCAAAGTGTAGTATCTGTTCTGATACTACACTTCATATTTTCTGTCCTTTGTCAGTGAAAAAGAAATCCTTCTCGGGGAAGAAATTTTAACTCTTGTGCCAATCAAGAGTGCTCTTTTCAGGGAACTGGGTTTCACTACATTAAAACCTAACCTTTTGTTTAACTCGGTCCCTGTAGGGAAGTAACGTTTCTGTTGTAATTTGACATCAAATAACCAAAAACAGTTCATGTAGCCTAAAACAGACAAGACAAGTGTTTTATAGTTTTTTAATTAAATAACCTCAAATAATTCGATATACAATCAGATAGACAATAATATTAGTTTATTGTATGTCAAGTTTGAATAGTCAAAGAATTGTTGATATGCCGCAAAAAGAAAGAGCTGTTATTTTCTTTCGACATAGATAACAAAAAAGGGTCGATGTACCGTAAACACACATCCGGTAAGTTTTTTTTATGGTGTTTTGAAATTAAATAAACACAACAGTGTTGATATAGCATAACACAAATGAAAGTCCTAGATAGGGTCCAAAAAAGATGCTCTAATCGAATAGATCCCATACTGTCTACTAAACTCCATCCCCTGTTCCATCACAGCAATGTTGTGTCTCTGTGCTTGTTCTACAGGTATTTCAATGAAATGTGCCGCATGAACTTGCTGCACTTTTGCTCCCTTAACGTAAACACCCCAGACAAACCCGACACTCAGCAAAATCCCATCCATTCACTGTGGTGGTCCCCAGATTCCGAAGAGCTTTCTACTCTAAAAGCTTCTTTCCTCGTGCTGCTGGACTCTGGAACTCCCTCCCTGCTCCCTGTTTTCCTGACGGTACTAACATGCAGAAATTTAAAACTAATGTAAACAGACATCTCGTCGCGCAGCTCCCTATTTAGGTTGACCCCCCCCCAAAAAAAAAACTCTCACCCTTCTTCTCAGTAGCCGCTTACGTCTACAATGGCGGTCTACCTTGTTTGGGGTGAACTATGTTAAAAAAATTAAATATTTCACTTATTAATAAATTAACAGGATAAGTTTAAGAAATACTTACTTTCTATTCAAAAATGCTAACGTACACCAAAATGTACGGAAAATAATCCAGTAGATGTTTAATAATAAAAACAGGAATCACTTATTAATATTAGCGTGTTTTTTTTGTTGTTTTTTTTTGGGGGGGGGGTGACGCCATTTTAAATCTTTATTTATGAAGAGGTGTATTAAGGGATTCAAATTCATAATGCCAACGATAACGGCAGCGAAATCCCGGCTACAAATGAAAGTAGAATTTCGTAAATAAAAAAAAAATCTACTAGATTAATTTCCGTAAATTTTGGTGAAAGGCATTTTTCCATCACAAGTAAGTACTTCATACAGGTTTCCTGTTATACAGGTTTCTTGGTAGAGAAGAACTAAAAATACAAAAAGGTGTTAATATGC
Organism: Sepiola atlantica; assembly: GCA_963556195.1. Taxonomy (NCBI): domain Eukaryota; kingdom Metazoa; phylum Mollusca; class Cephalopoda; order Sepiida; family Sepiolidae; genus Sepiola; species Sepiola atlantica. Next base: position 19,324,446 of record OY744539.1, read on the forward strand.
CGTAAAAAGATAAGGCAAGTATGTCATCGTGTTTTAGCATTAAATAACCCCAAAATACAAGTGTCTTATGGAGTGGTGGCAGAGTCTTGTGCATTCTGGCGTACCCTGTTCGCTGTCGGTCTGAGGTCTGGTCCTGTACATCTCTAGGAGATCCAGCTTCCCAGGAATTTACTTTCTCACTCTTTGAGATAGGGTTAGTTTATTCCTAATCGCCTGAAGCGCCCCTACCAGAGAATGCCGCTGAGGTGTCCCAGGTTATTTTTGTTAGCCAGAGTGCTCTTCTTTCTAGAGCACTGGCCTCAAACCCCACGTTTCCGACCTTTGAGTCACATCTTCCCGCAGTGGCAGGGAGATAAATATGAAGTATCTGATGGTTTCCACATGAAATAAATAAAAATGGCGATGTGCCATACAAGAGAAATCTTTCAGTTTGTTTCAGCATTAACTGACTGAACAGAGTTGATATCCCAGAAAGCTAACGTGACAAGAATGGTATTCTTTTTTCAGCATTAAATACCACACAAAGGGTTGATACATCGAAAAACAGATAAGCCGATTCTTTTATTGTGTTTTACACATTTACTAACACAAAAAGGATTGATATGCCGTAACATTGCAAGATTTATAATTATTTTGCTCAAGACTCCGGATAGGAAAAGTCAACAAGCCGGTACTCTTTTTATTTATTTTAATCTTTGTTTTTTTTTTATTGTTGGGAATGAACAAATTATTTTTTTCGCAATCTATCAAATCGCGTATGAACACATTTTCTATGACATCTGCACATGCACCCACACGAATTATGCATCCAAAACTCATAAAAATCTGAGTCTCTCTCACACTCTCTCTCTCTCGCTCTCTCTCCCTATCTATCTATCTATCTATCTATCTATCTATCTATCAATCTATCTATCTATCTATCTATCTATCTATCTATCTATCTATTATATATATATATATATATATATATACATATATATATATATACATATATATATTATATATATTATATGTATATATATGTATATATATATATATATAGAAAAATGTAAATATATATATATATATATATATATATATATATATATATATATAAAGATGTGTATATAGATATGCATATAGTGTGTGTTTAGTGGAGTGGTCACCCAGTGTTATAATTTAATGAATGAACGTGGTCTTCACTACACTACACTATATATATATATATATATATATATATATATATATATATATATATATATATATATATATATATATGCTACAAAAACTCTCCATCACACAATTTGTTTACAAAAAAATAAACATTTGTTTAGAAAGTTCGTTCTCACAATTAAATTAAAATAACACCTCAATCAATAAGTTCACATACAAATGACGCAACTAAAACAATCTATATATATATAGGGAGAGAGAGAGAGAGAGAGAGAGAGAGAGAGAGAGAGAGAGAGAGAGAGAGAAACAGGGAGAGAGATGCGCTTGTACGTGGTGTGGACTGCACGTTCATTAAATTATAACACTGCGTCTCTTTATATATATATATATATATATATATATATATATATTGTGTCCCGCAGATGTATTCAGCTGTATAAATAACATAAGTAAGGCGGGGTTTACGTTGTTAGACAAAAATAAACCTTTCACATATTTAAATGAATATACTAACATATTCACTAAACCTGTCCTGGCTATACAATCCGTCGAACATAACTCGATAATTTTTATAGTTTTTTTAATTCCGCCATTTCCCCAATGTGTCGGTTACATGCTACAAAAACTCTCCATCACACAATTTGTTTACAAAAAAAATAAACATTTGTTTAGAAAGTTCGTTCTCACAATTAAATTGAAATAACACCTCAATCAATAAGTACAGGACCTCACATACAAATGGCGCAACTGAAACAATCTATATACATTTTATAAAGTACTTACCTTCAAATATCACGTGTTAAAATTTGAGGCGAATCGTATTATTAGATTATTAATTACAGTTATGTAAATTTTCGAAACAATTAAAAAATCGTAATTCCGTGTATTCTGTTGTCAAAAAATACACTTAAAGCAAAATGCTTGATAAGTGTTATTCGAACTTTGCTCTGTCAGAAATAATTGAGAAGTGACATGCTGACTTTACACGCGGTAGTACAGACACAAATGATGGTGAAACCTCAGGTTTCCTTAAATTCAGCTGTTGCCCCGGAAAACATTTAAAAACTCAACAAACTCGTTTTGGTCGACCGTAATTTGACGTATCAGAAAGCAGTGTATTAATAAAAAATGTATGAACATTTGTCAATGAGAAAACTGTGTTCGAACTGGGTGCCGCGTTTACTCATAGTCGCTCAAAAAGAGATACTTGCCGATTATTCAGAGCATTGTTTGCAAAGGTGTTAGTGTCATCATGTGGAAATGGATGAAACATGGATCCAACACTTTACCCCGAAGTCCAATCGGCAGTCAGTTGAGAGAACAGAAGCAGGTAAAACCCTCTAAAGCGACTAAAGACACAAACATCAGCAGACAAGGTTTTGGCTTCCGTATTTTGAGATTTGCAAGGTATTTTGTTCATAGATTACTATTAAAGAGGAGGGGATCATTAATAGCGAAAAATATATAACATTAAAGTTTGAAAGGATTAAATAGCTGAATACGGTGAGAAATGAAGATGAAAAAAGTTCTCTTTCACCAAGAAAATACACCGTATCACAAGTCGATCGCTACGATGGCCAAACTACATAGATTTGACTTAAAATTACTTTCGCACCAACTATATTTTCTAGATAAAGTTCCTAGCAACTATTGGCTGTTGTAGACCTCAAAATGTAACTGCAGGGCTCCAATGAAAAAGTGATATCGGAAACTGTGGTGTATTTTGAGGCCAAACGCAATATTCTACACAAAAGTAATCGAATTGATCGAGAACCGGTAGAATCGCTGTATCACCCTGAAAAAAAGAAATGTTTGTGAATAAAGTCGAATTTTGCCTGAAAGTAGTTTTATTAATAGTTGTTGGCCAGAGCACTTACCACTTTCGTTTTAATAATGTTTGCAAAATTAAAGGAATGAATACTATATATATATATATATATATATATATATATATATATATATAGAGAGAGAGAGAGAGAGCAAGAGAGAGAGAGAGGGAGAGACGCGGGGCTTAGTGAGTGATAAGTTAAATGGCGATAGCCATTAAAAGACAAATCCCCAAAGTGTATAATATATTATTCGTCGTGCACGCCAGGGCTAGTTTCATTTTTTATTTTATGTTTCGGGTATACTTGCAAAAAAGTAATAGATCTATTTCTTAAATTATAATAGAAAGAACAACCTTGTATATATATATGTAAGTGTCTGCGTGTGATTTGATGATCCATAATCATCTTCTTTATCATTGAGCCATTCATTCTAAGTTCTTGCCAACACACAAATCCACTCAAGCCGACTCATACATATTTCATTTTCCCCGGTTCGCAAATGTCTCTTCCCCAGTCGTCAACTCTTTCATTACTTGCATCTACTCAGACTAATATCTCCTACGTCTATACCTTGTAAAAGATGTCCCATCGCCTTAATACTCTCTTATTCTGCATGTATCTTCGGTATAGATGCTCCTGTTTCTGAGGCTGTATGGCCAGTCACGAATATACATCTAAAAAATAGAAAGCGAAACATCAGCTCTCCTCATATGACTTGGACGTTGTGATCTTTCTTCTTATATTTTGTCTTTGTTAATTCCTAATTTTATTTTTATTATATATATATATATATATATATATATATATATATATACAGGGTGGGCTAAAATAAGGGTCCTATCTTTAAATTTGAATAACTTGAATTTGAATAACTTCCACAAAATAAAAGTTAAACTCACCAAACTTTATGTGTGTGTAGACTGACCCTTCCGAGATTTTTTGAAATAAACAAAACAAATTTTAGCCGAAAAACACTTCTTAAAACTTACAAAAACTAAAGTATTGTTTTTTACACTGTTTTGAGTTTTTTAAGCAAAAATAATGTTTTCTAAATGAGGGTACGTTCCTTAGGGCTAATACGGCTCATGCTTGCTTCGGAAGGGGTCCTTTACTTATTCTAAAAAAAAAATTTTTTAAATCAATAAATAAAAAAGTTATGAATTTTTAAAAATAGGACCCTTATTTTTGCCCACCCTGTATATATATATATATATATATATATATATATATATATATATATATATATATATATATATATATATATATATATATATATATACGCTGATTCTTTTATTGTTTTTTTTACTGGCGATAGTGCGGTTATTATTTGTCGCTACCCTGAGCGTTGTGTTTTTAAAGTATATACAGAGGAGTTCATTCATTCGACCCTAATATATATATATATATATATATATATATATATATATATATATATATATATATATATATATATATAAAATATAGAGGCTAACAAGCCTTCAAAAACCATGTATTAGATGCGAGTAATTAAATCAAGAGAAAAATAAAAATATTTCGAAACATTTAATAAAATATTTCGAAATACCTTCCGTTTTTTTTTTTTTCTTCATCTTGATTTTTTTTTTTTTTTGGCTAATATTTCGCTTGACAAAAACAAGCTTCATCAGAGCCAAGACAAACAAAGGTATAACCTTTTTTTTCCATAATTTACTTCCTGGTGTTGGTGAAGTGTCACGTCCGGTGTTGTGGACTATTGTTGAAAATGTCTTGTTTTAAATAGAATAGAACTTGAATGCGCATGGTCGCTGCGAGTAATAAATTAGGAAAGTTCATTTTATAAAGCATCTTATGTAAGTTAATATAAATATAGAGGCTAACAAGCCTTCAAAAACCATGTATTAGATGCGAGTAATTAAATCAAAAGAAAAATAAAAATATTTCGAAACATTCAATAAAATATTTCGAAATACCTTCCGTTTTTTTTTTTTTCTTCATCTTGATTTTTTTTTTTTTTGGCTAATATTTCGCTTGACATATATATATATATATATATATATATATATATATATATATATATATATATATATATATATATATATATATATATATGTATATATATATGTATATATACATATATGTATCTATCTATAAATATATCTAACTATTTACATATATATATATATATATATATATATATATATATATATATATACACACACACATATATATATATATATATATATATGTATATATATATATATATATATATATATATATATATATATATATATATATATATATATATATATATATGAGAGAGAGACAGAGGGGGAGAGAGGGGTTAATATCGCGGTAGAGTGCTGAAGTGAGATAAATGCGAGAGGGTGGATATATATAGGGACGCGTGTGCATACCCGGATGTGAATCCATGCGGATCAGCAACAGCTGTGAACAGATGTTTTTTTTCCTTCTCTAAGCTGAGAAGAAAAGAACGAAGAGGACGGCTGCGATCTAAGTAACGTCGCGTGCCCGTCGCTCTACAGCGTTGCTTTTTTCACGAGACAACCCACCGGGAAATTCAACACCGACCCGCGGAAGCGTTCTCATCCGAGGTGTGAGAAAAAAAGACTCCCCTACCTACGCCACCTCCGTTTTGCCCTCCTCCCATTCTCACTCTTTCTCTCGCTCTCGCTCTCTTTCTCTTTATCCCCCATTTACTGCTCCTCTACTGCAAGTGCCTGGTTTCCCATTCGCTTCGATGATTCGCTGTTTGTAGGGTTTTCTGTTTTAGTCTTCTTTAAATTTAGCTGCGCTTTCGTTTTACATTTATGATTTGTTTGTCGGTCTCTCAGCCTGTCACACTTAATTTTATTTAGATATGCTGTAGAAGAGACCCGCCAAAAATACCCCCGTCACCTAAAAAAACCCAGACAACATGCATGTTGTACTAAGAAAAACTTATTTGATTACGTACTTAAGTACATAGAACCCATGCATGCTTTTGCGTATTTCTATAAAAAGATCGTTTCCTTTATATCTCTACCTTGATATAAACTCACACCGATATCTATCCAACATTCGGCAATGTGCTCCACAGTGGCGTTTATCCTTCATTTTGTAGGGCGAGGAATTAGGCTTTCGTTGATCTCAACGTGTGGACGAGATTTTAAACCGTGACACATTTCTAACCATAACCTAATTTGATGCATAATCAGACAGCTCAATAGACTAGGTTCACAATCGTAACCTTAACACTAACCCTAACCCATAACCTAACTTGATGCATAATCAGACAGCTCAATAGACTAGGTTCACAATCGTAACCCTAACACTAACCCTAACCCATAACCTAACTTGATGCATAATAAGACAGCTCAATAGACTAGGTTCACAATTTTAACCCTAACACTAACCGTAACCCAACCATAACCTTTACGCTGACCCAATGCACATCTAGACAGGGAAATAACATGATGGTTTCATCGATTTCACCGACGAGATCTGGACCTTAACTCTAACTCTAACTCTAACCCAACGCATGTATAGACAGAATCCATAAACGAATAGCGTGGGTGTGTGCATACACTGCGCATGATTATTGAAGTTATTTAACTTACTAAACACTTGCTTTCATAAGTGCTGGGGCACTTTTACACAATAACCCTTTATATTTTTCAAATGTTCCGATGGCGCCAAATTTCGAACTTAAAATTCATTTCTTTTTTAATTTGAAATTGATATTTTTTATTCAAAAGTAAATTACTTTTTAAATTTCAGGTTGATCTTTTTTAATTTGAAATTGATATTTTTTATCCAAAAGTAAATTACTTTTTAAATTTCAGGTTGATCTTTTTTAATTTGATGTTTAGTTTACTTTTAGAGGTTTCTTACCATCATCAGTCACGCTTCAGTTTATTCTGTCACGCTTAAATTGTTTGCAATAAATCTTAATATTCTTAAAACTATAGCCTTATGAAAAGTAGTTATCAATTGTAATAATATTTCTGAAGCCTTCCCTAAAATTGGTGTTGGATTGACTCAAGTGTTTTGAAGTCATTTGACTTCTGACTTTCTTCAGGGGCATCTTTTTTAACTTGGGAATCTTTATGTCTAACTCGGGAACCCATACAGAAATTTGAACTGGAACCTTTATTTCATTTTCGGCTGTATACTGTTGTCGTTTCGTCATTATCGAATAGAATTTTTAATTAATTATTATAATATTTTTAGGCATTATCGCCTATAGTTAAAATTGAACCTTCAACCTTCGGAAGACTGTTACTTAGAACTGATTGGTACTCAACACCAGCATTTTCATAATGTTTTTATTAACAATTTTTAAATGGCCAGAGTGCTCACATCTCGAGCGCTGGCTTATCTAATCCTACTTTCCCGACCTTGTGTCACATCTTACCTTGTGGGAGGTAGATAAATAAAACACTTCTTGGCCTTTTGGCTAAGATTAAAGTGTAGTATCTGTTCCGATGGATACTGCACCCCTATAGACTGGTATTGTCTTGGCCTTCGGTGCTTGATTTACACCGGTCTATGGGTCTGTCCTGTGCAGTTCTAGGAGGTCCACCCTTCCAGGCTTCGCCTCCCCTCTTTGGGGAGAAGTAAGTTTATTGCTTACTGCCTGAGGCGCCCCTACCGGGGAATGCCGACGGGGCTGCCCAGACAATTTTTAAACCCCACTTTCCCGACCCAACCTGGGTCACATCTTACTTGTGGGAGTAAGATAAAAACTGGCCTTGTGCCTAACTCCTGGAGAGGAGTAAATCAATACACATACACTAAAGATTCCCGGAAAAGGATGAAACATATATGTATCTAGAAGAATTTAATAATTTCTTGTAATATATATATATATATATATATATATAAAATAGTAACTCTGTGTCTGTATGTGTCCGCCTGATATTTGTGTCTTATGTTCACCCTAAACCACATCGCAGAATTGCTTGAAAATTGGCATGTGGACTACTGACGTCTAAGTGAAGGTCATAGGCTATACAAGAAATATATCACTTCAACACCGGGGGTCCTCGAGCGGCAAAATCCCCCCCCTTAGAAAACTGTTTTCCTTTAGATTCAAATGAAATTTACACCATAGGTAAATGACAAACAATTATGTCTATTCACAAAATTTCAGGAAATTTTAATGATATTAAAAGGGCCCCGGTTACCCCCCCCCCCCCCTGAAAACTGTTTTACTTTTCATTCAAATGAAATTTGAACAATAAGTAAGTTACCAAAAATGATGTCTATTCCCAAAATTTGAGCAAATGTTGATATTAAGAGGGCCCGTGGTAGAAGCCCCTCCCTCTCCCACACACAGCGAACTTTTAACCATAGGTCCACCGACATTTCAAAAAAGGTCCAATTTCAATGAAATGTATACTTAATTTAATACATATTATATATATATATATATATATATATATATATATATATATAAATCAAGTTCAAATATATCTTCGAATTTTGTTTAATTTTCTTACATTGAGGAGAGGTATTATAAAATCATGGTCTCTTGATGTCACTTTAAATAATTGTATTACCATCAAAATAATGGTTATCGAAGAAGGTGATGAGTTTAATGATATTTTTCAATACCATTTCCGTTTTCATTATTTCTTTCATGTGATTTTCCTGGATTCTGGGTGATAACAAGTCTCTCCAGATCTTTAGTACCCTCCGCTTTTTTCGATCACCATTGCAAATCATTTTCCGTTCCTACAACAGCTGTTTACAATTGAGTTCTCACTGATAACGAACGTTGTCTTTCTCTGGATTGTAGGTGACAATAAGCTTCCTATGGATTCCAATATCTTCGTGCACTTCTAGTGGAAGTATGGATAGATCTTTCCATCATCGATTACAATCTCCTGTAGTACCAACCGATATTAGTCCAACCGCGTGTTGTTTTTAGGGGAGTAGATTATCGGATTTTTTTATATATCCACCCAGGCATCCTCACTTCCATTGGATTCGTGTTATGTTTTTTTGTAAGTTTCTATTTGTATTTTCGTAGTACTATTTTATTTCAACTTACCTGTTGTTGGTCTGTATTACCTTGCTATGTGGGTTGGCTTCCGCACTCGAGGGTGTTTTATATTACATCTGTTTTCATCAGTGTTGTGTTTTCTATGGTGTAAATCCTCTTTTCGATTTCAATTTCCCCTATTTTTGTTATTCATATTTTATACGGAACTGTTCCTAGTGTTAGTACAACAGTAAACTACATATTATAAATATACATATTTAATATCGCCATCTTTTCCGTAAACAATAATAGCAGTGTATACATTTAAATCTCGTAAATAGGAATTAATGGTGTATTTTGCTTCTTGTGCGATATGTCGTTTAGTTTCAAAAGAGGCATTTATAGTAGATAGCCAGAACGTATTCTGTATATGGCTAAAATGAGTCATTGAAATTAACCAACAATAACACTAAAAGTATGATTTACGTTCGGTGACTATGAAAGAAATGTTCTCTTATTTAAGTAGAACCCAGTAAGTTTGGTAGCAGTAACAGGCCTTAGGAAAGTGAGAGAGTTAACATTTTCCGACTCACTATATGATATTAGTAAGCAAACCAAAAACTGTTGCTCGGATTAAATATGAAATTCGATGAAATGTTTTAGAAATGGAATTTTTGCTTTTAAAAATATAGACCAATATTTGCCCAAAGTGACTGAGTAAACAGTTTGTATTTACAAAAACTACAAATAGGAACACAGCTTTAGTAAGTGTTTTCTTATCGTTCGATAGTACGTCCTCGACAATCACACCGACGGTGACTTTGTTGCTGATGGGCTTAAGTTCAGTCCTAGAAAGGCAAGTTCACCAAGCTCTACTTTCTCTTTGAGAAAGTGTTAGTTTATTGCTAATCGCTTGAGGCGCCACAATCAGGGAATTCCAACGGGGCTGTTCAGGCATTTTTGTAAGTCAGATCTCACCGTATCTAGTAGACTGGTTTTCAAAATTCCATCTGACCTTGTGGCTTACCTGCTGCAAAGGAGATAAATAAACAGATGGGAGAAAGCTGGCTCTATTTTATCAGATGAAACTTATACAACCATGTCAGCATTAGCTGAGTTACTTGTCTGCGTCCTGCTTCTTACAAAAATTCAATGAACTGTAAAGCCAATTTATTGAAACTATAAATGTCAACTTTTCAATATTCTCGAGAGTAATAGTTGTTTCTTTTTTAAATAAGACTTTTATCAAGTCGAATCATAACGTATGTGGACAATTTGTCATATAAAAATGTAATTATCTGTTAAATACACATAATAACACTTTTGTATTTATTGGGTACAGTTTTGATAGGTAATTGTTTTCCTTACACTTGATTGGTTCAAATTCCAGGGTTCAGTGGTTTATTAAAAATCTTACGGAGAGCATGATACTCATAATTTAGTTTTGCTGTAAACACTTCTCAGTAGATATTGACGTATAAATACTTTGTACAAGATGGAGGAACGTGAAAAGCGGATAGACGTACAGACATACATTCTTCGTCTTCTATAAATATGGAAGTGACATAGTGTAGTTGTTACAGGTGAGGACTGTGTGCTTGGCGTGTCGGATTCGGATTCCATTCGGTCTACTCCATCACTTTCACTAATACTCTTGGGAAAGGTATGCATCCATATATCCACACTCCAGCTATGGTTGGGAAACTTGTCTTAGAGAAATTAAACCAGTTTCTCTGTTTGTTCCGGCATTTTTTCCAGTCGTCCTGGACATTTTCTTGTCATTGAACTCAAACAATGCCGGTTTAGACGAGCGGTTGTCATTGCACATCACTTGCTTCAGTATAGAATAAAGCATAAAGCACCCTAACCGGGGTTATCCATGATCTCTTGTAAGCGTTTGTGCTTCGTTTTCGTTTAGCTTAATAAGTTTCTTTGTGAAAGAAAACACAAACGTTTCTGTGTAGCTTAATTGCTATGCTTACATTACTAAGTTCACTTACGTACTGAACATTGTTGAAGTAAATACTAAAAAAATATATGTATAAGTCATTTATAATTTTTAAATATAAGTATATATATAAAATAATATTATAATATATATATATATATATATATATATGTACATATAGTGAAAAAGGAAAATAAATATATAAAATATATTTTTAAAATATAAAATATATGTTTAAAATATAAAATATCAATAAAGAGTTAATGTTTGATATACGAGATAAGACAATAATATCAATACTTTTCTTCTATAAATCCCTTGTTTTGAACAATGGATGATTTAATACATATTGTATTCTACACAATTTATATTCTCATCACTAACTTATCTATCTGTACTTATATGTATATATATATGCATATATATGTATACATATATATATATGTATATATGTATATATATATATATATATAGCAGTATGAAAATACATTTATGGCAAGTAAGCTTCACAGAAACGTCAATGTTTCATTCACAAAATACATCATCAGGCTAACTGATTTCATTCGGGAATGAAACATGAACATTTCTGTGTAGCTTATATGCCGTATTTTGATACTATTAAGCTCTACTTACGTATTGAGAACTTTTGAATAAACTACTATATATATATATATATATATATATATATATATATATATATATATATATATTAGATTTTTGAATGTGAGATGATATATATAATTGTTTCCACAATCAGACAACGCCGCAGCCACAACCTATGAAAGAAACAAACCGGAAGTCCTAGACTCGAGTTTCGCCCTCCTTTGTGCTCATCAGTAGAACACATCCTAACTCAGGATTCGAAACCCGAGTCACTTGCATGCCAAGCAAGGACTCTGCCACTGAGATATCTTCCGGTCTGTTTCTTTCATATGTTGTGGGCTGCGGCGTTGTCTGATTGTGGAAATAATTATATATATATATATATATATATATTTACGCAGTATATTATGTTAACTTATAATACTATATGTGTATATACGTACATGAAATAATAATAAATGCATGTGTGTGTGTGCTGGGTTACCCATTGACCTCGGCTCAGATGGTTTGGATAAAGGAAGAGTGAGTTTGCAAAGCCAGGTAAATATAAAAAAATACTAGAACAAAATTCAAACTTAGTCTCTTTCTGTTCGTTCAATCTTCTCCTCTCTATTTCTAGAGCTACTGGTTAAATGATAGTACAACTTCCCCATTGTGTATAATGGACTATTCCAATCACTTTGATCTTTTTTTCCTTATTACCTTTGACTATTACAAACAGAAAGCGAGAGTGATATATACCATGTGAATAAGGGCTGGGGGTCAAACAACATACAGTAGGAGATGATAACAATGATAGATATAAAACTTAGTACGAGATCAGTGACTTGATGAGTTAATTGCAAATTATGTGTCGTTAGAAGAATTAAAATGTTTTATTTTTTCAAACATATATCAATCCCTAAACTAAGGAATATATTAGCATGTATTTTATATTATTAAAATATGTAGAAAAAAGCTTTAGATAGATAGATAGATAGATAGAAAGAAAAGAGAGATTTTACGGTGATTTGGTAGAGGTATTTATACTTCACTTCTTTATATCGTCAAATAGTTATTCATTGTGTTTCGTTTGGTTGTTTTGTTTTATGGCATATCAACTCTTTTCGGGTTATTTAATGCCGCATACGATCATTTTGGTAAAAGAGTTTATGCTTCAAGTTCTTTATATCTTCAAATATGTATTCATGGTAGCACCTAACTCTATAGTTGAGGCCTGCCTTGTTTGGAGTAAACTATGATTAAAAAAAAACAAAAAAAACAAACAATGAGAAGTAGGGTGAAAGTTTTTGGGGTCATCCTAAGTTGGGAGCTGTACAGCGAGAATATGTTTACATTAGTTTTACATTTCTGCATGTCAGTATAGTTGGTGAAACATGGTGTAGGAAGGGAGTTCCAGAGGCCGGCAGCGCGAGGAAATAAGCTATTAGAGTAGAAGTCTCTCCATGAATGGATGGGACTTAGCTGATTGTCGGGTTGGTCTAGTGTATTTACGTCGAAGGGGCATTAGAGCTGCAAGTTCATCAGAGAACAATCCATTGAAGTACTTGTACCTCAGGCACAAGGATGCAACAATGCGGCGATGAGACTAGGGTTGGAGTTTGGCTGATAGTGAGGGACCTATAAAATTAGCGGCTCTTTTTTAACCTTGTCTAAGAAGGAGAGATTAGTGCATGATGCATCAGCAAGGATGTGGCAACAATACTCCATGTATTAGCGGATGGTGGCTTTGTAGATATATAGGATAATGTCAGGTGTGAGAATGGTCATTAGGTTTCTGGTCCATATGCCTTAGTTCTTCTTTTGTTCAGCCTATGAATAGACACGAGTAGCTGACTAGTTAAACTGTCCATGTGTTTATTACTTTTACTATATTTTTTACTATATAACTTTCTAAGAGTTTTCTTGCTCGTCTCAGATATTCTTTTTCAATCTCTCTGCCATTTCTGTTGATTTGATGGTGTCCGCTTCAAGAACTCTCAAATATCATGTTTACCAAGTGCCTTAATCTCTTCTCTGTTGTGCAGTATAATGTCCTCGGCTGTCTCGAGTCTTACCCAGTATATTTCTTAAATTATGAACGGGTCTTGTTTCTAACTCTTCCCCGTTCTCATTTGTATATCAACTATCGGCCATCTTGGATCTATGCAAGTATGTCGACTAATTTACTAAATTAAAAAGTGTGTTTTTCTTTTTTATATGTAACACTAAAACGTTCAATATGTGATAATCTAAGTCAATACGATTGTTGAGCTACTGCATGCCGTCTGTCTGATAAAATGACGTGTCGAGTGTATCGGTAATTGAAACTTTTAACTTTCTAGATAGAGGAGAGAAATTAAGCTTCGTTGTTGTATTGTTCGTGGTTAACCCTGTTTGTCTCGAACCACACTCGGTGAGTGGACTGGTCAATGGTGACCAATGATATATTTTCAGCATAGCGGGGAGGACTTCTTCGACTCTCATGTTTTGCTTGTCGTCTTTATTGTTGATAAGTAGTAGATGGCTTATTGGGTAGTGAGGTCTAGATGCAAAGATGATCGAAGAGATGACGTAACAGCTGAAGTGTCTGTGTCTTCTATCTTTGTGGCTGCAATACTATAACAAAAACATTGCCAACACACATTTTCTCAATGACGTCATGCTTTCAGGGGATTTATTCCTTTTCTGATTACGTGAGATATTTGTCACCCACTCTCAGAAAAAGTTGAATGAAGACCTCCGAAAAACAGCAAATGAACACTCGACTAAGAGGCTAATATGGCAGATCTTCTCTCCTTTGTTTTCCATGTTTAATTTCGGACTTTATGTACGTAACGTCATAGCCTGATACAAACACCTAACTAAAAATCTTGAATTGTAATAGAATTTTCTTATATCTGCTTTATTTAATTTAATTTTTTAAACATAGTTCACCCCAAACAAGGTAGGCCGCCACTGTAGACTAAGGGGCTACTGAGAGAAAAGGGTGAAAGTTTTTTGGGAGTCAACTCAAGTTGGGAGCTGTGCTGCGAGATGTCTGTTTACATTAGTTTCAAATTTCTGCATGTAAGTACCGTCGGGAAAACAGGGAGGGAGTTCCAGAGTCCAGCAGCACAAGGAAAGAAACTTTTGGAGTAGAAAGCTCTTCGGCATCTGGGGACTTCCACAGTGAATGGATGGGATTTGGCAGATTGTCGGGTTGGTCTAGTGAATTAACGTCGTGGGGGGCACCAGAGCAGCAAGCTCATCAGAGCACAATCCATTGAAGTACTTGTAAAACAGGCACAAGGAGGCAACATTGCAGCGAGTGAACAGGGGCTGGAGATTGGTTGATAGTGAGGGACCTATCAAGCTGGCGACTCTTTTTTGGTCCTTGTCTAAGAGGGAGAAACTAGTGGATGATGCGCCAGCCCAGATCTTGCAACAATACTCCATGCATGGGCGGATGGTGGCTTTGTAGAGATATAGGATAATGTCAGGTGTGAGGAGTTTATTGGCACGGTAGAGAGAGGCCACCTTCTTTGCAGAAGCCCTGGCAATAGTTTCAATGTATTTATTCCAATTCATGTCATCTGTGAAAGTTCGGCTGAGGAGTTTGAATGATGAACTCTCAGGTAGGCTGTTATTTGCCATGACAATTGGTGGTTGAAGAGGTTTCTTGTAGTTATTGAAGGAAAGTAGCGTTGTCTTTGCGACATTAAGAGTTGCCATCCACTTTTTACTCCAATCCACCACAGACTCGAGGTCATTTTCTAAGGATTCAGCCATCGTCTCAGATATGTACGCGTCGATTTGGCACACATGACGAGAGTAGAGCGTGGTGTCGTCAACAAATATTCCTATCTCAGTTTCAATGACATCAGGGAGGTTATTTATGAAAATCAGAAACAGTAGTGATCCAAGGATGGATCCCTGGGGTACACTAGCATTTATGTCATGTTGCTTAGATGAACGGCCATCGAGGACAACCTGGATCTTTCTTTTTGTTCGGTAGGAATCAATTATATAAAATATGTGTCCAGCTATACCATATGAGTGCAGTTTTAGGAGATGGCCTATATGCTAGACCTTGGCAAAGGCCTTGGATATATCGAGCGCATCCGCCCTAGTTTCACCTGCCCTGTCCAGTGTATGATATATGCGTTCAGATTGTGCTTGTCTAAATCCGTATTGATGATCAAAAAGAAGCTTAGCATTAACTAGGTGGCGGACTATTGCTAGATTGATTAATGATTCAAAGATTTTAGCAAAGATCGGTGGTAGACTAATTGGGCGGTAGTTTAAAGAATCAGTTCTATGTCCAGAATTCTTGAAGACTGGTATCACAGAGGTAATTTTCCAACGATCAGGGAAACAAGATTCAGCAAGGCATTTGTTGTATAGTTTAGAGAGGAGAGGGGCCAGCTCAGCTGAGCATTTCTTTATTACTATTACTGGTATAAGATCAGGCCCACCGGCTTTGGAGGTGTCATGGTTTTTTATGATGTCTCTGACCTGAGATGAGGCGATGGCCAGGTTCTTAAATGTGGCTTGAGTCCGCAATGGGAATTTTGGGAGCGGGTGGTTTGCTGAGTCCAAAATGGAGTTTAAGGCGAAACGCTGGGCAAGTTATTCAGCCTTATCAGTAGCCGTGCAAACAACATCGTTGTGATTTGATAGCGGGGGAATTGTCGATTGTCCATTGTTCATCACACTATTGTAGATTTTCCAGAAATCACGAGTACCTAGTTTCTGTGACTAACTTTGCGTCAAAGATTCCCGATGTTTACCTTGCGTTTACATAGCCGTATATAAATATTGGGCACTGATACAGAATCGGACCCAATTTCCGCCAACTTGGCGTTGGTAGCTTTCGGGCAGGTTAAGTAAACCGTCAAAAGATGCTGAAGTGATTAGGACATCAATGACAGAAAACGTTAAAAAGTAAAATAAAAACATTTTAAAAAATTAAAATTTCTGTTTATATAAAGAAAATTTAAAATAAAAAATAGACTTATAACAAGTTGACTATGTTTATTTTCCTGGACAAAAAATAAAATCATTATTGGAAACTTTTCTCGAAAGAAAAACTTGATTATTAACAGTTGTTTATCTATATTTTACATGTTTTATATATGAAAAAGAAAAATTAACCAGTTGTTTATTGTTAGTTTTCTTCGTCGAAAAAAATGTATTTACTTGACACTTTTCTTTTCTATGTCAAAAAAATGTATTTACTTGACACTTTTTTTCTCTGTCCAAAAAAATGTATTTACTTGACATTTTTCTTTGTAAAAAATGTATTTACTTGACACTTTTTTTCTCTGTCCAAAAAAATGTATTTACTTGACATTTTTCTTTGTAAAAAATGTATTTACTTGACACTTTTTTTCTCTGTCCAAAAAAATGTATTTACATGACATTTTTCTTTGTAAAAAATGTATTTACTTGACACTTTTTTTCTACGTCAAAAAAAATGTATTTACTTGACACTTTTATTTTCTATGTAAAACAATGTATTTACTTGACATGTTTCTTTTCTTTGTTAAAAAATGTATTTACTTGACATTTTTCTTTTCTTTGTAAAAAAATGTATTTACTTAACAATTTTTTTTCTATTTCAAAAAAAAAAAATTCAAAAAAATATATTTACTTGACATTTTTCTTTTCTTTGTAAAACAATATTTACTTGATATTTTTCTTTTCTATATTTAGCGTTTTTGTTTTATTGTCGTTCTATCTAATGTGTTGGCTTTATACGGCGGCTTATCGATATCGATGCAAAGTTGGCGAAGATTGGGTCCGATTCTGTATCAATACCGAATATCGCAACGATATTAATTCCATTAATTATTTCGAAATTAAATGAAGTTGTTATACTTTCGCTTACTGATGAGTGTATAAACAAATTATACACATGTGTCGTTGTCGATAACCCAGGAACTATTTGTCTGAAAACAACACTACTTGGACGCCGATATTGATTCATAAAGATACGTTATTACAAAGCGCAGAACAGTCACAGTAACATCATAGAGACTGGTTACTTTCGTACGCGTGCGAGAGAGAAAAACAGATGGATAGATAGACGGATTGCTCGTCCGATACTCCTAGTTAAACTATGCGCGTCCTTCCACATTGACGACCGCACCCCGGACACGTATTTTTATGCTTGAAGTCTCGACAGCCAAAGGCCAGAAAATCCTCGTCCGGAAATGATGTGCTTTCAGTGACTTTCGTGTTCTGGGGTCACCTCTGACCCTTAAGGTGCCACTCAAACTTTGCATTCAAACAACGAATCTCGTTATGAAACAGCCAAATTCGTAAAGTAGTTCATTCTAATTGTTTCTAATATATATCTGTAGGCTTTCACTTATTTTATTAGTTTGGTCACTTTTCCGTGTATGCCTTTCAAATCTCAATAAACCATGTAATATCTACGAGCCCTGTTCTTGTAACCTTTAAACAAACATTGTCTATTCTTCATGGAACTACTTCAACCAGTAGCTCGGCATTTGATTCGAACGTAACCTCTTAAACGTATTTTTTAGTAACAATGGTCAGTTCGGACCGCAGGGAAGAAAGCTTTTAATAAAACTGTCGCTTCTTTGTTTTAAATTTTACACATCCTAAGGAATCCAAACTGTGATCTCATTGAACTCTCAGCAAATGTCAGAACCGAGCGTATAAAAAGAAAGCGCCATCCGTGAACGTGGTGAGGTATAGCTTATTTTATGCGAAAATTGATTATCTCCCCCTGTTTCGATACTCACTAGTCTAATAGTCGATGTGTTAGTTATACATTCGCCTAATAAACAGAACGCTACCAGAAAATATAAAAATATCAAGCGATACAAACACTAGTATATAAGTATTGGATGTTTTTAGTATGGGTTTATATATATATATATATAGTATAATTTTTTTTATTTATACAAATATTATTGGCTACATATGTGCATACATGTGTCAGCTGTCATTTCTTTCGAAATACAGCTTAGTTAAAATTGAAAATGTTACTGAAAGTAGAGAAGACAGCTTAGCAATTCTTTTTGGTTTTTGGAGGGTGGTAGGAAGGTGGGTAAACAATATTGAATATACATACACTTAAATTCTTCGCCTTCATTCTGACTGTTGACTCATTCTACCCCTTTATGATACGGTAATAACACCTTATAAATTTACCTTAATTAATGCGTTCAGATAATTCATTTTTTTCTTTCCTTATATAATACCCGAAACACGACATCTCTCTATCTCTGTCTTGCAGTTCAGAAAAAGAGAAAGATTTGATCAGCTTATCCAATACGTATCTCTGACGACCTCCTGCCAGTGGCCCAATATCCTGACACTTAACTCTATTTCTCTTTCTTTAAAGTTTAATAACATTTTCAAATTATCTGCTTGTTTACTGTATGTGGAAACTATTGTTTTCCATTATTTTAAAACACGCCCTATCTTGCAACAAAACACACAGTATGTAACTTTAGTTGGGCAATATTTAAACCATATTCCATTCTTATAATATGAAAATGCAAATCTTTATTCTCATTCACTGCCGATTAAATAATGTCAACGTTAATGGAACGTTCGTGGATAAACACGTGGTCATTTATGACTCTCTGGTTTGGACATCGCGTTTTAATAACAGCGCATGGAGCGAAAGGAAATTGCATTATACCGTGTCCACAGAGCATTATTAATGGGAACACACGCAGCTTTCACTGAATAGCCGTAACTAAGACCCAATGTTGCGCAACGTTAACACACACACACACACACAAAAAACACACCCATATATATATATATATATATATATATATATATATATATATATATATATATATATATATATATATACCGACATTTTTTTAAATAAATATTTATTATTATTATTTCCTACACACATCGATGTTTCATGCTTATGGAATCTTCAGTGTAAGGAATATTAATTCTTGCCGGTCGGATCGCACGAACCCGGTTTCAAAGTCACCACTGGCTCGTAGTCCGGTATTCTTACTCTCGGCTACCACCATTATCACGGAAATTAAGAGAAATTAAACTCTATATATGCCAAATCATAGTAAGCAGTCAAACAGTGTGCAACAACAAAAAAGGGTCGGAACATCGCAGTTATGTCATAGTATAACTGCTTATTATAAAATGTTCTAAGATGCACCAGTCATTGTAATAAGTCATTTTTTATTATTACTTACAGAAAACATATATAATATGACAGGTGTTAAGATCAATATATATTACCTTACGTTTAAAGCTGGGAAAGAGGACCCAGGCAGAAACAAAAGTCTAGTTATTGTTTAGTTTTAATTATATTTATAAACGGCTCACTGGCTTTCTTCACCCTAGTTGACTTATATGGTGGGCTTCTGGGAAAAATTCGCTGCTCTAATTGTTTGTATTATTTTTTTTTGTTAGCTAATTGGTGGGGTTTTGTTCCAAGAAAAAAGTAATAATTAAGAAAAGAATAAAGAACATTAAAGGTTATTATCTGTATCAAATTCAAACAGGCCGTCTAATGTATTCTAAGAACAACCTCTGGAAAATCTTTTATTTCATGGAGAGTCAGATTACCTTACTACTGATACTGCCCAGCAAAAAAAAATATGCATAAGAAACACAGTTAGCATTCCCCATTGGGCGCGGCTCAGTCGGTTAGCGATAACTTAATCCATTCTCAAAGCGGAAAGATACAGTCTGGGTGGGTGGACATTCCAAGACTACCCAGAAGCTTATCTCAGCCCAATAAAAGCAATGCCACCGCTATCAGAATAGTATAATCACATTGATACACTAGTTCTCGTTAGATCATCGAAGGTAAACAACATTTAGCCTGATGACCTGGTCACCTTAGTGACCATTTAGGAATACCAGGTGCTGTATGTAGTAGGACGTCGTCACCTTCCTTCAATAACTGTAACAACCTAACGTCGTCGCCTCCCCAAACTGGGATACACATGCGACTGTTAACTGCTTGCGAATTTTATACTTCCATGAAACTTCCTCGTTCCCACGGTGAATGTTGTACCAGGTACAGATAAGTATCACAATGCCACACTTTCTGTTGGACTGATTGTCGAGGACGTATCCTCGATGCTAAGCTTGGCGTCTCAAAGGAGATGACCTTCTACTTTCGACCCTATCTGCTTGCTTATATTGCACTGATTTAGTAAATTCTCGTGACATTCGTCTTACTACGCACCGACGTTCCAGAATTGGAGTCTCGATATCTCATGTGGGCCACTTCCGGAATCATGTTAGATTATATTCATAACATAGATAGGTACTGCCACTCTGAGTTAGAGTATATTTGGGAGTAAGAGGTGATTTTATTTAACCAAAAAGAAAACTAGCAATTCTAAACTCTAATAGAATTATGTGTTTGGTGCAAAAACAATGGCGTTTTTTGACGTTCAACTTCAAAAGACAACAACTTCTTTTATACCAAACTTTATTAATCAAAATGAAAACCATTAGAATCGACATATTTTTGCCAACTGGAAACAACTTTACTTATTCCATTATCATAAAAATCCAGAGTTCTGAAAGCGATTAAGTCATTGAAGGCCGATTCGGCATTATCTCGGCTTTTGAAGCATTTCTCGCGTAGGAAGTTGTCGAGATGCTTAAAAAAGTCCTAATCGGTGGGCGAGAGGTCCAGTGAATATGACGGATGAGGCAGAGTCTCGTAACCCAATTCGTTCAGCTTCTGCAGGGTCAATTGTGCAACATGCGAGCGAGCGTTGTCATGGAGGAGAATTGGTCCATGCATATTGACCAATCTCGGGAGCATACGTTGGAACTTCTGGTGCATTTCGTCAATTTGTTGGCAGTACTTCTCCGCCGAAACTGTTTCGCCCAGATTCAAGAAGCTGTGATAGATGAGACCGGTCGCAGACCACCAAATGGTCACCATATTTTTTTGGGGGGGAAGGGGTGCAATTTCGGCTTCGGGAAGTGTTTTTGAGCTTCGCCGGCATCCAACCACTGTGCCGAACATCGCCGAGGGTCTACTTCTCATCCCACGTCACAATTCGCTTGAGAAATGTGCAGTTTCTGTTGCGCAGTAAAAGCGTAGTATACACCTCAAAACGACGATTTTTTTTTTATTATCGTTCAATTCGTGCGGCAAGCATTTATCCAGCTTTTTTGACTTCCCTATTTGCTTAAAATGGTGAACGACTGTTGAGTGGTCGACCTCAAGTTCATCAGCAACCTCTCGTGTGGTTTTGCGAGGATCGGCTTCAATTAAGGCTTTCAGATCTTCGTTATCAACTGCAGTCGGTCGGCTTTGACCGTCTTCATCTTCGAGGCTCTCATCACCATTGCGAAATTTCTTGCACCACTTTTGTGCCGTACGTTCGTTAGTGGTTCCTGGGCCAAACGCATCATTGATGTCACGAGCTGTCTCGGCAGCTTTTCGACCTAGTGTGAACTGGAACAAGAATATCGTGCGGATTTCAATTTTGCCCATGCTGTCAAAAAGCCTGCAAAAACAATGAATGAAGAGATTAAAAATGGAAACGAATAACACGATTCGATAGAGTGAAAAACACGTGTTAAAATGGCCTATAACAACGCCATATTTATCAATAAATGAATTCAGAAAACACATATAAATATATGTGAGAAAACGCCATTGTTTTTGCACCAACCTAATATTTTGAATCTCTTTTTAACTTAAACATGAATCTCTAATCGTTTTGGGGAAGGGGGAAGGTCGATGGTCATACATTTTCGCCAAATAACTATTGGACTTACTCTATATTAGACACACTCCCCAAAATACCGCATTCACTCTATGGCTTTATTTCTGCTTAGAAAATCACCAAATGGTTCGTGAAATTTTATTTTCAAAAATAAGAAAACAAAAATACATGAATAATGATGGGTAGTAGGACAACTAAAAATAACACAAAAAAAAGAAAAAGAAGAAAGAAACTAACAAAATACTTAATGGGGATTATCAGTAAGTCCCTGCCAACCTATTTTCCAAGTGTAGATCACTTACTGTTTTATCGAATCATTCGGAAAAAGCAGGTCGATCTTTAAGTGGGAGTGGGAGCTAAGTGGGACATCAACAAATGTAAAATGATCGGGATGGAATATGGGAATGAATTGTGTCCTTCATGGAAAACAACTTTTTACGGGAAGGCCAGAGACGGAAAAAAAAAGCAAGATAGTATGTTGCACGCTCCAAAGCCCCAAAAGTGGGGGCTCACGCCAGGATTTAGTTAGACGTCATATCTAGGACTGGGTTTGGGTAGACAGTTTGCGTATTTGCTCGGGTTGTGAAAAGGGAAAATGTTTGCTGCTGAAAAAAGATGAATTATGGTGTGGCGGTGTCGGGTGGGGTTAGCCTGGTATAAACACCAGGTTGTTTGGTGTGCGTACTGGGAGCAACGAGATATAAAGACAGACTATGGGATTAGCAAAGGAGAAATAGAAATGTCGACGTGCACTTAACAAACTAAAAAACTTGCTTTCTCGACGTTAACTTTTGTTATGTTCATCTCTCCGTGTTGATTTTATGCGTGGTTGATCGAGTGCTGCTCCGTCAGCCATGTTGCTTCCGCGATGACAGCTGCTATTAAAAATGGTGGCTCGTCCAATCGGAAGGTTCTATTTTAGATGTCCTTCTGTCATAGTCCTTTCCGTTATCCTTAACAAATACTCAACAAACGAACGAAAATAACCCTAATTAACGTCAATTACCAATCAGCCAATCGCTGTAACCGAACCACACTAACTGAAAGTTACGAACATGTAGTGTTGCTACACAACATACCATGCAAGCATCCATTCATCAAAACCAGACTTTTATAGTTATGGATGGACCAAATAATATATAAATTTTCTCCGTCTCTCCTTAACTCTAGTCCAGTCTAATGATAATAATAATTAAAATATTTAATTATGAAAACTCGATTTTAATAGTTACGAGGGCCCCTCTCTAACCTGCCCATTTGGCATAATGGTTATAGCGAATGGGTCAGGAGACCGGGTTTCAATCCTCGGTCAAGTCATACAAATACTCTGAAATTATATCATATGCCACTCAGCATTATGATGGGATGATCAAGGGTAAAAAGAGCGCCTTCTCCTACATCCAGGTGTAGCACTCAATGTATAAGAAGCTTTCAAATCGCTCTACGGTCAACCTATTTAATAATTTATCTATGTCCTCCCTCCCAAAATTATAATTTTTCTCCACAGCTCCTGAGCATTTTCCTAGTTTAATAATCTCTACAAGAATGCATTTATGACACCTACTCATATAGTTACAGAATGCCCAGAGTATTTTATAATTTTCTTCGTTTATTCTGAGGGATAACTCAGTCTAATAACTCATCCGCTCATTAATTTTGTGCAAAGAAAATCTAGAAAATCTTAGTCAGGAGCAAAGAAAACTTTTCCTCAACGTTGTAAGCCAATATGTCAAATCTACTCGGCTAACAGGACTCTAATGATGATCTGAGCCAGCATCAGCATCCGTCGTACTCTCGTCGTCTTGACCTATGCGTGTAGCAAGCTAGAGATTATTAGGCACCGAACTACAAATCTATTGAGTAAGGATAAAAAGCTGTTTCTGCGCATATCAAACCTTCCCCGACTTCGTATGCATCCGTCGCACTTTACCGCTTTGTGATCCGGGAGTAAAACCTGTGATTTGGCAGGTATAACGGGTTGCAACGCAAATGGGGAAAACTACGTTAAGACCAGATTATCCTGGGGAACGATCGTCCTGGAAAAAGTGCAGGAATGAGATTCGAACAAAAAAAAACAATAAAAACAACAAGAACATCTGCTGCTGCCATGGAAGGAACAGAAAACGCAGAATAGCTTGAAAGGCTTTTAATTGTAGCTGTCTTCATCTGCACATCTAATCTATTAGTGTCACCTATATAGACAATCACAACGCACGCATAGTTTCTCGGCTAACATGATTGACAAAATATCTCTCAGTTGGTCACAAATGCACTTCAAATTGTTACTTTCCTTGGGTCGTACAGAGGTTACTATTATTTCCTTTGCTATATCTATTATTCGGTAATGCATAGTCTGACACAGGGCCTATTCGGGTTATGATTTTCAGACTCAAATAAGCTGGTTAATATAGTCATTGTTTATGTTGCCTTTGTCTGTGTACTAACTGGAGTACACGTCCAACGAAAGTTAAGCAATGATGATACACACTTGTAGATTTTGATAAATACAACAAAATAGACATCAAACCGCGCTTCATCTTTTCTGTCCTCGGTTAGTGAAGAAACGATCCTTCTAGACATCAGCAATTTTTATTTTGTCCAGATTTAGAATACCCCTTGTGTAGTTGGATTTTAACCACATTAAAAACCGACCTTGTGTCTAACTTTGCCTTTGTGGGTAGCAAGTAAATAAAGACACCAAAATAGTTCAAATCGATTAAAAAGTGAGTGAAAATAGAGAGTATTCAACTGTAGTTAATGCAGCCCTGTGCCCCCCCCCCCCAAGAAAATTATAAGATACCAGTTCGAAAACATGTCATATGATTGGTTAATAATAATGACACACTTCTGAAGTCTGATCTGTTTTCTCCGGATAGTGTTTGGTCGTCGCCGATCACAACGAACCGTCTATGACTGTACATTGTAGTTGCAGATTGCTCGTCGACTCTCGCTTTGCATGGTCACTAGGGGCGGCTTCACATACAGTACCTGATATTCTTAAACAGTTACGCAACATCGGTTAGATTCGGTGATTATACGGGAGCCGGTGTAAGAGATCATGTATAATTCAGACATTACAATACAACAAAACATATTATTCTGGTAAAAATATGAATGAACATAGAGATTACACAACTGAAGTCATGGACTGGAAAAATATTTAGTTTTGTACATTTATGCTTATATTAAGATGTTTGACAACGAAGAAGGAATGAAAGAAGGAAGGAAAGAAGGAAAAAAGGAAAGAAAAGAAAGAAAAAAACAATAAATTAGCGGAAAAGGAACAGGAAAAAGAAAGAGGGATAAAATAAGCAGAAGGAAAGAAATAAAAGAAAGGAAGAAGAAACGTAAAATTAATAGAAAGAGGAAATAAATGTAAGCATGAAAGATAGAACTGTGAAATGAGACGAAATAAATGAGAGAAAAGAAGTGAGACATGCTCGAAAGAAAAAAGAAAATAGAAAAGAAAGAAATGTGAAATGAGGGGAAAGAAAGAACGAAAGAAAGATAGGAAGAAAGAAAGTAAGAAGCAATACACGATCGGAAAGAAATAAGAAATGATTCGGTGTAAATCGAACTACATAATAACGTAAACGAGACAAGAAATGAAATGCAACAGAGAAAGAAGCAAAACATTAAAAGAGCGGAAAGTAAGAACTAAATGAATAAAAAACGATACATGATCGTCAATAAAGAAAAGAATATAAAGAAAATAATGAAAATATCCAAAGAAATTCGGAAACAAAGAAGGAAGGAAAGAAGTCACACATGATCGTAAAGAGATAAAAATGATTTCTGGAAAATCAAACTTTATAAAACCATAAGCAAAATAAAACACAGAACAGAAAAAAAAAAGAAACACACTCAGTAATCGAAACAAATGAAAACTCCAGCCTAAAATGACGCAAATGCAAACGACAAATATCATGAAAAATGAATGAACACTCACGAAAATAAATTACCGGAAGTTAAAGGAAGCCACCGGAAGTAAATTATCGCCATTTTTTTTCTGTTTATTTAGACTTGTTTTCTTTCATTGTGTGCTTTTCGTTTTCGTTCCTTTGTATCTATATTTGAGGTAGGGTTGAGCTATAATTCTTTCTTCTTAATGATCCAAGACTTCATGATAGATGATAATTGCGTTTTAGAAGTACGTCATCCGTATAGGATGATTATTCGTTTAGCTAAACGTTTTCGGACAGTTTATTCAGTGCTTAATAGAAACGGAACGTACTCATCCACTTACAGATTGGCAAACACACGTATTAACACACACACTTATTTAATGGTAATATTATTGTTGCCGCAAACTGCGTTAGTTCCTTAGTGATGGGTATGTTTGTTACGGCTTGTTATAAAAATGGAAGCTTGAAGATGAGGAGGATAGGGAGGAGGGGAATTATACAAAGGAAGGGGGAGAAGGGCGAGGAGAGTGGGAAGAGAAGAGGAAGGAAGGCTGATCAAGATTAGAAAACTTCTAAAATATTCACCAATATACGCGAGCTCATATTTATCAAAAAGTAATTCTCTGGATGAAATTAAAGATAAATGCAATTACATCTACTGGGAACTGGTTAAAATTGTATTAAAAATGTTTTATTTTTTAAAATTAATAACTGATATTTATTTTACGGAACAAAGATTAACAGTGTTAAAAAATCAGTTTTAAACAATAACAGAATTATATCAAAGTATGAATTACGAAATCACGTTAATTTCAGAAAATTCCAGGTAGGGCAGCTTTTTATTTCTTTTTAAGTACGTGGGGCACTAAACATATTTCTGTGCATCGTTACTGAGATTAAAAAGAAAAGAACTCTTTCCTTTGTGCTTTTAGAACTGACTTACTTCCCTTTGTTCATTTTTCATTTAGGCAATCATTATTATCGCAGACTACATCTCTGTGTAGATCTTGGTAGAATAAAGCTTCTTCAAGCATACTCAGACTTCTAATTCATCCAACTATTTTAACAGTTTCATACTCGAGGGTTTGATTTTGAAGACTTACTTAAGACAGTCTGGAAGGATGAAGGCATTTTCTCTAGTGCGCGCGGCACGTCTCTGGTGGGTGATTATTCCTGGAGTCGTCTCTGGCAATAATTAAATCAAGTAATTTTTACCCAAAATATATGCTGTTTATTATTTTATCTTAGGTGCATGCCTTGGACAGAGCAATATATATATATATATATATATATATATATATATATATAGAGAGAGAGAGAGAGAGAGAGAGAGAGAGAGAGAGAAAGAGAGAGAGAAGTTGAGAGAAAAATACCAAGTGACTACATTTCACGCGTCTTGTTTCCTTCGCTTCAAACTTTCACACAGATGTTTGTTGGTAACATTAAAGATATATGTTTATCGATTTAAAAATTATTATTTATTAAAAATAATCAAGTTTAATTAAAGTCGAGAACATTGAGAGGAATACAATTGAGATTACAATTTAGCAATGTTACGAGGTCTCTCCCTTTGATTAGATTAGAACTGGATTAGAACATGATCCATTTCTCACTACTGTGTTTATAAATAATAAATACAAGACTTATTTCTCTCACATTTGAATTGTATTTGTTACGACGGCCTAACGGTAGGAAGCTTTGGTTCGAATTATTCCGATCTGGGGTTGTAATCTTTCGACCGGGGATACAGTTACAACATCCATACTGATAAGGGTTGGCAACATGGAACGTATATTGGTGCTAAAAAATATGTATTTATTAAAATGGTATATATATATATATATATATATATATATATATATATCAAGTTGTATATATATATATATATATATATATATATATATATATATATATATATATATATATATATATAACTACTTTTAATAAATACAATATATTTTACATATGCGCAAATTAAATTATTTGTTTATTTTTGGATAATTCATTGATTTATGTTCTACAAGTTTGTTAATGCTATCAATTTATTATTAACTATTTTATTGTACGTTAATTTATTTTAACTTTTTAATTTATTTAATTTTTGTATTATTTATTCCTAAATGATTTTGAAAACATTGGTTTGCAGATTACTTAGTAAAAAAGGTTTCCAGGTCTTTATCTATATATATATATATATAAGTTCTGACAATGTGTTTAGAATCGTATTGAATGTGTAATTCTTACTACAAGCGATAATAGCTACAGGAAACATAGAATTAATTAAACTGGTCATGGATGATGGATCAACAACCATGGTTTAAATGAAGAGTCTAGTTCGACATAAAGATTGCCAACTTCATAAAGATGTACCTGGAGAAAATCGGCTGTAACGTCAGTAGAAAGGTAGTAAAAATAAAAACCCTGGAGAGAATATTAGTCCGAGTAATCCAAATAGCTACACATTAATTAATCGAAAAATTAAAACAAAAATTAAACAGGCGTTAATCGATTATTACACTAATATTATTAACAGGTTCGAAGTAAACTAAGTAGAAGAGTCTGGTTTTAGATGTGGGGTGGTTTAATGTGTTTAACATATGAACGATCCAATTCATTGTTATTATTTTACCTTAATAGATATCTAGTATGAAGCACTTTTCTGGCCCCTTTTAGCACAAGGGGCTCGCTCCCCTTCACTGATTTCGTTTTCAGAGTAGTGAGGCGAGGGCACTTCCGATTCTCCTTGAATCCATTATGACATTGATCCCCTTTTTATCCTCTGCGCCACAAAACCACATCGTAAGCAACCGTGAACACTTTAGGCCTGCATTTATTAAGTAGGTAAGAATGTTTCAGTCATGTAATATAATAAAGACATAGGTATTTTTTTTACATATGATGAACTAATCATTATGACGTCCCTAGGTTTTCTGAAGACGCTTAACCTTTTTTAGAGTTATCAGCCTTGTTTTTGTTATATTCAAAGTTAAGATTGTTGTAAAAGGGAGAAGTAGTATTAGAATTATAAGTATTTTTCTCATCGATAAATGTGCATTGCTTCACTGAAAGTGATCTAATAAAAATAGTTTTGTTTTCAGTTTATACTTGTGATAGACTAAACATAATTATGTCCCTTGATTTTCGAAAGACATCTAGAGTTACCTGACTTGTTTATTCATATTTATAATTAATATTGTAATTAGCGTTAGGAGTAGTATTAATGTTATCGATATTTTTCTCCTCGCCAAATATGTCCCTATTTACTTACCTTCAACGAGGCTAAAAAAGTGGTACCTTGAATCGGACAAAAATAAAAATTGCACAAGTCAAGAAGGATTTTCCTTCCCCAAATCGAGGAAAAACATATATTACACTTCGATCCTAACCCGAAGGTCATGGATTAGTCTTCGCGATAGCTAGTTTTCTTTTTTTTGTGATGGACTAATTATAATTATCTCCCCTGAGTAACTAAAGACGCGCAGATATACCTGGCTTGTTAAGGATTGCGATTGTGCTTAGAAATGGGATTACGTTTATTTGTTTTTTTCTCAGCGCTATATATATATATATATATATATATATATATATATATATATATATATAAATATATATATATATATATATATTAAATGTGAATTATATAATAAACAAAGCATATAACCTGCTGACTGTTTTCCTCTTATATTTTTAAGACTATGGTTAATAGGCACGTCCTGTTTTTGCGATAACCATCTTTCGTTTTTTAAGCTCCTTACATCATACTTAGTCTGGATCGATTTTCAATAAAAAATAAGTTTGTTTTTTTTTTCATTCCGAGATGCTGATGTGTTTAATGGTAAAAGATACGATGAAATAGAAACGTAATGAAAAGGATAAATAAGACAAAGATTAATGATATAAGTATTGGAATTATAATACAAGAAATTAGAAATTTCGTTTTTACTCTACAAGAACGGTTCCAAAAATTAGTCCTGCCTGAACGTAGACTCATTGAAAAGAGGACGGGAATCAGGTTTCTCGTTTTAATGTCACCAAAATTAACTGGTTGGTACGTATTCAAATAGTACTGTCTTACCCAATCAAATGTGACTATTGTAGAGAGTAAGGGAAGTAATTCATTAACGCAATGCGCAAGGGAGATAATTTATTTTAGTACATAAGAGATTGACTCTATTAATAATACACGTTTTTATAAACTACCTAGATATTCTAAAGACGTTTGATGTTTTTATTATTATTTATTCAGGAGGTAGGTTTAAGTTACGAGTACTAATAGCGTTATGGATATATTTTCTCATCGCTAAATGAGTGTCTGATGCAAGGATCATGTTTGTTTTATTTTAGCTGGTGACGTACTAATCACAATTAAGTACCTTCTTTTTTCTGAAGAAATTCACAATCGATGGGATTAACATACTAGTAAATATTTGTAGATCGTGTTCGTGGTGTATTTGTGGTTCGTTTGTTTGCTTGTCTCCATGCTCATTGTTTGACGTCACAAAGAAATGTTATTAAAAAGGATGACGTCATCCACAAGAGTCGGAAGAGACCGGGTAAATCCTTTATAACATCACAAATGTAAGACGTAACAAAGGGATGAGGTCATCCACTAAAATGTTTTGAAGACACCAGGAAGAGATTCTTTATGAGTTTCGGATGCTTCCTTGGTCTTTTGGCTAAGATCAAAGTGTAGTATCTGTTCCCACTGTCCTGTGCAGTTATGGGAGGTTAACCCCCTCCCAGGTTTTGCCTCCCCTCTTTGGGGAGGAGTAAGTTTATTGCTTACTGTCTGAGGCGCCCTGCCCAGGCAATTTTTTAAGAAATTCCGTACTCTTCCTCTAGAGTACAAATTCACACCTTCCGACCTTGTGTCACATTCTACTTTGTGGGACGTAGATAAATAGGAGTTAGTTTGGTAAGTACTCCCATGTTCTTAAAGCAATCTATCTCATTCATAAGAATTTGAATTTGGCATCGTTTTGACTGTTTTAATAGCAAAAATATTTTACAGGGACAGGTCGCTAGCCAACCATTAACATTTATAAAGAAACTGAAAGAAGAGAAGTCTCCAGTAGATATTTACTTCCTTGTTTTCAACGTGGAGCGAACATTGCAAATATGTCTCCACACCGTTGTTATTGTTTTTCTTTTTTTTTTAAACGTCATGAAATCAACGACTTTCCGCTATTTAGAGTCACAAAAAGATCCACTTCCTTGTCCTTAATGAAGTCGAGAGCAAAAATAACAAACACGACTCCAAGCCGTTGCTGTTGATGTTATTTTTCTTTTTGAAAGGATTACATAACTCATTAAAACAGTGATTATGTACATAGATGAACCATCCATACGCAGGGGGTCTCTCATGATGTTAAAAATCTGTGAATCTTTTTATCTTTTTGTTTACCCTTTGCACAATTGATGATGACATGAAGGACAGGTATTTATCTACCTCCCACAAAGTAAAATGTGACACAAGGTCGGAAAGTGGGATTTTATAAGTCATCACCCTAGAAGAAGAGCACTATAACCTTTAAAGATTGTCTGAGCAGTCCCGTCGGCATTCCCTGGTAGGGGCGATTCAGGCGATCAGAAATAAACCAACCGTTTCTCAGGAAATTCGAAGGCAAAGCCCGGGAGGGTAGACCTCCTAGAACTGCACAGGACAAACCCATAGACCGGCATAAATCACGCCCCGAAAGCCAAGACGATACCGGTCTATAGGTGTAGTATCCATCGGAACAGATACTACACTTTGTTCCTGGCCAAAAGACCAGAACAGAATCAATTTATTTATCTACCTCCCACAGCGGTAAGATGTGATACATTTGATAAACCAGCGCCCGAGAAGGTGAGCACTCTGGCCATTAAAAATTGCCTGGCCAGCACCATCGGCATTCCCCGGTAGGCAGTAAGCAATAAACTATCTCCTCCCCAAAGAGGGGAGGCAAAGCCTGGGAGGGTGGACCTCCTAGAACTGCACAAGAAAAACCCACAAACTGGCGGAAATAAAGCCCCAAAGGGCAGACAATACCAGTCTATGGGGTGCAGTACCCATCGGAACATATACTACACTTTGATCCTGGTCAAAAGGCCAATCACAAAAAAGATATCGTCGAACATTTAAATAGAGACGACAGATAACCACGCAGAGTCGACAACGTCACCAAAGGATGATGTCATTATCGATGACGTCACGAAAGTATGACGTAATACAGGTCGTATTCTAGACGAACCGTCTAGACCTCTTGCCTGTCATCATGCTTGTTATCTTGTCACCGTGCAAATGAATGACGTCAAACGAAATGGTGTAAACAAAAGACAAATAATAAAAGAAGTATGTGGATGAGTCGAATGGCGTAAATAATTAAAAGAGAGAAAGAAAAGAGATAGAAGAAAGGGGGGAAAAGAAAATAGCTATAAAAAGGGGAAAACTGGGAAAGAGAGCGAGAGGAGAGTGTAAAGGACAAGAGTGCATAAAATCGAATGATTTTTATTAAGCTATATATATATATATATATATAAATATATATATATATATATATATATATATATAACGAAGATATTTTATTTTATAAAAAAATTTTTTTTTAAATATATATATATATCTTCGTTATTACTGCTACCCCACCAACGCTTCAAATTGTGTGACTTTTAAAAGTATATATATATATATATATATATATATATATATATTTATATATGAGGGTAACATGCACGATATATCATAAAAATGAAATGTCGCGAAAGACAAAATGTGTGAAAAAAGACAAACGAAAAAAACAAATATTAAATACAAGAATGGGACGAAAACTCCGTACCTGCGGGCCCAGCGACACAGGAAACAAAAAAAAGCATTTTCAGTTGGAATACTAGTGTTTGCTCAGAATTACAGACCTGACCAGACAAATTGGGTGCCCGGCATCATTCGCAAAATAAATAGACAATTCCTGTATGATTTTTAAGTCGGGAGTCAATTCTGGGCACGGCACAAAAAACAGTTACGTCCCAAAGACAACTTAGTTGACAACAGAACGCCTTTTTGTCTTTCATTTGGATGGTAGCGGGTAATTGACCTGTGATGTGATCACAGTACCCGGGATCATTCTGTGCTACCCGACTTGT
Organism: Sepiola atlantica; assembly: GCA_963556195.1. Taxonomy (NCBI): domain Eukaryota; kingdom Metazoa; phylum Mollusca; class Cephalopoda; order Sepiida; family Sepiolidae; genus Sepiola; species Sepiola atlantica. The sequence continues at coordinate 19,357,658 of OY744539.1, forward strand.
TGGTGTTAATGAAGGCCGGCCTATGGTTTTTGATAGTGTTTGTCATATTAGTGTAATATCCGAGATAGTGTCCACTTGCAGCTTAATAGGATGGCCATTCAACTATACTGCAACATATTTTCGGTTTGATTTTTCATTTGGGAGAAAAGTTGCTACCAGACTGCCACAGTTACAGCAAGGGGTTGGGGGCTTGACAGATGTTGAAGTCGGTGAGATGGTCGGACGTTGTGTTTGGACTGTGTTAACCGTGGATACTGTTGCTTGTTGCACCATAGTTGAATCATGCTTTAGATTAACGTAACGCTGGCATTCCACGGCGACTTGTTGCAGTGAAATTTCTGGATGTTGCTCTACTTTTGACACAATCCGTATGCGTATATTTGCCTCAGCAACCGATCTCAAACCACACAAAGAATGTAACATTTGAAGTGAACGTCCGTGATAGAATATATATTACAGATATTAGATATTATTGATGTTGAACTATTATTTTAGTCTAAATATGTATATATATATATATATATATATATATATATATATATATATATATATATATATATTAGTGCTATTAAATTAGGAAAAGGACAGAAACAAACTATAGGATGATTGATATTTTAAAGTTCATACAAGTATAATGACGTCATTAAAGTTCCGGAGGGATTTACAAAGTTACATATCGACATTTTATATAAGAGTATTAGGATATCACTTAACCTGATGTTACGGTTTCTTATATTCATATATCTGTTGCTGATTTTTTTTATTCTGATAAACTTTTGACAAGTTATCTTCCTTGAAGATAAGTATAGCCACAATTTGCTGCGAGTAAAAAAATATACAAAATGTTTTTTTGTATCATTCGAGTCAATCTTATGTCAAACGGAGTCTTTTATTGTCGCATCTAATTGCGCAACTAATACGGCATTCATCCCATTCCAATCTCCTGCTCTGCAATCATAAAACGTAGCCGTGTAGATCAAAGGAGCGTTTGGCTTTTTGAAGTGCCCTTGTCGTTAGAAAACGTTTCCATTGAACCTCAGATCAAACACTTGTCTCACATTTAGTTTCCATCAGGTTCTTCATTAGCAAGTTTATTAAAGAATTCCACGCGATCTCTCCTAAAATGTTATTTCTACTTGGCATCTTATACTGATCTTTTCTAATGCAAAATGTTATATGCAATATATATATATATATATATATATATATATATATATATATATATATATATATATATATATATATTTATATATATATATATATGAAGAGTTCGAATGCAAAACGCGATAAAAAAAAGTGTTGCATTTCAACACTTGACGACACCCCAAAACTATGTGTTACATAATATGATACCGATATAATTTCGCTTTGATTTCAATTAAAATCAACTTTCATTCGAAGTCTAGATTTAATATATTCGTGTTTTTTATTGTTTAAAGTCTCAATTTAAACGAATTGCATTTATCGCGTTTTGCGTTCGAACTCTTCATATATATATATATATATATATATATATATATATATATATATATATATATATATATATATATATATGCAGGATCAAATATAAACCAAAATTAAACTTTTAGTAGATGGAACTTATAGTGAAAAGGTTAAGCTCAATATACGAGATAGAGCAATTGTAGAGATAGAAGAAATAAGAGTGATAAACATGTAACGAATGTCCAAATTTATTTCAAATTTCGGTTGTTCAATACAAGGTGTATTCTGTAATAAACTAGTGTTTATTATTCTTTCCTTAAGCCAAGGCTTTTCAAAGATCGAGATCCTATCATCAGAGGAGAAATACAGATAGATAAGTAGGCTGTAGAAAAAGCCTAAGTTCAAATATTTGAAAAGTATTATTAAAAATGTAGTAAAAGAAAAGTTCAGTAAACAAGATATGTGGTTTGTCCAGGTGGTAATTGTCCGTTGAAAAGGTGTACAATGAAGAGAAGATTTTGGAAAAGACGAAAAACTTTTTTTGCGTAGGGGCAGTCTGGAGAAATTATTCAAAATAAAGTAAATCAGAGCGCACTTAAATGGAATTGATGTGAGAAAAGCTGGCTATTATTGATAACTTCCTGGGCCATAGAAAAAGAGAATGGTATTATTGGTGAGATATTCGAGCAAGCGAATCCACGGAAAAAACTTAACTGAAACAGTAATGCTAAATTAAGGGTTGGGGTTGGGGGAAGGGAAAGTAAAATATGAGGGAATACAGTGGTCGTCTTTTTCTACAGCAAACTTATCTATCTGTATTTCTCCTCTGATAATAAGATCGAGATCTTTGAAAAGCCTTGTCTTTCTCTCTCTCTCTCTCTCTCTCTCTCTCTCTCTCTATATATATATATATATATATATATATATATATATATATATATATATATATATATATATATATTTATATGTATATATATATATTGCATGTAACATCATGCATGATAATAGATCAGTATTGTCTATAAGATATAGCATAATGTCATAAGCAATATATATATATATATAAGTATATATATATATATATATATATGTATATATATATATATATATATATATATATATACATATATATATTTATGTAAACATTGTTAAAGATAACAGAATTCGTCAGTTTAATTATACCTTTTTTATTTTTTCAATTTTTCTGATGGTCTTTTTTGTAATAAAATTTAAAAAAATACATAGACAGCAGAGAAACACACAGGGCACGTTTTTCGCAGTGTACCGTTCTGTTATTTTATAAAAAGATCAGAATAGTCTATAAGATTCCAGGTAGAAATAACCGTCTGAAGTTGTTATTTCCCTGCGCTGATAAAAGCAGTGAGCTCTAAACGACGCCGTACGTAGGTCACATTAACAAAATAACTTAATATTAGTAGCACTTAATATTATTAGCACTTAATATTATTAGCACTTTAAGTAAAATTAAAATGTGACTTGAGGAGGAGTTGGTTTGTACTACAAGATGTTGGGTTTAGAATTTTTTAGTAAAAACTACTCTTTCCCAACTCAAAGGCCATTAGAAAAAACAATGTTATATATAAGTTTAAATGCTCTTTGGGAGTATGTACCTCCAATAATAATAAAGCTAATAGCAACATTGATTTTACAAGCACTACCCTCTCCCGCCGCCTCGACATGCATCTTGTAAACTCTAGCTCAATTTACCAACATCTACAAAAACATAACTGCCCTCCCTCAGATTTAAGACAAATTCTAGTTAATCACACTAAAATTATACATTCCGAAACCAATTTTAAATAAATAAATAAATACTGGAAGGTATCTACATAAAAACCCAACAACGTAAAATTAATAACATCACACATGAAACCAGTGGTAACATTTAAAATGCTTCACGTAATTAGATTTTGTTCTGTGATGCCATCCAGCGTTGCTGAATTTGAATTGTCAACCACTTCCTAGAACAATGCGAAAACGTTCGCGTTTCCATGCTGTCTTTTAAAAATTTATTTTCTTTCTTCAGCTTTGTTCATTTGCTTTTGACACCTGAGGATGATTCGACGCAGAATCGAAAACGTTCGTGAAACCTGTGAAACCTTTGGAGCGTGTATTAATTTTTTTGATTTTAATACAAAACAGACCATCAGAAAAATTGAAAAAATAAAAAGGTGTAATTAAACAGACGAATTCTGTTATTTTTAACAATGTTTGCATAAATAAGAAAATGCTGCCTAAATATACTATATATATATATATATATATATATATAAATATACATATACATATATATATATATATATATATATATATATATATATATTTATTCATTTTTTAATTTCTTGAATAGATAAAATAGGTACACGTGCTGCGCTGCTTATCAGGGTAGTTGACTATTATCCGACTCGAACCTTTGATCGCAGGGACTGTAATTAAGTGTGCTAAACAGTACGCCACGTAGGGTCTGTCTGAAATTACGTGATAATATATCGCTTATAAATTTATGACAATAGTTTTATTATTTCTAGCGATAAATAGCTGTGCTTCAGCTACTGGTACGTACTGCTCTCTTGGATACGAATGTCGCCCCATATTTAGAGACGTATATATATATATATATATATATATATATATATATATACGTCTCTAAATATGGGGCGACATTCGTATACGTCCATAGATATAAACAATAACAAATATTTTATATTTGAAGCTCCTCGTTATAAAGTAGAGCACCGTAAAATGGTAGTAGTAACACAGCGTAGCGTCACTTGGTCAATATGCATCGTTCCTTCAATTATAGAAGTTTGAATGCCTCTTCGCTTCGCCGCCGTTAACGTGTTAAAATTATCATTGTTTATAAGCTGTTCAGAACTGGCCTAGCGGTTAGCGACGTTGGACGGGAGTTGAAAAATACTTGTTGTCCAGGGTTTCGAATCGTGTGACCGGTGATGAATAGTCGTACTTCTATGCTGATGAGTCTTGATTGAAAAAAGACGAAACGTATACGTCCATAGATATAAACAATAACAAATATTTTATATATATATATATATATATATGTGTGTGTGTGTGATTTATTTATTTTTCATATGGATAAAATGGTTATAGAGACAGCAATTTCTTGCTAACAATAACAACAACAAAAGTAAACTCAAATATATAAGCAATAACTCATAACGCAATTTTAAACAAGCCCTTCTTGGCGTACTGGTAAGCACTTGATTACAATCATTTCGCATTAACGCTTCGAGTTCTGTCATAGTGAACCACGCTGATGAGCCGCAGTAACGGCGAACCACGTTTCTGTAGAGAACTATTTTATCGATATATATATATTTGTATATATATATATATATATATATATATAATACTTAACGATGACTTTATAATTTATTTATATATGTAAACACAATTTTCTTAATACACTTCATTAAATATTAATTGATACGAAATGTCATGTTAGGAATATTATATGTACTTTCAACATCTCTGTATTATTAAAGCAAGATGGCCGCTTGACTACGCGGATAAAAAAATACCTTCGTTTTTGATTTCTTTGTCACTCGAATGTAGTTATATCCAATCTTTTTCGGTTATTGCCAACAAAATAAAAAAGGAAGTATACTTTGAAAAAGGTGTTTTAACACCGAAAGTCTCAGATATGTATTTAAAAAAAAATTATTTCATTATATAAGAAAAATTATATTTCTTGGTTTTCTACATTATATATATATATATATATATATATATATATATATATATATATATATAGTATGAATTTTATTTATACAAACATTATTGGCTGCATATGTGCATACATGTTTCGGTTGTACTCTTAACAGAGAGTCAACCTCTTCAAACCAAAGAAGACAGAGAATTTTCTTCTTTGGTCTGAAGAGATTGATTCCCTGTGGAGAGCACAACCGAAACATGTATGCACATATATAACCAGCAAGGTTTGTATAAATAAGACGTATACTTAAGAACAGCTCTACTTGTTATTGAGCACTTTTTATAAACACTTGAGTTTCCACGGATTTACATCTACAGAAACTAATACATTCTATATATATATATATATATATATATATATATATATATATATATATATATATATATATATATATATAGTTCGGGTGGCTACACATTTGCAGACATAAATGTGAGGCTTGCATGGGTTATAGAAACACGTTTACAAGTGTGTAGCCAGTGAAAACAATTATTATTATTCGCTCACAAGGAATTCGCAGGCGAGTTGTTACCAGTGATCATCAAAACAGGTGACGTTCCCTGATGTCAGTATTCTATTATTGTCCGCTTCATTAGATCGCCGTGGCAAATCACGTGCGTACTCACAACAGGTATTTACCATTTAGTTCTCGCTGATAGAATCCCTTAGCTTTCTCTGGAATTTGTATGACAATAAGCCTCTTTTGAATACCAATATTCTTTCTAGTGGAGTGCTAGATTATGCTCTCCCTCAACGGTCTATCCATTTTTCTACACGATTCACGGTCGTTTTTGTGTGATGCCAAACGATGTTGCTGCCAACGCATTTTTTTATTTTTGTGTTGAAAAAATTGAAAGAATTGCAAATTCGGAGAATGTTATTACCTATTTATCGCGGCAGTTTAAATTCTCTTGCATTACCAGTTGTGTTATTCTATTTTAACTTACACGTGTTTTTCTCAGTTCGACCTAGCACCCCATGCTGAAGACGAACCCTCAGAAAACGGGCAACATGTAGGCCGTGCTTTGCGACTCGTGATGCTATGGGACTTAATCCTGATAGCTTGGCCATTTTTTTTATTTCGGCCTTTACTTCGACTAGATAGGATATCAGAGAGGCCCGATCCGATCAAGCGGCTCGTTACGTCATGCCCTTGTATCTATAAGTTCAGCCCTAACCGTATTATTCAATATGATTCTTCTAAAAATCAAAACCTTATCCTTTTTTTGATTTTCTTCTCAAATAGTTACTAGATGGCGGTGGCTGAGGGTCGATCGTTATGAAGACAAAAGAAAATTACTACTTGTCAAGAGCAGTGTTTTCTGAGAGAAATGCTATGTATTGCGAAAGCAATGTATTTTTTAAACATAATTCACCTCCAAACAAGGCAGGCCGCCACTGTAGACGTAAGGGGCTACTGAGAAAAATGGTGAAAGTTTTTTTTTTTGGGGGGGGGGGGGTCAACCTAAATTGGGAGCTGTGCAGCGAGATGTCTGTTTACATTAGTTTTAAATTTCTGCATGTCAGTACCGTCATGAAAACAGGGAGCAAGGAAAAGTTCCAGCAGCACGAGGAAAAAAACTTTTGGAGTAGAAAGCTCTTCGGCATCTGGGGACCTTCACAGTGAATGGGTGGGATTTGGCAGATTGTCAGGTTGGTCTAGTGAATTTACGTCGTGGGGGTACCAGAGCAGCAAGCTCATCAGAGCACAATCCATTGAAGTACTTGTAAAACAGGCACACGGAAGCAACATTGCGGCGATGGGGCAGGGACTGGAGCTTGGTTGATAGTGAGGGACCTATCAAGTTGGCGACTCTTTTTTGGACCTTGTCTAGGAAGGTAAGACTAGTGGATGATGCACCAGCCCAGATGTGACAACAATACTCCATGCATGGGCGGATGGTGGCTTTGTAGAGATATAGGGTAATGTCAGGTTTGAGGAGTTTACTGGCAAGGTAGAGGGAGCCCACCTTCTTTGCAGCGGCATTGGCAATGTTTTCAATGTATTTGTTGCAATTCATGTTATCTGTGAAAGTTAGGTCGAGGAGTTTGAATGATGAACTCTCAAGTATGGTGTTATTTGCCATGACAATCGACGGTTGAAGAGGTTTCTTGTAGTTATTGAGGAAAGTAGCTTTGTCTTTGCGGCATTAAAAGTTACCATCTATTTTTGACCCCATTCCACTACAGACTGGAGTTCATTATCTAAGGATTCACCCATTGCCTCAGATATGTGCGCGTCGGTTTTGCCAACATGACGAGAGTAGAGCATGGTGTCGTCAGCAAATATTTCTATCTCAGTGTCAATGACATCAGGTAGGTCATTTATGAAAATCAGGAACAGTAGAGGTCCAAGGATGGATCCCCAGGAGCAATGTATTCTAGAGATATAAATAATTATCTTTATAGTATTATATTTGACAACTTTATTCAGCATTAAATAACCCATCGATTATTGATATGCCGTAAAAGAGTAAGAGTGTAGAAAGTGGACAACCTTGGATTTACTCTCGCTTTCCTTATTTAATCTTTGAGTCCTTACATTCTATGAGCGATGTTTTTTTTACAATATTTACATATTTTTATATTTTTAGTTTTTTACATCAAGTGGCTTCCTGTATTTTCTGGTGCGATTTCCATGAATTAACTAACCTTAATACAGGGGTTTTCTTAATCTTTCAACTGCTTTCATCAGTATCGTGTGTCGTACGTTGTCAACATTACCTTTCATGCAATTTATCCTATTTCTTTAATCAAGTTTTTTCCGCACTTTCCTAGTGCCCCGGCAATTATTGATATTACAGAACTGTTACACATGTCCATCTCTCTGATGCCGTCCATGTATGTGTCTAGTTTTTTCTCTCTCATATTGTGATTTGCTGAGACAACGAAATCTATTATTCGCCATATGTTTATCACGTCCGGTTTTCTTACTTGGATCAGTTTGTTCGTTTGTAGTTTCATTTCGCAGAGGATCTTATATTTTTCGTTTTCCAGTTTCTGTTTGTAACATTCGTTTGAGTGTTCAAAGTTCAGTCGTTTGCAGAGTTCCCAGCAGACTATATTTCGCCCCAATCATGTGTATTTAATATCCATTTTGGCTGCATTTATTAATCATGCGATTTACAGTTTGCTATCTTTGTCCACAGAGTCTACATTTGCTTTTTAGTGTGTCTAGTCTTACTTAGCTATTATGTAGTGCAATCAGATCGCGATGTTTGTGCGGCTATCGATGGCGATTCCGTTTCTCTGGTTAAGTGTGCTTTCCCTAGCCATATACGAGGCCTGTCTAAAAGTATCGGACCTTAGGCAAAAAAAAACTATTCCTAAACCAATTTGAAAAATTATATTTTGAATTATACTTTAGATGATTCCAAAAGTTTCTTCATCAACACTCCTTATTACATGATATATAGAAGTCAAGCAATATATATATATATATATATATATATATATATATATATATATATATATATATGGGTGTATGCGTGTAAACTTATTGTGTGGCTGCATATATGTGTGAAAAAATCATGTGTTACCAGACAAAACTGTATTCCCCTCCAATAACAGGTTAGACTTAAAAACATATCCCACCTCACATCCCCAACGAATTCCGTCATGTCAAATGTGTATCTTCTTTAACATTAGTTTAATATTTTAATTATTTTAAACCATTTATATATAAAAAGCAATAATTTTAATTTAGCCATGTGACTCTTACGAATGTTAGTTTTTTTCAATTTTTCCAATTTTAATTATGAAAAAATACAAAAAAACACTTATATTTTTCCCCCAGCCTGAGAAAATCTAGCTTGTCAAATCTATAATTTAAAGATGTTATGAAGTGTAGGCACCAAAATATTTTTATCAATAAAACTTTTATTAATAAAATGTTTATGATATATATATATATATATATATATATATATATATATATATATATGTATATATATAATTCCATGTCTACAAATTGCTATACATTATCTGATTCATTAAACTAGTCGTGAGTATTTTTTTTTGCTATTTGTTGGTTTATTTTTAGTACTCTAAAGCCAACCAGAAAATTAATAGTATTTTTTACGTTTGTATTGTGGTAATGTTTGTTGTTATTATAAGAAGTACAACAATAACTTAGTAAATGACTGTCGTGCATCTCGTCCAGTATCCCTTTTTTTCTTCAGTTGGGACATCAGGGATATCAATATCTCGCCTTATTCCTGCCAAAGTGTGGAACCTGACTATTCACTGAATAAATGATGTGTCGACATTGTCTGAAACGATGAGGGAGTGTAAGGGACGCGTAACGGGGTATAATTCCGACCGGATCCGGAAAGTCGTCCGGGGGAAAAAGGCGATGAAAGAAGGTGGAGATTTCAGAAAAAAAGGTGTCGAACGTCGTTGACATCGATTCATTAACTAGATTAATTAGACATATCGATGATGAATGAGTTTCCACAATAATTGATTTTCCCCAGCTTCCCATAATTCTCCATTATTATTATAATTTTCTTTATTACTCCTTACTCACTGGGAGTTTTCACACGTACGATTTAACCAGTGAACGCTCACTAGAACAAATAGGTTGTGTTCCCAGTAATCTGAGTAATAGCAAATCTTCCAAAATTTCCTGCGCTACCCGCTTTCTTTAATAACCATTGCAAATCGCATGATGTTATCGTAAAAGCTGTTTATCATTGTATTCTTGCTGAAACCTGTCGTTGGGCATTCTCTTGAATTTGAACAGCAATAAGCCCACATAATCTTAGCATTATCCGTGATATTCCAGAGAACTCTTCGACGTCTTGGCTGAATCCAGAATCGACTTCGAAATGTAATGGGGATGACCTCTTCCGTTCCTTACAGCCCTTTTCTCACAGAAGAAACGTTGCTAGTCTCTCTCTACTCTATTGTTATTTCCAGGGAAGATGCTCGACTGGTTCCTCCTTGTAAGACATTCTCAGCAAAAACCCATCTACCACAACGAAGAAAAGCGTTTCTTTCTACCTCCGTGTTCCGAGCATAAAGCGAACTTTCTACGAACAGAACTTCTTCCCAAGGGCTTCCTGTCTGTGGAACACATTGCCGCGGGACTGCTTCTCCGCAGATTACAACTTGATCGTGTTCAAAGCCAATGTCAACAGATTTCTATCTAGAACACCCCCCCCCACAAATATTCATACTTGATTCTGACACTTATTCCGTCCCATTAACCCTTATTCTCGAGTGGCATTTGGCCTTGATTAGTGGTAACTCTGTTTTAGCAAAATAAAGTATTGGTCTATGGTGCTATCCATCCTCGGTAATTGTATCCGCTTTAGCCATTTCGGGTGGTAACAGCCGAGTGTGTTTTTCCACCATTTTGGTTATGCTTATCAGATTATTAGATGTCTAGCAGTTTCAGTTCCTTCGGTTAGCTGTAGAAGTCTTTGAATATTTGTGTTCTGTTTCTATTTCAATCCACCTGTTGTGCGTCGGCCTTAAGTGTTTATGTTGGTTCGTTTAGGGTGTGTTTCCTTAATATTTCAGATATATTCATCAGACACGTGCGTTGTATGGTGTCGATCATCCATTATTATTATTAGTAGTAGTAGTAGTAGTAGTAATATTAGTATTATTAGTAGTATTAGTATAGTTATTACCATTATCATTAGTAGTAGTAGTAGTAGTAGTAGTAATATTATTAGCAGTCATAATGACTTTTGCGAAAACTCCTTTATCACTGACAATTATATTCCCTTGCGTCTTAGTGAAACAAGTCTCGAGATATTTTCAACATTCTCCGCCTCTTTCGATAACGGTTGAGTGTCATTTGGCGTTATTGCTAAAGCCGTTTACCTATGATTTTTCGCTGGCCCCGACTGTTTGTCTTCTCTGGACTTTGACTAGCAATAAGCCTCCCCAAGAGTCCAGTACAATTCGCACCCTTTCAGTGGAGGTCTGGTTTATTCCATCCATCCTTGATATGTGCATCTTCTTTTATGGTTCACGACAATTTCTTATCGTACCAGTGTGAATATTTTTTTTTCTGTTTTTGGGTCAGTTTATGAATATTCTGGCAGTGTCAGCATCATTTCGCTTCGTGTGGTGTTCCTTCTACACTTTTGTTATATTTCAACGTTTCATCCAGTCTGGAAGGCTTTTCGTGTTTGCTTCGTTTTTTCTACGTTTGATCTTAGCACTGTAAACAGCAGGGACAGCGAAATCTACGATTTGGCAGTTTTTTAAATTATTATTCACTAGTCATCTTCTATGAATTTGTCTGTTTTTACCTCCGTATCCCAAAGAGTTTCTCCTTTTCGTTTTATGTCTCTGGCTTGTCTCTGTACCATTTATCTGTTTCGCCAAGTGCGGACGTTTGCATAGTTCCCAGTGGACTACACTTCCCACGCACCCATATCCGTTTTTGTATTCTTTTGAGCTAGCTTGCTGCATTCACTTATCATGTGATTTGCCGTTTCGTCTTATTGTCCACACTCTACAATTAGTTTTCTTGGAGGTTGTCTATCTTAGCATTGGTATAGTTTGTTGCGATCGCGTTGTTCTGTACCGCTGTAAGTAACGATTTCGTTTCTCTGTTCAGGTGACATTTTCGTTACCATGTCCAGGTGTTTGCGTGTGTCTCTTCTCGAGTCAATCTTATGAAGCGTACGTGCAGGTGTTTTCCTTTTTTTCTTTTTTGTCTGTCTTTTTGTTTTTAGTTTCAATGCTTCATATATAGTTCATTTATCTGGTGTATCTTGATGTAATGATAAGCCTTTCTGTATTCTGGGTTATGTATTTTTTCAGCTCCTTTTTGGTGGCTTCCATACATACCAGTCTTCTTTCTCCTTCTCTCCTTTTCACGTAGACTCGGTCACTTTCATCCTTCGAGAACAGTGGATTGGTAATTGTCATTAGTTTCATAGTCTTTTTGTCAAAATGCCTAAATTCTTTTTTTTTGTCCGGCCTACGAATGGTTTATAATATCTTATTAGTGATACTGTTCATGGGTGTATTCCTTTTACTAGAACGTATTAGTATTAGTATTATTATTGTTATTATTATTATTATTATTATTATTATTATTATTATTATTATTATTATTATTATTATTATTATTATTATAAAACATGTGAAACGGTTATTTTTATTTTTGTAACCTCCATCAAGTCTTTAAATTTTCAGTCGGTGGGCACTTTTAGCAGAATATTAACTGTTGCGCTGGATGCAGATTTTCATAACGATTCCATTTCTGCGCCATTTTAATTTCCTTCCAGCAACGCAAGCTTCATGGGGATTGATCGAAGGGTACATGTTACCGGAAATTGCGTTTCTATGAATAACAGTAAGACCAGAACTTTTTATATTGGCTATATTATGACCATCGTGTCCCGTAGACTTCCAACATCTATCATGGCGGGGTGCTCTTGGTTCGCTGAATAAATGATGGGACAATATTTTCTCTAGCGACACGCTGACAGTGTAATAAGGTAATTATAGTCACGTGGGATATACCAACACGATCCAGAAAAAAACTTGCTGAGCATACAAAAAAAAGTGGTGAATTCCGTTTGCTCGTTTCATTAACGAGATTAATGATTGATGATTAACGACTTTAAAAAATAATTGATTTTTTTCTCTCCATTGTGTCATCATTTATCATATTTATTATTATTATTATTATTATTATTATTATTATTATTATTATTATTATTATTATTATTATTATTATTATTATTTCTTTACTCAGAGTTTTCACACAGGTCAGTATCAGTGATTGTTCGTTGACAATAACCAGCGGTGTTCCTTGGAGTCTACGAGAATACAAGTTTCGCCAAATTTCCAAGACTGTCCACCTCTTTTCGATAACCAATCCAAATCATTTTGCGTTATCGCAACACTCGCTTACCATTGATTTCTCGCTAGTAACGACCGTCGGTCTTCTCTGGAATATGAGTCGCACTAAACCTCCCCAAGATTCCAATATTTTCCGCATCCTTCTAGTAGAGGTTTGGTCAGTGTTCTCCCTCCTCTGTCATTTACAACGCTTAACCTTTCACGATTTTCTTTGTAGTATCCGCCTAAGCTGATGTAACCATATTATTATTATTTGTACTCACTAGGAGTTCTCACACAGATCATCGTCAGTAATTGCTCACCGACAACAACCAGTGGTATTTCCTGGAGTCTGAGTGACAACAAGCCTCCCCAGATTTCCAGTATTCTTCACCTCTTTTCGATAACGATGCGGTATCGCAACAGCCACTTACCATTGATTTCTCGCTGGTAAGGACAATTGGTCTTCTCTGGGATTTGGGTGGCAATAAGCCTCCCCAACGTCCCAGCATTCTCTGCACTTTTCCAGTGGAGGTCTAGTTTGTGCTGCCCCTCCTCGGTCTTCTCATCCTCCTCGACCCTCTACAAATATTTTGTTTGGTGTCATCCTAGGCCGGCACCATTAAAAAAATAAATGAATAAAATGAATAAATACATTTTTTTTTTCAATTAATTTTTTCCTTTCTTTTCCTTACAATTCCTTAATGTTTTCCTTTTCTCTTTCCTTATTTAAAAAGAAAAATAATTTGTAATTCTTTTTAATTTTTATTAATTATTGGGGGGGGTGGGGTGAGGTGGGGAAAGAGGGAGGAGATTATAGTGTTTCTTGTAATTTCTGTTTCTTTGGGTACTTTTTGTGTAGTGATAGCTGAGGCCGGTGTAATTTATTGAGTGGGAGGAGGGTGATGAAGTGCTGTTTCTTGCAGTTTCCCTTTGATTTCAATTTCTCCCAGTCTTTTCTCCAGGTTTTTTGGGATTGTTCTTACTGCTCCTACGATTATTGGTATTATACTGACTTTCTTCATGCTCCATTGTCCTTTCAGTTCTCTGGCTAGTTCTGTGTATTTGCTTCGTTTTTCCGCGTCTTTGATCTTCACTCTGCGGGCTGTTGGAACGACGAAGTCTACGATTTTACAAGATTTTTTCTTTTTTGTCTATTATAATAACATCAGGTCTCCTTGCTAGTATGAGTTTGTCTGTTCGTATCTCCATATCCCAGAGGATTTTGTGTCTTTCGTTTTCCAGTACTGTTTCTGGTTTATGTTTTTACCATTTGTCTGCATATTCGAAATTCAATTGTTTGCACAGTTCCCAGTTTATTACTTTCCTAACAGTCATATATGTTCTTGTATTCTTTTTGGGCAAGTTTGTTACATTCACGTATTATATTATTTATTGTTTCGTCTCTTTGTCCACACAATCTGCATTTGTTGTATACCTAGGTTTTGTCTATTTTAGCTTTAATGTAGTTTGTCCTAATCGCATTGTTCTGTGCACCACTCAGTAAAGATTCCGTTTCTCTGTTCAAGTTTCCTTTTCTTAGCCATGTCCAGCTATTTGCGTTGGTTTCTTCTCTTGTGAGTCTTATGAAGCGTCCATGTAGTTGTTTTTCTTCCCATTTTTTTTCTTGTCTGTTTGTGTCCAGTTTCGATGCTTCCTGCGTTGTTCGTTGGGACGGTATCTCTTGCTGCGGTGATCAGCCTTTCTGTGTTCTGGTTTATGTATTTCTCCAGCTCTTTTTTAGTGTCGTCCACGCAGTCTTCTATACTTACCAGTCCTCTTCCCCCTTCGTTTCTCTTCACGTAGAGTCTGTCTGTAACGTCTTTTGGATGTAGTGCATTGTGCATAGTCATTAATTTTCTAGTCCTCTGGTCAAGATGCCTTAGTTCTTCTTTAGCCCAGCTTATTATTATTATTATTATTATTATTATTATTATTATTATTATTATTATTATTATTATTATTATTATTATTATTATTATTATTATTATTATTATTATTATTATTATTATTATTATTATTATTATTATTATTATTATTATTATTATTATTATTATTATTATTATTATTATTATTATTATTATTATTATTATTATTATTATTATTATTATTATTATTATTATTATTATTATTATTATTATTATTATTATTATTATTATTATTATTATTATTATTATTATTATTATTATTATTATTATTATTATTATTATTATTATTATTATTATTATTATTATTATTATTATTATTATTATTATTATTATTATTATTATTATTATTATTATTATTATTATTATTATTATTATTATTATTATTATTATTATTATTATTATTATTATTATTATTATTATTATTATTATTATTATTATTATTATTATTATTATTATTATTATTATTATTATTATTATTATTATTATTATTATTATTATTATTATTATTATTATTATTATTATTATTATTATTATTATTATTATTATTATTATTATTATTATTATTATTATTATTATTATTATTATTATTATTATTATTATTATTATTATTATTATTATTATTATTATTATTATTATTATTATTATTATTATTATTATTATTATTATTATTATTATTATTATTATTATTATTATTATTATTATTATTATTATTATTATTATTATTATTATTATTATTATTATTATTATTATTATTATTATTATTATTATTATTATTATTATTATTATTATTATTATTATTATTATTATTATTATTATTATTATTATTATTATTATTATTATTATTATTATTATTATTATTATTATTATTATTATTATTATTATTATTATTATTATTATTATTATTATTATTATTATTATTATTATTATTATTATTATTATTATTATTATTATTATTATTATTATTATTATTATTATTATTATTATTATTATTATTATTATTATTATTATTATTATTATTATTATTATTATTATTATTATTATTATTATTATTATTATTATTATTATTATTATTATTATTATTATTATTATTATTATTATTATTATTATTATTATTATTATTATTATTATTATTATTATTATTATTATTATTATTATTATTATTATTATTATTATTATTATTATTATTATTATTATTATTATTATTATTATTATTATTATTATTATTATTATTATTATTATTATTATTATTATTATTATTATTATTATTATTATTATTATTATTATTATTATTATTATTATTATTATTATTATTATTATTATTATTATTATTATTATTATTATTATTATTATTATTATTATTATTATTATTATTATTATTATTATTATTATTATTATTATTATTATTATTATTATTATTATTATTATTATTATTATTATTATTATTATTATTATTATTATTATTATTATTATTATTATTATTATTATTATTATTATTATTATTATTATTATTATTATTATTATTATTATTATTATTATTATTATTATTATTATTATTATTATTATTATTATTATTATTATTATTATTATTATTATTATTATTATTATTATTATTATTATTATTATTATTATTATTATTATTATTATTATTATTATTATTATTATTATTATTATTATTATTATTATTATTATTATTATTATTATTATTATTATTATTATTATTATTATTATTATTATTATTATTATTATTATTATTATTATTATTATTATTATTATTATTATTATTATTATTATTATTATTATTATTATTATTATTATTATTATTATTATTATTATTATTATTATTATTATTATTATTATTATTATTATTATTATTATTATTATTATTATTATTATTATTATTATTATTATTATTATTATTATTATTATTATTATTATTATTATTATTATTATTATTATTATTATTATTATTATTATTATTATTATTATTATTATTATTATTATTATTATTATTATTATTATTATTATTATTATTATTATTATTATTATTATTATTATTATTATTATTATTATTATTATTATTATTATTATTATTATTATTATTATTATTATTATTATTATTATTATTATTATTATTATTATTATTATTATTATTATTATTATTATTATTATTATTATTATTATTATTATTATTATTATTATTATTATTATTATTATTATTATTATTATTATTATTATTATTATTATTATTATTATTATTATTATTATTATTATTATTATTATTATTATTATTATTATTATTATTATTATTATTATTATTATTATTATTATTATTATTATTATTATTATTATTATTATTATTATTATTATTATTATTATTATTATTATTATTATTATTATTATTATTATTATTATTATTATTATTATTATTATTATTATTATTATTATTATTATTATTATTATTATTATTATTATTATTATTATTATTATTATTATTATTATTATTATTATTATTATTATTATTATTATTATTATTATTATTATTATTATTATTATTATTATTATTATTATTATTATTATTATTATTATTATTATTATTATTATTATTATTATTATTATTATTATTATTATTATTATTATTATTATTATTATTATTATTATTATTATTATTATTATTATTATTATTATTATTATTATTATTATTATTATTATTATTATTATTATTATTATTATTATTATTATTATTATTATTATTATTATTATTATTATTATTATTATTATTATTATTATTATTATTATTATTATTATTATTATTATTATTATTATTATTATTATTATTATTATTATTATTATTATTATTATTATTATTATTATTATTATTATTATTATTATTATTATTATTATTATTATTATTATTATTATTATTATTATTATTATTATTATTATTATTATTATTATTATTATTATTATTATTATTATTATTATTATTATTATTATTATTATTATTATTATTATTATTATTATTATTATTATTATTATTATTATTATTATTATTATTATTATTATTATTATTATTATTATTATTATTATTATTATTATTATTATTATTATTATTATTATTATTATTATTATTATTATTATTATTATTATTATTATTATTATTATTATTATTATTATTATTATTATTATTATTATTATTATTATTATTATTATTATTATTATTATTATTATTATTATTATTATTATTATTATTATTATTATTATTATTATTATTATTATTATTATTATTATTATTATTATTATTATTATTATTATTATTATTATTATTATTATTATTATTATTATTATTATTATTATTATTATTATTATTATTATTATTATTATTATTATTATTATTATTATTATTATTATTATTATTATTATTATTATTATTATTATTATTATTATTATTATTATTATTATTATTATTATTATTATTATTATTATTATTATTATTATTATTATTATTATTATTATTATTATTATTATTATTATTATTATTATTATTATTATTATTATTATTATTATTATTATTATTATTATTATTATTATTATTATTATTATTATTATTATTATTATTATTATTATTATTATTATTATTATTATTATTATTATTATTATTATTATTATTATTATTATTATTATTATTATTATTATTATTATTATTATTATTATTATTATTATTATTATTATTATTATTATTATTATTATTATTATTATTATTATTATTATTATTATTATTATTATTATTATTATTATTATTATTATTATTATTATTATTATTATTATTATTATTATTATTATTATTATTATTATTATTATTATTATTATTATTATTATTATTATTATTATTATTATTATTATTATTATTATTATTATTATTATTATTATTATTATTATTATTATTATTATTATTATTATTATTATTATTATTATTATTATTATTATTATTATTATTATTATTATTATTATTATTATTATTATTATTATTATTATTATTATTATTATTATTATTATTATTATTATTATTATTATTATTATTATTATTATTATTATTATTATTATTATTATTATTATTATTATTATTATTATTATTATTATTATTATTATTATTATTATTATTATTATTATTATTATTATTATTATTATTATTATTATTATTATTATTATTATTATTATTATTATTATTATTATTATTATTATTATTATTATTATTATTATTATTATTATTATTATTATTATTATTATTATTATTATTATTATTATTATTATTATTATTATTATTATTATTATTATTATTATTATTATTATTATTATTATTATTATTATTATTATTATTATTATTATTATTATTATTATTATTATTATTATTATTATTATTATTATTATTATTATTATTATTATTATTATTATTATTATTATTATTATTATTATTATTATTATTATTATTATTATTATTATTATTATTATTATTATTATTATTATTATTATTATTATTATTATTATTATTATTATTATTATTATTATTATTATTATTATTATTATTATTATTATTATTATTATTATTATTATTATTATTATTATTATTATTATTATTATTATTATTATTATTATTATTATTATTATTATTATTATTATTATTATTATTATTATTATTATTATTATTATTATTATTATTATTATTATTATTATTATTATTATTATTATTATTATTATTATTATTATTATTATTATTATTATTATTATTATTATTATTATTATTATTATTATTATTATTATTATTATTATTATTATTATTATTATTATTATTATTATTATTATTATTATTATTATTATTATTATTATTATTATTATTATTATTATTATTATTATTATTATTATTATTATTATTATTATTATTATTATTATTATTATTATTATTATTATTATTATTATTATTATTATTATTATTATTATTATTATTATTATTATTATTATTATTATTATTATTATTATTATTATTATTATTATTATTATTATTATTATTATTATTATTATTATTATTATTATTATTATTATTATTATTATTATTATTATTATTATTATTATTATTATTATTATTATTATTATTATTATTATTATTATTATTATTATTATTATTATTATTATTATTATTATTATTATTATTATTATTATTATTATTATTATTATTATTATTATTATTATTATTATTATTATTATTATTATTATTATTATTATTATTATTATTATTATTATTATTATTATTATTATTATTATTATTATTATTATTATTATTATTATTATTATTATTATTATTATTATTATTATTATTATTATTATTATTATTATTATTATTATTATTATTATTATTATTATTATTATTATTATTATTATTATTATTATTATTATTATTATTATTATTATTATTATTATTATTATTATTATTATTATTATTATTATTATTATTATTATTATTATTATTATTATTATTATTATTATTATTATTATTATTATTATTATTATTATTATTATTATTATTATTATTATTATTATTATTATTATTATTATTATTATTATTATTATTATTATTATTATTATTATTATTATTATTATTATTATTATTATTATTATTATTATTATTATTATTATTATTATTATTATTATTATTATTATTATTATTATTATTATTATTATTATTATTATTATTATTATTATTATTATTATTATTATTATTATTATTATTATTATTATTATTATTATTATTATTATTATTATTATTATTATTATTATTATTATTATTATTATTATTATTATTATTATTATTATTATTATTATTATTATTATTATTATTATTATTATTATTATTATTATTATTATTATTATTATTATTATTATTATTATTATTATTATTATTATTATTATTATTATTATTATTATTATTATTATTATTATTATTATTATTATTATTATTATTATTATTATTATTATTATTATTATTATTATTATTATTATTATTATTATTATTATTATTATTATTATTATTATTATTATTATTATTATTATTATTATTATTATTATTATTATTATTATTATTATTATTATTATTATTATTATTATTATTATTATTATTATTATTATTATTATTATTATTATTATTATTATTATTATTATTATTATTATTATTATTATTATTATTATTATTATTATTATTATTATTATTATTATTATTATTATTATTATTATTATTATTATTATTATTATTATTATTATTATTATTATTATTATTATTATTATTATTATTATTATTATTATTATTATTATTATTATTATTATTATTATTATTATTATTATTATTATTATTATTATTATTATTATTATTATTATTATTATTATTATTATTATTATTATTATTATTATTATTATTATTATTATTATTATTATTATTATTATTATTATTATTATTATTATTATTATTATTATTATTATTATTATTATTATTATTATTATTATTATTATTATTATTATTATTATTATTATTATTATTATTATTATTATTATTATTATTATTATTATTATTATTATTATTATTATTATTATTATTATTATTATTATTATTATTATTATTATTATTATTATTATTATTATTATTATTATTATTATTATTATTATTATTATTATTATTATTATTATTATTATTATTATTATTATTATTATTATTATTATTATTATTATTATTATTATTATTATTATTATTATTATTATTATTATTATTATTATTATTATTATTATTATTATTATTATTATTATTATTATTATTATTATTATTATTATTATTATTATTATTATTATTATTATTATTATTATTATTATTATTATTATTATTATTATTATTATTATTATTATTATTATTATTATTATTATTATTATTATTATTATTATTATTATTATTATTATTATTATTATTATTATTATTATTATTATTATTATTATTATTATTATTATTATTATTATTATTATTATTATTATTATTATTATTATTATTATTATTATTATTATTATTATTATTATTATTATTATTATTATTATTATTATTATTATTATTATTATTATTATTATTATTATTATTATTATTATTATTATTATTATTATTATTATTATTATTATTATTATTATTATTATTATTATTATTATTATTATTATTATTTACTCACGTTCACTAGGAGCGTTTACAGGGAACGGAAACAACTCGTAATTTCATAAACTGGAATCCACCACCGAAAAAGAAGAAAAAACACACACACAAACGTGTGGCAGAGCCAGCTTCGACTGGCACTTCACAAAAGGGCCATGAAGGGCCAATGACTATGAGGAAACCGATGTGGAAGAACACCAACCACTGCAAGAGTGTGGGGAGTACTGCAGCCGTGGAAAGGCTTATACCCACTCAAATTCAGAATAAGGTCAATGGTTGCTGCCATTGAGTAATCAATGATAAACAGTTGTTCGCAAACCGCAAAATGACTTGCAACTATTATTGAAATAGGCGAATACTAGAAAAAAACCATGTTACTCAGACTTCACTGAACACTACTGGTTATACTTAGTGATTTATAATGTTGTGTGAAAACTCCTGTGAATTCTGGGACGGTGAAATCTAAGTTTTGACAGTTTTCCGTTGCCTTCTTAATGGAAATCGCTCCAGACAATACATGAATCTACTTTATGTAAAAGAGCTAACAAGAATGAAATATGGTTATCGCAAAGACATGAGATGCTTATTGACCTTAGTCTTGAAAAGACCAAGGCTGTAGATAGGAAGAAAACAGTCAGCAGAGAGAGAGAGAGAGAGTTCCACAAGCCTACTGTTCTTGGAAAGAAGCTACTGGAATATGAAGCTGTATTACAATGAGGTATGAAAATAGAGAATTCATGGAGACGACTAGACAAACGAGTCAAACGAGCTGGAACAAAAAAGCGGGGAATATATAACATAATTCTGAAGAACACATGCCATAATAGTATTTATAGAAAAGACTGACCCAAGACATATCAGGTCTGTAAGAGAGAGAGAGAGAGAGAGAGGGAGAGAGAGATAAAGAGAGAGAAAGAGTAGAGAAGAAGAAAGGGTAGAGCCAATTAAATTACAGATACATTTCTGCACCTTATCAAAAACCCTCAAATATGACAGAGATTCATCAGCCCAAATATGAAAACAGTACTTCATACATAGTTTGATTGCAGATTTGTAGAGATTGAGAATAGCCTCAGATGTGAGAAAGTGTTTGGAGCGATAGAGAGAACCGACTTTGTTAGAAGCGGAAAGAGCAATGGATCTAATGTATGCACTCCAAGAAAGATTTGATGAGAGAGAAAGACCAAGAAATTTCAGAGTCGATTTCTCCTCAAGAGCAAAGCCATCGAATAGAATCTCAAAAAGATAAGGGGCACACCTACGATTGAAAGACATGAGCTGAGTTTTAGTTGGATTAAATGAAACAAGCCATTTCGTACCCCAATCGACAACTGAACCCAGGTCAACTTCTAGATCAGCTGAATATTTTGACTGTTATCACGACCGATCGCCTTATTTGGATGGGCTTGTCTGTTTATACCTCTATGCCCCAGAGAAGTTTGTACTTTTCATTTCGCAATACGTTCTTGGATTGGTATTTCGGCCATTTGTCAAAACATTCAAAGTTCCAGCGCTAAAATAGTGCCCTGTAGACTGCATCTCTAACCCAGTCGTGTGGCTTTTGTATAATTTTTAGCTTGTTTGCTGCATTCACTTTTTCATCTTTTTGTCTTAGTTTACTGCTTTCCTGGGTCTTGTCTATTTTGGGCTTTGATATGATTTGTTCTGATCGCGTTGTTCTGTGTGCCTGTCAGTAGTGATTCCGGTGCTCTGTTCAACTGTCCTTTTACTAACATCTTAAGGTTTGCTCTTGCGTCTCTTATCTGTCAGTATTATAAAACGCACATGTTGCTGCTTCTTTTTCCATTGTTCTTTGGTATCCTTTTTGTTTCAATTTTCAGTGCTCCTTATATTGCTCATTCTTAACATTGCCTCTAGCAGCAATTATAAAACGTTCTATCGTTTGGGTAATGCATTTTTCGTTGTGTCATTTGTAAAGTCTCCTATACTTACCAGTCTTTTTGTGTTCTTTTTCATTTTACGAAGAGTCCATCAGTACAATATTTCGGGTGTAGTGCATTGTATATATTAATTAGATGCATAGGCCTCTGGTCTAGATATCTGATTTCTTTTTTTTGCGCAGCTTTTGAAGGGTCCAGAATATCTTACTTGCAATAGTGCGCAGGTATTTCTTTCTTTTTATTACGTTTCTATGATATAGTTTGATTTTTAATAGTTTTTTTTTACCATTCTCATGTATTATTTTGCAATCTTCTCTGTAATCTATATTGATTTAGTTAAGTCCGCTTCTAAAACTGTCTGATTATTATTATTAACAACACTTGGAGTTTTCACGCAAGACCATACCTGTAATTCTCACTGATAAAAAACGGTAGTTTGTACTAGTGTGTTAGCGACAGCAAGACTACGCTAATTTATCGTACTCTTCATTCAATTCCATTACCATTAAAATTCACTAAGTATCAGCTGTTTTCATTGATTTATCGCTGATAACACCCGGTGG
The DNA here is from genome assembly GCA_963556195.1 of Sepiola atlantica. Lineage (NCBI taxonomy): Eukaryota > Metazoa > Mollusca > Cephalopoda > Sepiida > Sepiolidae > Sepiola > Sepiola atlantica. Next base: position 19,382,290 of record OY744539.1, read on the forward strand.
TTTTCATTGGAATCTGAATGAAAATAAGCTTCCTCAAATTGTTATTATTATTACTTACACACTATGAGATCTAACACCAGTCATTACCAGTGACCTCTTTTTAGTAAAAACTTGTAGTTTCTCCGAAGACTTGTAATGTAGTGACAACTATATCCCTTCGTATATAACGTTCATCAAATAGTTATGCGTGACGTTTCTTCTTATTATTGTGATATCGTGCTATTCTGTGCGCTGTGGATGTTTGTCGGGGGCGAATCCGGCATATAGGCACAGTTGTGATACGATGTCATACATTGCTACAGAACAGTGTCAGTTAATTGTCTTGAGCCCACGTTGTGAGTAAGATCACCAAGAACTTGTAATGTAATACCTATTTCCGAACAATTGAAGTTACCAATCGTATTAGGCATTAATCATTAATTCTCTAGATGACGAAATCTCTTGATTTCGAGGAAGAGGAATCATTGCAGCTGAAAAATGGTATTTTTGATGAAAATAAGTATATTTTTATAAAAAATATTAAATTAATTTACGTTTTCCCACGCCTTAATCTCGATCGATGATTCCACGTTAGAAAAAATAGAAATTAGCACTTGTTTTTCGCATAGGATTTCCAGAAGTATCTTCTTCCGAAAGTTCGATAAATGATGACTAGAAACATAAAAAATAATTTTACATAGTTTAACTTTATCGCTGATGAATGTCGACATTATCGGACTCGCACACTCATTTCTATAAGGAGCCTTGGCGCAGTGGATATAGTACTAAATAAAATTAAGTTCCAAGTGACAGCCATCTGAAGGTAATTGTGAATTACTGGAGACTTCTCCCAGTCATGGCTGACGGAACGTAGGCATGCTATCCCCGTTCGAAATTCCGTCCATATTCCCGAGTTCGACAGAAATATTTCCGAGTTCGAAAAGATACACCTAAAGATGGCTGGAGGTTACAGCGGTCGAAACATGGTAAGAAATACACTCAAGATGAGAACAGTAGTCCGAATAATCCAAATTACACAAATCATCAATCATCATTTCAAAAATGCAGAAACATATATAAATATATATATATATATATATATATATATATATAGTTATAAATTCTTTCAATTTATATCTCTATAACATTTTATGTGGATACATGAAATAATATATATATATGTATATATATATATATATATATATATATATATATATATATATATATATATATATATACAGATAGGATAAAGAATGGTAAAATGTTCCGACGTAATGGAAAATGAAATAAGGAAAATCAAAATATTAATTAAATACCCATATACGTTTTACCTTTATTATAAGGTTTCATCAGGACGGGAGGTTGAGGAAAAAATTTTAAAAATACAGCAACAAGTACCAAAGTCTTAAAAATAAATGTGAAGAACCGCTCAACAGTTAGAACGCTGAGAAATGTGCTACGGCAGAACCGCCGATAAAAGTTTGAAAAGTGAGCGTCTAGAAGTCAACGGAACAGTACAACCGATAACAATTCGAAAAGTAAGTGGTCAGAAGTCAACGGTGTATATAATGTTCAATAGAACATTGGAAAAATAAATGAGGAAGAAGGGAGGGCAGGTATAAAGAAAGAGAAATAGACAAAATAATAAAAGTAGGGATCGCAGAAGAGAAAAGATATAAATATATATGTATGTGTAATTATCTATCATTGTTTTGCAAAAATTTATGTAATGTATTTATTTGATTATGTAGTTGCTATTCCTAGTAATTCATATAAAATTTGGTTGATGATAAGTAAATTCATATACTTTATATATCAATACATATAAGCTATTTAAATGTATTTTTTATGCATCAATGTGTTTAAATAAGTATGTAATAGTATATATTTAATTAGATAATAGCTAATTTTAATTATTTATATATCATATAAATATTCATAAGTATATTCAAATTTTTTTATCTGTTGCATACTTTCTCGTGGGCCACGGCAGTACGCGTTTCGTGTCTCTCTTCCAGATACGGGCCGTGGCGGTACTGATCTTGTATACTCGTCCCTGAAAGGGTCGTGGCAGTTCACATTTAATACTTGTCATTTTTAAAACATCATAAATCACATAGTTCATGTATTGTTTGCATACCTTTAGTTTCCTCCCTCGCCGTGTAGTGGGTCGTGTCGTCTAGTGGATAAATTCTTTCTTCTTTCCTTCCTGCCGTGAACCACGCTGTCCGTTGTCTGCAACAAAACTCCACGATCGACTCAACAAACACAATCTTTTTACTTTCAATTATTTTTATTACAAGCGTGTGTTATATCAGCTGGGCGTCATTCACTACGTCGAGGGAGAAAGAGAGCTAATCGTCAATTATTTTCTTAACCATCCATAGAGAGGGGGAAAGAGTATCTCTCGCTTGTATTTTCTTAGGTATATATTTCCCTTATCTGTTGTAAATTAAATTTTAACAATCACGTCTCATCGGTTTGCTTCCAAAACCCAGACTAATGAAACTCGCTTCTCACGAAGAACGAGTGACGTCACGGATCCCTCTGTTTCCCACGCAAGGCCTGTGTCGCTATAGAGCCTCTCGGAGGTGCACATTGACCCTTGATCCGGGATCTCGTCACACGGCGACCCTGTCACGTCTGTGATCTCGGACTGTGAGAACAGGCCCCATTCTGCACTCGACTTCTGGTGCACCTCGCGTTAATTAAAACCAACGATTTCCAACGGATACGTCCATTTCCATAGGGCAATTATTCAAAATATCTATTATGGTTATGAGCAAATTTAACGATGTATAATTAATATTGAGTAGATACAAGTTATAATACATTGAATGAGAAGTTGTAGGAAAAACAGGAATAAAGGATAATTTAACTAAGTTAAAGATATTTGTAAGTTAAACGAAATTAGGGTAGATAAAATACGTTTGCTAATTAAAAAAGGAAAGATTATAAAAACCGTTACGCTGTTTGATGGTATTTGAATATGTAATGAGTGCTAATTCCAGACAGATTCTAGAGACGGATTTAATAGTTTATCCCTGTTCAAAATTAAAAGAGAGCTGATGTTGCATTACGTGGGAGAAAAGTGCGTCCAAATAATTGTTATGTCTTATATCTCATGTGTGTTCCCAAAGTCTCTTAATCAATTCCCGTTGAGTTTCACCTATGTGCGTTTGATGACAATTATTACATGGGGTAGTATATATACCAGCGTGAGAAGTGGTTTTATTTCAAGATTGTTTAGTTGTATTTAGTGTCTGTTTAATAGTTTGTGAAGGGGTTTGTATTATCGGGGTTCCAAGTTTATTGAGCGTGTTGCAAATAATTGTGTTATTCAGATGGGTAAAAGTAGATGTTGATTTATGAGAGAAATATTAGGTGTTTGAGTATTTTGTGCGTTGTTTTTAGAGAATATACGTAGGGCTTTTTTCTTAGAATTTAATATGAAGTGTATGGGGTATTGAAGTGTCATAAGAGAGTTAGCAATATATTTGATTTTATCATCTAAGTATTGAGGACTAAAGAACCGGAGATCCCGTAAGAAAAAGCCAATTATCATACCTGTTTTTATTTTGTTGCTATGGTGTGAATAGAAATGTGTCTGTGGGTGCTTTTGCGGTATACTTTAAATGATAGTTTGTTGTTAGCCTTTTTAATGACTGTGTCTAAAAAGGTATCGAATTATTTATTTCTGTTTCATGTGAACTTTGTGGAGGGTTCAACTATGAAACACTTTATAAACCGTTGACTTCTGAACGCTCACTTTTACAAACTTTGATCGGCTGTTCTGCCATAGCACATTACTCGGCGTTCTAACTGCTGTGAGCCTTCACACATTTATGTTTTAGACTTTCATACTTGTTTCTGTATTTTTACCGTTTTTCCCAATCTCACGTTCTGATTAAAGCTTTTAATAAAGGTAAAATGTAGATGGGTATTTAATTAATATTTTGGTTTTCCTTATTTCATTTCCCATATATATATATATATATATATATATATATATATATATAGAGATAGGAGTAGACACATTATTATAAACCATTGTTTCGTAAAGGTATAAACATTTTTTTTGAAAAACCATAACAATGTAACTTGTAGAAAATAAATAAATAACATTTATTTATCTTAAACTGAGCTTTCGAATATAAAATATTCCTCGTCAGAGAGTTTTTTTCTTTTTTTTTTCTTTCGTTTCATAGTCTGGTGGTATTGACTTTGAGGAAGAAAATCCGTGTCTTGGGCGCGGTTAAGCCATTTTTGAATACGTAGATAGGAGTAGACACATTATTATAAACCATTGTTTCGTAAAGGTATAAACATTTTTTTTGAAAAACCATAACAATGTAATTTGTAGAAAATAAATAAATAACATTTATTTATCTTAAACTGAGCTTTCGAATATAAAATATTCCTCGTCAGAAAGTTTTTTTCTTTTTTTTTTCTTTCGTTTCATAGTCTGGTGGTATTGACTTTGAGGAAGAAAATCCGTGTCTTGGGCGCGGTTAAGCCATTTTTGAATACGTAGATAGGAGTAGACACATTATTATAAACCATTGTTTCGTAAAGGTATAAACATTTTTTTTGAAAAACCATAACAATGTAATTTGTAGAAAATAAATAAATAACATTTATTTATATATATATATATATTTATAAATATATATATATATATATATTTATAAATAAATAACATTTATTTATATATATATATATATATATATATATATATATATATATATATATATATATCCAGCCTAATTTTGATCCTTTTTAATCAGATTTTACAAAGTCACTTTTCCTTGATGCAAACAATGTAATCCGAGCTGAATATGCGACACAACGGGTAACATTTTTCTCGTTCATTATTAAATGTACACGTACAAGCCATTAGTGTATTACTTCTGACTCACCCTACATATGAGAAAAAAAATGATGAATGTTTAAAGTTTTAAAAAACTGACGACTGTGGCCTTGGGATCGGCCAACGTGATAAAATACCTCTACTATCAACACATGAAAACGTGTGAACACGGAAACCCTTGACTTTGGTTGATAAGACGGTTGCAATGAACCTCATCTCCACTGGAGAGACCGTCTTTGTTGAGAACTGGGAGTGACTCGTTTTGTCGCACACTAATTCTTCACCACACAAACCAGCCAATGGCATGCGGCATCCTTTAACACCCATTACCTAAGCTCCGTTCATGTTTTCGGCAACCTCTGCATACTAGAAAAAAAAATCGGACTGCCACTTATCAACACCTCAAGATAAGTACAGCCATCTGCATGGTTCTTGAATTATCAAGTTGTACGATGAGAGTTGATCCCGATACCGCTGTGGATAGCGTCATAGTCTAGATTAACAGTGTGATCACGTTGTTATCTTAACGTAATCGGTTTCTTTTTGGGGTGTCAGATTCATTACAAACGAATTTTGTTGATTGGATACAACCGAGTTTTTTTTTTTCATATTGTTGTAATCTAAATTTTCAAATTCTTTAGATTAGTATTGTAAATTTAGATATTTTGGATTATTCAGAGTGCTATTCTGGCCATGGTGCTTATATTCACACGATTTCGACTTATGTAATCACCGCTCTACTTCAGGTGCATATACGGTACAATCACGTTGACACACCGGTACCCGTTAGATCACCGAAGTTAAGCGACGTCGAGCCTGGCCAGTATTAAATGGGTGACCATTTGGGACTACCAGGTGCTGTATGTGCTCTCTGTTTATCTGTTGAACTGCTTGCCATTGGAATCAAGCAGTGCCGACTCAGGAGAGGTGTTGTTAGAGATTGCGCAACCCTTGCTTCATAATTACACGCGCAGCCAGCCCCTTATAGGGGTATCCATAGTCTCTCTAGACTGAACGGAGGGCTTATTTACTTCAGGTGCATCTTTTCCAACTTGAGAACCTAACAGTCACATTCTGTAATTTTTACGGAATTTCGAGCTAAACGCTCTATCTAATCAACGCGGGTAGATTGTTCTCATTCCGAAAGCCATAACTAGTAGAAGTATTAAATATTCCTCTATTATTAATTATTATCACTTATAATAAGGATTAAACTTTCAACCCACAGAAAATGATTTTTAAGCATCACTTTCATCAATTAGGACATGGGATGATGTGGACGATTCTCGTATGAATTCCGGGAGCATTAATCGTAATCTTGTCTAAAATAGTAAGTAAAGTGGTCAACCATAGTCGAGAACGACCCGAAGGCTCCCTTTTCATTAGGTGATACACCGAGATGTAGGGGAGGGTGGCACTACTTTCCCAGGATTATTCTACTTACCTTTGATTCTTACCGTATAATACTGAGTGTTTCGTAATGAGGCATGGATCATTTAAAAGGTATGACACGAATAAAGATTGAACCCTTGTCTCCCGTTCTGGTCTAGAAGTGTAATATTACTACTTATTACCTTATAATATTAGTATTGTACTAGTATCAGTATACTTACTAGTTTTCTGATCTATTATGTATAATCATTGTTTTCTGTTATTGTGATTTGTTAAATTGTATTAAATCTATCTTTGAAATAAAAACACAGCCAAGATAAATTACCAAACATAATAATAATAAAGTTAGAAAAATCCTGCGATTAGTAGATTCAACAGATTCAACAGAGTGCAGCTGAGGGCGGCCCCAAAACTAAGTAAATACTTTGGACTTACAGAGCTGAAGGTATTTGGAAAATTATTACTACGGTAAATTCAATGGATAACATCACGCAACAAGTCCTAACTAATAAAACAGAAACTTTTAGGAAAATTTCTACTTTATTCATCAACATAGTCTCCTTCTTGGGTGATACACTTCTTTTTCTTTCGTGTGAATCAGATGTTCTGGTGTTGGCATTAGTTTCCCCGATGTTTTTCTAGTTAGAACTCTTTCTAGAAAGACATTGAGTACTTACGGGATGGATCAGAAGAAGGTTGCTAACATTCCTAAATGAAAGTGGCACTGTGGAACCGACGTGATTCGAACTTGGAACACCCAGGTCTTAAGTCCGTGTTGATATCCACTTAACCAACGTCACCTCCCGGATTATACACTGATTATAACGCTTCTCTAACAATTCGATGTCGTTTTGTCTAGAATAGTTTATCTTTGACCATAAAATACTCCTCAGTTTCCAATACCACTTCTTCATTGAAACATTCTTTTGATGAGTGCAAAAAGGCAGAAGTATTTAATTTTTTGTACATTATACCATTTTCTTGGGAGAGGGCGCCGAAACCATACCACACACACCACAAATGAAACATACGCAGAAATGTTTAACTGATGCTAATATTTATCGCTTATACCCGTCCTGTGACGGATATTCTACAAATGTTTTGCGGTACAAAATTCATATATGCTTTCGAAAATGGTTCGCGGAAAAACTCTCTAGTGCTTTTCCGACTATCACTTCATCATGAGAAACCGATAGCATAAATCAATCAATAATATTAGCGAAAATAAAGAGCTAAGGGGGAAAGTCAAGTATTCCTGGCACTTAAATTTCCCCCTTAGCTCTTTATTTTTTCTAATATTATTGATAGATTTATATTATTGGTTTCTGCTGACGAGATGATAGTCGCAAGAGCTCTAAAGAGTTTTTCCACGAATCATTTTCAAAAGCATATATATATATATATATATATATATATATATATATATATATATATATATATATAAGTAAGGAAATCAGCATCTTTGAAGCATGGATTAGAATGTATTAAAGTGAAATATTTTGAAAATACACAAACGTGCAATTTTAAATGAAAAATTCATTTATTTAATTTTTTTCGCGAGCTTTTGTTGTAGTACAACCTTGTCAGGCGAGACTGTTTTATAGTTTTTTCTTTTTTTCTTCTTTTCTTCCTCCTCATTTGATGGTATATACCCTGAGGGGTCGAATAAACGTCAAGTTCTTAAGACGCTATACGTTTCGTTCTGGCGATGTCATGCGCAGATTGACGCTTTTTTTAAAGTAAGGAAATCAACATCTTTGAAGCACGGATTAGAATGTATTAAAGAGAAATATTTTGAAAATACACCATCCGTGCAATTTTAAATGAAAAATTCATTTATTTAATTTTATTTTTCGCGTGCTTTCGTTTTAGTACAACCATGTCAGGCGAGACTGTCTTGTAGTTTTTTTCTTTTTTTCTTCTTTTCTTCCTTCTCATTTTGATGGTATTAACCCTGAGTGGTCGAATAGAGGTCAAGTTCTTAAGACTTTCCGACCCGCATCCACGATCGCGTAGACCAACAAGCCTCACTTCTAGATCTTTTCTTGACCTCAATGGCCGAGGCATGTGTGACGAAAGCTCATAGCCCACTCGGGAATGCTGATCACATAGTGCTAATGATACATATCGCCCTAAAAAGTCGTCCAAAAGCTGATGAACCGTTGCTCAAAACAACAAGATACTACGAGCAGGCTGATTTTGAGTCAATCTAAGATAACATCAGTGATGCCCCATGGAGGGAAACCTTCTAACTCCCTGCTGACCATTGTGCAAATGAATTAACTGAATGGGTCAAAGCAGGAATTGAAACCTATGTCCCCATGCGAACATTCTTTAGCAAGCCCCATTCTCCCCAATCGTTCACCTCGGAATGTGCAGCTGCCATTGCTGAGAGGCAACAATCATTCCGTACATTCGGCCGCCATAAGTCAGCTACCAATAGACATAGGTTTATAGAGTCAAGAAATAATTGTTAGGCCGTGATAGGCGAAGCGAACAGAAGGTATAATGATTTAACAAAAAAACGCATTCAGTCACAGAAACAAGGTACTCGTGATTTCTGGAAAATCTATAATAGTGTAGTGAATAATCGTCAATCAACAATTCCCCCACTATCAAACCACAATGATGTCGTTTGCACGGCCACTGATAAGGCTGAACTACTTGCCCAGCGCTTCGCTTCTAATTCCACCTTGGACTCAAAAAACAACCCCCTCCCTCAAATTCCCATTGCGGACCGCAATCACACTTGATAACCTGGTCATCACCCCATCCCAGGTCAGAGACATCATAAAAAACTTTGACACCTCCAAAGCTTGTAGGCTTGATCTTGAACCTTTAATAGTAATTAAAAAATGCTCTACTAAACTGGCCCCTGTCCTCCCCAAACTCTACAATAAATGCTTAGCCGAATCTTGCTTTCCCGATAGCTGGAAAATCGCCTCTGTGGTACCAGTCTATAAGAATTCTGGGAATAGAACCAACCATCAGAATTACCGCCCAATAAGTCTACTGCCGATCTTTGCTAAAATCTTTGAATCCTTAATCAATCTAGCGTTAGTACGGCACTTAGTTAATGCTAAACTTCTTTCTGACTGCCAGTATGGATTTAGACAAGCACGATCTACTGCAGACATCCAAACGGTCATCTGAGAACGCATGTATCATACCCTCGACAAGGCAGGTGAAGCTATGGCAGTAGCGCTTGATATATCTAAGGCCTTTGACAAGGTATGGCATAAAGGGCTTCTCCTGTAACAACGTTCATACGGTATTACTGGGAAATTACATAATATAATTAGATCCGTCCTAACCAAAAGAAAAATCCAGGTTGTCCTCGATGGCCGTTCATCTAAGCAACATGACATCAATGCTGGTGTACCCTATTAAATCTATCATTTGGACCTTTATTGTTCCTGATCTATATAATCGATCTTTCTGATAACAAAGATTATGAGATTAGATTATTTGCTGACGACACCACGCTTTACTCTCGCCATGTTGACATAACAGACGCGATCATATCCGAGGCAATGGCTGAATCTTTCGAAAATGACCTCCAGACTGTAGTGGATTGGGGTCATAAATGGTTGGTAACTTTTAATGCCGCAAAGACAAAGCTCCTTTCCTTCAACAACTACAAGAAGCCTCTCCAACCACCGATTGTCATGGCAAATAACACCCTACCTGAGAGTTCATCATTCAAACTCTTCGGTCTAACCTTCACAGCTAACATGAATTGGAACAAATACATTGAAGACATTGCCAAGGCTGCCGCAGAGAAGGTTGGCTCCCTTTACCGTGCTAGCAAACTCCCCACACCTTACATAATCCTCTACCTCTACAAAGCCACCATCCGCCCATGCATGGAGTATTGTTGTCACATCTGGGCTGGGGCATCATCTACTACTCTCTCCCTCCTTGACAAGATCCAAAAAAGAGTCGCCAACCTAATAGGTCCCGCACTGTCAACCAAGCTCCAGTCTCTGTCCCATCGCCGCAATGTAGCACCATTATGCTTGCTCTACAAATACTTCAATGGATTATGCTCCGATGAATTGGATACTCCGGTGCCCCTCGACGTAAATTCACTAGACCAACTCGACAGTGGGCTAAATCCCATCCATTCACTGTGGAGGTCCCCAGATGCCGGAGAGCCTTCTATTCAAATAGATCTTTTTCTCGTGCGGCTGGCCTCTGGAACTCCCTCCCTGCCCCTGTTTCCCCGACAGTACTGACATGCAGAAATTTAAAATTAATGTAAACAGATATCTCGCTGCACAAACTCCAGCTTAGGTTGATCCCCCAACCTTCTTCCCTTTTCTTTTGTCTCTGTAGCCCCCTACGTCTACATTGGTGGCGTGCCTTATTTGGGGGCAGCTACGTTAAAAAAAATTTTTAAAAGACGCTATAAGTTTAGTCCTGGCGATTTTTTTTTAAGTAAGGAAATCAGCATCTTTGAAGCACGGATTAGAATGTATTAAAGTGAAATATTTTAAAAATCAACAATCGTGCAATTTTAAATGAAAAAGTCATTTATTATTATTTTTTTCGCGAGCTTTCGTTGTAGAACAATCTTGTCAGGCGAGACTGTCTTATAGTTTTTTTCTTTTGTTCTACTTTTATTCCCCCTCATTTTGATGGTATTAACCCTGAGGGGTCGAATAGACATCAAGTTCTTAAGACGCTATAAGTTTACTCGTCATTTTGATGGTATGTGTGTGTGTGAGGGCAAAAAGCCCGAAACGATATCGTCTGTAGATAAAACACTTTAATTGTATATATATATATATATATATATATATATATATATATATATATATATATATATATATATATATATATATATATATATATATATATATATATATATACGAGGCCTGTCTAAACGTATCCGACTATAGGCCAGAAGAAAATATTTCAAATTAGGCCCAAATCCACTGCTGGAAACACATCTGGAAGTCTTTTTTTGGAAATGGTGTATATCTTCGCCGTCGCGTTCTGCATTATCACTTTTTTCGCACCCTCTCAACAACAGCTGCACTTCGAGCAGTTTGGGGCCTGCCAGAACGCTGGTCACTCTCCCCCATTTTTGAATTGGTTAAACCACACCTTAATTTTGTTTACACCTAACGTACTTTTTCCAAGCATCTGCTGAATCGAAAACCTTTTCTTTGCCAACAGAAGGATTTCGTAAAGTTTTTGATTCTCTTTGAAGAAAGTTAGTTGGCCCTTTTTTACCCTTCAAAATTCTGTATTTTTAACGTTTTTATTCGATTGATTAAATTAAATTTAAACGCTAATTCTAATTTGTAGTTAATTTTCCCATTCTTGCTCTTTCTTGTGAATTTAATTTTACACTTTGTATTCCAACGATTTCTCCTGATGAGATGTTGAACGAAAAAGTTTTCGAAACCAAATACCCGGAGACTAAAATTCCGCTTTTATTTAAAACAATATATATATATATATATATATATATATATATATATATATATATATATATATATATATATATATATATATATATACATATACATGTACATGTACATGTACATATACATATACATATATATATATATATATATATATATATATATATATATACATATATATATATATATATATATACATATATATATATATATATATATACATATATATATATATATATATATACATATATATATATATATATATATATATATATATATATATATATATATATATATATATATATATATATATACATGATGGACTCTCCCGTCGATTTCGACGTATGAGTGCCCCGCCAGGGGCTGCCCGCGCGTGAATTTGTAATTGCAAGGGTTGCGCAATCACCAACAACCGCTCTCCTGAGTCGGCATTGCTTGATTCCAATGGCAAGTAGTAATACAAGACGACTGGGGACAATGCCGATATATATATATATATATATATATATATATATATATATATATATATATATATATATATATATATATCATTCCTTCACTTATAGAAGTTGAATCCCTGTATGTCTTGCCGCCTTTAAAATGTGTTAAAATTATCATTGTTTATAAACTTGTTCAGAACTTGCTTATCGGTTATCGACGTTCGATTGGGGTTGAAAAATACTTGTAATCCAGGGTTTCGAATCGTGTGACCGGTAGTGAATAGTCGTACTTCTATGCTGATGAGTCTTGATTGAAAAGAGACGAAACGTATACGTCCATAGATAAATAAACAATAACAAATATGTATATATATGCTTCCTGCTTCCTGGTATCACAGCTCTTCAATTTTGTAAGATATGCGAGTTCTGTAAGCTGAGATAAAAACTCGGTGGCATTTTAAGTGAAAAGAGCACTTCCAGCTTTTGAAATGGTTCAAATCATTTGGGGGCAGAATCAGAGTCAATATACTCGGCTCAAATAAGAACGTATGTCTGTAAGTACCGATTGAGCAACCGAGACAAGTAGAATTACCAACGTTACTAACTACATAGATGTATAACGGTAGCTTAGAGTTATTCTTTTCTTCTTCACTCGCTTTACTTTCTCCGTCTCTTTATCTTCCTCGACCTCTGTTTTTCTTTCATGGTGAATACTCATGTAATAAATCCTCATTAAATTTACCAGATATCAATGGAGACAGTGGAAGTGAGACGGTAAAAGATCCCTCCTTACACTCTGTAAAACTAATCTAAACGTACAATATCGATCAGGACTTTATATGAAAACCGATTGAAAATACAATTGTTGTTGTTTAACAACACAGACAAATATGTGCCTTATATGACTGATGATAGAGATTTGATTGTTTATCTTGCAGTAACAAAAATCTATAGATAACAGAATTACAGTGAGGAAATCGTCTTTACTTTATATAATCAATAATACCTATTATTTATCTATATTATAAACAGAAACTCTTAGTGTTCGTTGTTGAACACCACAAGGCAATACACTCCCGAGTATGGTTCAGTAATGGCCACACTTTAATTTAATTTCAATCTAGTCTCACAGCGAACTCTCATAACGAGAAAGTTAAATAAAGATCAACTATGATACCTATTGAGGTGTATGTATTAAATAAGTACTTTTTATTTATGTCTTAAAAGAATCCCAGACTACTTGATTCCGATTTTATTACTTACCATTTTTGGCGCCAAGTAATTGCATTTCATAGCAGATTGCCAGGCAGTTTAGAAAGAGTTCGTTACCGAAACTCATTGCGGCGCGAAAGGAATGTACAAAATAACTTGAACTTTAATTAATTTTACAATTGTATTTTATTCTCTCTCTCTCTCTTTCTCTCTCTCTCTCTTTCTCTCTCTCTCTACATTCGGAACCTTCAATTTCCTTAATGCTAATTATAACCTTTAGAATTGTAATAATTAACAAATGAATATTTCTGATTTTATTTACGTTTTATTGGTAATATTATTATCATTAGTCAATATGTAATGGCCGCTCTCCAAACATTGCAATCATTGAAATCATGACGTCCATATTGAAAGAATACATACGTGCCAATCGAAGTAATTACAAAATTGCCCAGGCTGCTGTGAAATGTAATTCAATCTAATGAGCTAAATTAGTATGATTTTCTAAGACATACAAATTAGTAGCTTAATTATAATTGGAGACGGTCGGGTAGCAATGATCTTTGTTTTTAAATGGTGCTTCTGTAACATTAATTTTTCAAGCCCCTGCATAATCTAAAAATCGCCTGTCACCTCGTATATAAAGTACAGGCAGTCTCTTCTCTGGGTTTTTTTTTGCGTAAATAGCCTTTTTCACTCTGTTTTGCAATTTAATTATGGGAAAAAATCGGTGGGTGGTCTTACAAAAAGAATAAAATGTATTTATGATCGATTTAATCGATTATATACAATATCCGGATTAATATCTTCGTTTTGCTTGGTAATATTTTAGAGATATTAGAGGTGATTTTCACTCACTAAGGATGTATTTAGTAGTACTACGTCTCAACTATGAACAAATTTTATTTAATACAATAATTATATTTCGTTTGCTCCGGTTTTGGGTTCGACGTTTTCTCTTATGTGCGTTTTCATTGACTAATGTCGATTATTTTTCATAGTTTCGATTAACGGTTTCGTTTCTTAGATGAAGAAACTGTAGACAACTGTAGACGTTGATTGAATATTTACATGAATAATATTGCCTGTATACTGTAAGTTTGAAGTTTATAAATTAAGTTTATTAATTCTTTTTCTCTCGCTCCCCCTTTTGTTTAAGGGGTTCATCGAGTGAAGGTGAGGGAAATTTTCCCTCACTTTAGTCGCTACTTCCACTAGAAAAATAAACTTAAACATTACGGTTTTCCTATTTCAATCACTTGAATTATTTATAGTCAGTTTCGCCTTGGTTTATAGTTAATTAATAATAGTGAAATTTAAGTTTAAAAATCGTACGATTTGATCCTTTAATTATTTTATTTTTAAATGAATAAAGATGAAAGAGTTACCTTTGAATACTGCAGTATCGCTGTTTCAATTTAGAATAAAAGACAGAAAGGTCAAAACAAAAATAAAAACGTAAGAATACACCAACGAACTTCGGATCGGGACAGCTAGTATATCGTAATCAAAGCTAAATTTCCCGTCCTACGGTTTATAACTTCTATTCTAGATTTAGGTAGTATTTAAGTCTAAACGATAATTCAGCCGGTATATGACAAATTTATTGGTGTTTAATGTTGTACAGTTTTAGACACCATTTTCTAAAAAAAAAAATCTGTAGATTACAGCGGTTAATTCGCCGATGGCACAACCGCTATTTCAGACTTAAGCATGACAGACCAATGAAAATGTTATTTCCAACTTTACCGTAATAGACGAACAATAAGGCTATTTCAAACTTAAAACAGAATAGATCAGCGAAAATGTTATTCTAGATTTTACCGTGATAGGCCAATGAAAAATTTAATTTCAGACTTTACCGTGATAGAAAAATGAAAAAGCTATTTCAAATTTAAAACAGGATAGACCAACGAGAATATTATTTTAGACTTTAGCATGATAAAAAAACGAAAAGGCTATTTAAACATTAAGCATGCAAGATCAACGAAAATTTAATTTCAGACCTTACCGTGATAGGACAATGAAAATGCTATTTCAATCTTCCAACATTATAGACCATCGAAAAGGCTATTTAGAACTCAAGCATGACAGACCAACGAAAATATCATTTCAGAATTTAGCGTGATAGAACAATGAAAATGCTATTTACAACTTTTAACTGGATAGACCCACGAAAATATTATTTCAAACTTTATTGTGATATAACAATAAAAACGCTATTTCAAACTTCAGCATGATTGACCAACTTAAATCTGATTTGAAACTTTAGCGTGATAGATTAACGAAAAGGCTATATATATTTTTTAACATGGTTCACCACAAACAAGGCAGGCCGCCACTGTAGACGTAAGGGGCTACTGAGAAGAAAGAAAAGGGAAAAGTTGGGGGAGGGGTCAACCTAAATTGGGATCTGTACAGCGAGATATCTGTTTACATTAGTTTTAAATTTCTGCATGTCAGTACTTTCAAGGAAACAGGGAACAGGGAGGGAGTTCCAGAGACCAGCAGCACGAAGAAAGAAGGCTCTCCGGCATCTGGGGACCTCCACAGTGTATGAATGAGATTTAGTTGATTGTCGAGTTAGTCTAGTGAATTTACGTCGAGGGGGTACCAGAGTAGCCAATTCATCGGAGCATAATCCATTGAAGTATTTGTAAAACAAACATAAGGATGCTACATTGCGGCGATGGGACATAGACTGGATCTTGGTTGACAGTGAGGGACCTATTAGGTTGGCGACTCTTTTTTGGACCTTGTCAAGGAGGGAGAGAGAAGTAGATGATGAGCCAGCCCAGATGTGGCAACAATACTCCATGCATGGGCGGATGGTGGCTTTGTAGAGATACAGGACAATGTGAGGTGTGAGCAGTTTACTAGCACGGTAGAGGGAGCCAACCTTCTTTGCAGCAGCCTTGGTAATGTCTTCGATGCATTTGTTCCAATTCATATTATCTGTGAAGGTTAGGCCGAGGAGTTTGAATGATAAACTCTCAGGTAGGGTGTTATTTGCCATGGCAATCGGTGGTTAGAGAAGCTTTTTGTAGTTGTTGAAGGAAAGGAGCTTTGTCTTTGCGGCATTAAAAGTTACCAACCATTTATGACCCCAATCCACTACAGTCTGGAGGTCATTTTCTAAAGATTCAGCCATTGCCTCGGATATGATCGCGTCTGTTATGCCAACATGGCGAGAGTAAAGCGTGGTGTCGTCAGCAAATAAACCGATCTCAGACTCTATGTCATCAGGGAAGTCGTTTATATAGATCAGGAACAACAAAGGTCCAATGATAGATCCCTGGGGTACACCAGCAGTTATGACATGTTGCTTAGATGAACGGCCATCGAGGACAACCTGGATATTTCTTTTGGTTAGGAAGAATCTAATTATATTAAGTAGTTACCCAGTAATACCATATGAGCGTATTTTCAGGAGAAGCCCTTAATCAAAGGCCTTGGATATATCAAGCACTACGGCCTTAGCTTCACCTGCCTTGTCGATTGTATGATACATGCGTTCAGAGATGACTGTAAGGATGTCTGCAGTAGATCGTGCTTGTCTAAATCCATACTGGCGGTCAAATAGAAGTTTAGCATTAACTAAGTGCCGTACTATCGCTAGATTGATTAAGGATTCAAAGATTTTAGCAAATATCGGCAGTAGACTGATTCTGATGGTAATTCTGATGGTCGGTTCTATTCCAAGAACTCTTGTAGACTGGTACCACAGAGGCAATTTTCCAGCTATCGGGGAAGCAAGATTTAGCTTGTCATTTATTGTAGAGTTGGGAGAGGACAGGGGCCAGTTCAGCAGAACATTTCTTTATTACTATTACAGGTATAAGATCAGGCTCACAAGCTTTATATGTGTCAAGGTTTTTTATGGTGTCTCTGCCCTGGGATGGGGAGATGACCAGGTTATCAAGTGTGACTTCGGTCTGCAAATGGAATTCAGGGAGGGTGGTTATCTGAGTCTAAAGTAGAGTTAGAAGCGAAACGCTTGGCAAGTAGTTCAGCCTTATCAGTGGCCGTACAAACGACATCATTGTGGTGTGATAGTGGGGGAATCGTTGATTGACCATTATTCACTACACTATTATAGATTTTCCAGAAATCACGAGTACCTAGTTTCTGAGACTGGATACGTTTTTTTGTTAACTCATTATACCCTCTCTTCGCTTCGCCTATCCCGGATTTGCAATTATTTCTTGACTCTATGAATTCATGTCTATTAGTATGGCGGCCGAATTTACGGAATGATTGTTGCCTCTCAGAAATGGCAGCTGCACATTCTGAAGTGAATAATTGAGGAGAGTGGGGCTTGCTAAATAATTTTCGCATGGGGACATAGGCTTCAATGCCTGCTTTGACCCATTCAGTTAATTCATTTGCACACCGGTTGGCAGATAGTGAGAAGGTTTCCTTCCATAAGGCGTCACTGATGTGATCTCTGATTGACTCGAAATCAGCCTGCTCGTAGTATCCTGTTGCTTTAACAACGGGTCATCAGCTTTTGGATGACTTTTTAGGGTGATATATATCATTAGCACAATGTGATCAGCATTCCCGAGTTGGCTATGAGCTTTCGTCACACAAGCCTCGGGCATTAAGGTCAAGAAGAGGTCTAGAAGTGAGACTTGCTGGTCTACTCGATCGGAGATGCGGGTCGAATAATCGACAGTCTGATAGAGGGAGTGAGCTAAGGAGAAATTATACGTAGAGTTAAGGCTGCGTCAGTAAGGCTGGAGAATCCCAACCAGTCGCGGTGGTGTGCATTAAAATCCCTAAATACATGTATCTGGGCATTCGAGTTAATTAAAAGTGCTCTATCTATGCTTTCAGAGACAGAGTTGAGCAGAGTACAGTTCTGGGTCGACGGGGAGCGGTATAAGAAATAAAAGTAACTGACGCTGTGATGTAAAGTCAATCTAAAGCACATGTAATCTTGCTCATCTGATTCTAACCTATGTTCTCTACTCAGGGGAGGGTGTTCCGAACATAAACTCAAAGCCCGTGCATATGTTTGTCAGAGTCTTTGCGGTAGAGTGGGAGGTAGTCAGTCATGTCAAAGTGGTGAGACAAGATTGAGGATTGAAGGTTAGTTTAACTTAGAGCTAGGATATCCGGAGAGTTAGTCAGGAGAAATGTTTCTACGTCGTTGATGTTGGTTCTAAGTCCCCGGATATTTGGGAATGCGAGTTTTTTGTTGGGTGTCTGGTTTAGGTTTTTTAAAAAAAATTTTGTAATGACATGTTTGTTTTGATCATAGAGTGGGTTGGCCAAGGTGGGTCTTTGTTTGGTGCCAATAAGCTCACACAACCAGTCCATTAGTCACGACCTGATCCATGGGGGTTGTGGCCTCGGGAAAGCCCACCGGAGATAATTAAAGGGCCCCTTTTTCATGCGCGACATGGCACATAAAACTACTCACGGTATTATACAAGTGATGATGAAGAAGCCGTTCTTAGCGCTACCCAAGAGTTTGTGCTCCTTCCTGTCAGTCGGAAACAGCAGCCAGACAAGCTGTCTAACCTGTACCCTCAACCTCTCGGAACAAGAGAGACCCAGACTGGTCATGTAAGACTTAGTGACGAAAAAGCTTTCCCCAAGTTGCCCAAATAGAGAGAAAGAGAACGGCGTTCATTGTCCTAGTAAGGAAACAAGGCTAGGCACTGAGT
This sequence comes from Sepiola atlantica, assembly GCA_963556195.1. Classification (NCBI taxonomy): domain Eukaryota; kingdom Metazoa; phylum Mollusca; class Cephalopoda; order Sepiida; family Sepiolidae; genus Sepiola; species Sepiola atlantica. The sequence continues at coordinate 19,401,293 of OY744539.1, forward strand.
GTTCAGAGGCGTCCCAGCGGTGGTACCTCTGCGCCTGGCTAATAGACAAAGAAGGAGTGCAAGGGCCGGCGATAGGCAGAACCTATCTACTCCTTAAGCAATTGTAGGTTTGCAAACCGGATATTTTGTTCGAGATTCCAACTCTAGGAAGGTTGTCGATGAGGACTAAGGAGGCCTCCCTCCCCAACGGTTTATTGTCACGGCGTAGATAATTGGTAGAAAGGTTTTGTTGTGAGAGATTTCCTTCTCTTAGATATAGTCTTACAAGGTCTTACGGGTCCAAAACTCCGGGTGGGGTAAAATAGCCTGCGCCCACGTACTAGTCGGGTATTTCCTAGCCCCCGCAGGTTAAAAAAAAGACTTCAATATATATATATATATATATATATATATATATATATATATATATATATATATATATACATTCATATGTAGATAGAATAAGTTCATTGTATACTAAAGAGAGAACAGAAAGTTGGAGATAGGTTTCCCTCTCGCAAGTAAGGATAAATAAGAGAAATAAGAAAAATAGGCAAAACTTCAGGTCAGCATGAGATTTCAAGAATTTCTTTAGTGGGAACTCAATAGACAGGCAATAAGACAGTATATATCAATAACTAAACACATTTAAGTCAAACACAGAATTAAGTAGATTCATATGAAACATTAACATGTGGAGATAATGGTATGTGAGTCGTCAGGAATATGGAAACAAAATTGAAGAAAACACAGGGTAAATACAAGTAAGTTTGATAGCATTGTTTGAAATTAGTAAAAATGCCAAATACATTTAAGATAGTATAAGAACAGAAAACTCAACTGAAAACTTTGGGAAGTCTTTCATTCTGACAGCCATGGTCTACTTTGCAAATGACCCTTTCAACAAAATCATATCGTGTACATCTAAGGAATGGTGCAGGGAGCTTTTGAAGGGGTGTTTGAACTTTATTCTTCTAACATGTTAGGCTATCCATTTTTCCATATATTTTCAACATTTAGCTAGAAGAACATCGAGATTTACAGCCAGTTGAGGGACACTAGTTTACTAATAATGAGATTAGACGTTAGAAAAGATAGAGTTAGTTGAAGCTCAAAATAAAAAGGAAAAATGAAAGAGAAAAATAAAAATAAAAAAAATAAATAAAAAATAAATAAAGAAAAGAAAAAAGTTTAACACAGGGTAAATACAAGTAAGTTTGGTAGCATTGTTTGAAATTAGTAAAAATGTCAAATACATTTAAGATAGTAAACGAACAGAAAACTCAACTGAAAACTTTGGGAAGTTTTTCATTCTGGCATCCATGTGGTTGGCATAAATTAAAGATACAGCAATATATATATATATATATATATATATATATATATATATTTACATATATATATATATACAGGGTGGGCCAAAATAAGGGTCCTATCTTTAAATTTGAATAACTTGAATTTGAATAACTTCCACAAAATAAAAGTTAAACTCACCAAACTTTATGTGTGTGTAGACTGACCCTTCCAAGATTTTTTGAAATAAACAAAACAAATTTTAGCCGAAAAACACTTCTTAAAACTTACAAAAACTAAAGTATTGTTTTTTACACTGTTTTGAGTTTTTTAAGCAAAAATAATGTTTTCTAAATGAGGGTACGTTCCTTAGGGCTAATACGGCCCATGCTTGCTTCGGAAGGGGTCCTTTACTTATTCTAAAAAAAAAAATTTTTTTAAATCAATAAATAAAAAAGTTATGAATTTTTAAAAATAGGACCCTTATTTTTGCCCACCCTGTATATATATATATATAAAGATGCATCGATATTTTTTGAATTTTTCACAAACGAGACAGCAATTCTATCACAATATAAAAACGTTAACAGCTCCAAAAAGCCAGAGTATGAGACGTAGTGGCCGTCATTCATGTGTTGTTAATAAAGTATGTTTTCACTCACAACAATAACAACTGCTACAATTACATTCCCTCTCTTAAGAAGAACCCCTACCAAGAATGATAGTGTCTCTGTCCAACAAGGGCGGATAACGCGTATAGAAAAACTTAATATAAAATGTTTTTAAATAAGAGATCAATTAATGAGATGCGTCCATTCAATCTGCGCGTTTAGCGATGGAAATGCTAGTGTTAATGATGTACATCTTACCAGTGACCTCTTTCTACTAGACTAAAAACAAAGCTGTAAGCAAAAAATAGTGTTTATCAATAATATAGATTTCGTTTCTTTTTCAAAAACTCATGAAACATAGACGTACAAACAAAACAAAAACATAGGAATTAAATGATATAGAATTGTTCTTTTTCAGAGACTCATGACATATAGACCTACAAACAAAACAAACATATTGTAGTTTACTTATTTATTGTTTGTTTACAAAGAACCTTTACATATAGACGTCAACACAACAACAAACATAATAATTTACTAACATAACTCTTTTTTTCAAAAGTTCATGTCACATAGACATAAAACAAAACAAAATGTAATAATTTCACGATACTAAATGTGTTTTTGTAAACATTTATTACGAATAGAACTCGAAACAAAAGAAGAAAAAAAACATATTGTAATTTTCCTATATAAATTATGTTTTCTGAAAAGCTCATGATACGTAGAGATACAATCAAAACCAAACTATTATAATTTAATAATATAGATTTTTTCAAAACTCATAAAACATACACAAAGGAATATTGAAATGTGATGATATGGGTTTTTCAAAAACTCATGACACAAGATAGAAATAAAACATTATCATAATTGAATGATATAGATCTAGTTTTTTTTTTCAAAAAATCATGAGACATAGATATACAAGAAAGAAAATCGAAATTGAATGATATTTTTTTATTTTAACTCATAATAAATAAACATATTACTGAATATTAATAATGCAATTTTTACGTTTGAAAAACTCATTGCATATATATATATATACAACAAACAAAAATATCCTAATTTAATAATACAAGTTTTTAAAATCGTAAAACATAAACACACAAAAAAGCAAAAGTACCAGTATATACAATCAAAACAAAAAATTACGTTATTAATATTATGCATTTTGTTATTTGAAACACTCATGCGGATAGATATAAAAAATAGAATATCGTAATGTAATAATACAATTTTGTTTTTTTTTTAAAAATTCATGACACATAGACATAAAACACTAAGAAATATCGTAATTTAATAGATTTTGCTTTTTTAAATGCTCTAACACATAGACATAATAAAATAAAAAATATCGTAATTATATAACATTCATTTTTTATCAAAACCTCTTATAGACTTATAGACATCTAAATATATCGTAATATAACAATGTCTATTTAAATTTTTCTAAAATCCTTGTACAACAACATATCAGAGTAAAATTAAATATCGTAATTTAATAATATAGATTTTGTTTTCTCAAAAAATAATGACACATATGCATACAAAGAAAACAAAAAAAATCGTAATTTAATAATACAAATTTTGTTTTTTCAAAGATTTATGACACATAGACATACAAAAACACTACAAATCGTAATTTAATCATATATATTTTGTTGTTTTTTTAAATATATGACACATAGATATCAAAAGAAAAAAAATCGTAATTTAATGATGTTGATTTTATACTTTGGAAAACTGATAACAACATTATTTATACATAATCAAAAGTTTGCTAGACTAAGAAATGTTCAGAAACTTGCACTGCTTCAAATAATTGAAGCCCTTTTGAATGTAATTTTTATTTTTATTTGTCTCTTGTCCATTTTCTAAATATTTTTCAATATTTTTTTTTCGGAGTTTCAGGTTAGTCTCAGCAGCAAGTCATGCGCAATATTTTCTTATCGATCATGCTGGATCGTAATTAAAAATTAGCTTCGTATTTTATTTTATTATTTATAATGCATTTATTTTTGTTTCGATTCATACCAATTATTTTCAATGTTGTCACAAATAATGATACGTTCGAACCGATCAGAAAACATTAACTGTCGCTTTTTGTTATTCTTTTTGTTAAAAGAAATAATTGGCTGCTCTTAGGCAGCCATGCAGAATATACCCAACATGCTGAAGTATATTTAATATATATATATATATATGCGATATAATATATATATATAGATAGTTTATATATATATATTATATTATATATAATATAATATAATATAATATAATATAATATAATACATATATCTTATATATGTATATATATATATATATATATATATATATATTTGTGCTAATGTTGGAGTCTTGTGTCAGTGAATCAATACTGAACTTGCATTCATTTCTGTAAACTTATTTATATACAAAGTACATACGTAGAATACTGAATACAAGAAGGAGCCCATGTATAGACTATTCGAGATACATTTTACATATTTAAAAACGAAACAAAAAAGGTCATATCTCGATCAATAATTTATGCATTATTACAATTAAAAGTGAATGTCTTGAAGGAACTTTTTTGTTGAAAACAGTTAATTATGGATGGATGGAAAAAGATGGCCAACTCGTTCCTATATGGATCACGTTGTTCCTTGCACGGGGTGTCTTTGATCTCGACGTAAAATGCGCGTGCACAAAATCTTGCTCGTCATGCAAGTGTAAAAAGGTTGAGTTGAAGTGCTCACGTTTATACAAGAGCAAAGGTCTTAACGAAATAAACATGATTGTTGTATGAATGAGTAATCATTTAATATGATAATGCTGATGTAACGTTTGTTGGGTAATTTACCATTTTCAGACAAATTTATACTCTGATATAGTCATAGATGGTTTTAATTTTATTTATCGGCCATTGAAAACCTATGTCTAGACACCAAATTCATGTTTCTAGGTTGAATAGTTTCCGAGATATTGACATTATTAAATTTTGATGGCAGCTTTTTGGGGGAAATGGCGGGAATGTATGAAAAATTTATGCAGTATTTTTCCACTCGGACCTAAATTGTCACTTAGGCCGTAAGATTCTAAATAGTACCCAAACTAAATTATTTGCAAAAACTTGAAGTTAATGATGGGCCAGCCCCCCTCCCGCTATATCTCGATGAATCCGTCCTAAGCCTTCACAAAGGACTACAAGCGCGACCTGAACCTGGAGCACTAGACATTCATAGTATCCTTCGAGAGACGCCCAAACACAGTTTGACCATGGCAATCATCAATTTCTTTGTTGCAAACGCTACGGTTGGGTTCTTTCGCAACTGCACCCCATGCATAATAGTCAATTGGCTATCAATCAGATGAGTTAAGACGCCATATTGTGGAACTGGTTAAGTCGTAGAAGTTCTCAGACAGCCATTTCTGCTGACACACCTATGTCGTTCTTGCAGCTATTCTCCATCACGTGACAACAGTAAACAGCAACTACATCTGAATTTAATCTGTGTATGTTTTCGAAGATGTGAATGTAGCATGACGTCGTACTCTCTTGAAACACACTAAAAGACCATTACAGTTTGAGAGAACTTGGTCCTCATGACATGCCGGACTTCGTACGGACTACATGCGAGCTGCATGCTTTTCAGCGCGTTGTGCAAGTAGTTCTGAGATAAACCAGAGCATACTCGGCTCGGCCAGGTGTTTGCATTGTTTAGGAGATCTTAACTATTTCAGATGTTTCTCTTCAGCCTTGCCGGAAAGTAGTTGTCCCTTGTGATTCTTGTATTAGAACTAACGTTGATCCTCGTTCAGTGCATTTTCAAAGTCGCCGGTACCACATCCATCTCTTTTGACGAAGTCTGCATTACCTTGACTTAATTTCGCCGTACTTTTAGCTTTTCAACGAATATCGTTGTGAGGAAAACCTTCAATAATTCTTTATGCTCGCCCGTGCTTCTACATCTCAGTTTTAAATTCTTCAGCTCGCATTTCACGACCTTCAATGTATTCAATGAGCACTTCCTTGCATTAAAGATTTGTGAATTTGTGAATCTAGCACAAATCATAATTATACTTTTTACTTTTACCAATATTCCGATCCTTTTCAATCGTCCATGGTCGCAAGCTTACAAAAACACAAAAACAACTACCGATTGCACTTCATCTTTTTTTAAATACGGCAAATAGTCATGAAATTAAATATTATTTAAAAAATTGAAACGAAGCTGTACATTCATCCCAGTGGATCTCCAAAACTATGAAAACCTCACTATGTCTGTGCATCTAGCCGCCTCAGGAACATCATAAGAGTCTGACGCGCTCTGTTAACTTACTGTGCCAGAAAAATAAAATAAGAAAAGTTTTGACTGTAATTCAACCGAACCGAATTTCGTGCAACCCACTTTCTCCCCTTTTGTCCAAACGTTTTTACTGTCTTTCACATTCCAACAAAATTTCGCGAAACCCACTTTCTGCCTTTCTCTCTCCAATCCAAAATCGCTTCTTTCCGCCTTCACAGCTGTCCTCTTGATTTATCTCACCTAATATCCACATATGCAAATCGCATAAACACCTGAACCTATGAAGAGAAGCCCTTTTTAAATGTGCATACGACATGCAAAGCACTTCCTTCTTTTTCCTGATGGTGCGTGTTCCTCTTTATTGTCACACACTCAATTCCTACCTCGATGACCGAAACATCAAACTATATGAGCAATGCCAACAGCTCTGTAAATCTGACCTCATTGTGGAAAATACAATCGCAGTAAATGTGAAACTTATGATCTGCTTATAAGTTAACCGTAGACGAAAATGGCAAAATCTGTTGGAGAGAATTGATATGAGAAAAACAGAAAAACGGATTCCAGTCTGGCAAATCAGCAATAGGCTAACCCCGGAATCTCAGTATGCGCAATGAAAATGCCTTTCAGAAAACAGATACTATCAACCATCGATTCTTTCTGAAATAGGTATTTAAGCTGGCAAAAGACCTAGCACTCATATTCCTTATCAAAGCCATCTTCTGTGTTACACTATACAACAAACAAAGTTGTTAGTGACAACAAATGAACGGAGTCCTTCAAAGTGGTGGGCTGACCCCATTACTGTTTAAGATCTACACAAATCACCAGCTAATAAACCAGCACACTGAGCAGTTCAACAATTCGGATGACCTCTGTGTGGCATCCCAAGTTAGTATGTTCGAAATAGTAGAAGCAAACCTCACTTGAGCTGCTCCACTGCTACGAGATCAACCATCTGCACGCAAACCTCTTTTAAGAACCGGAAAACCAACCAATCTTTTAAACAGCACATGATCTTCAATAAAACATGGGGCCTGCACCGATCCTGTCTAACTTAGCGTAACCCTGGACCACATCTTTTTATTCAAAGAACATATGACAAAACATAATATCTTATTCTGACTAGAAAAAACACTAAAAACGTGCAATTCGCTTAGTTTTCTTTTCTAAAATAATTACTCCGGCACAGAAGATTTATAAAATGGAGACATTTTTAAATAATGACCTAAACGTTACAAAATGTTGTTGTTCATCTTTTCATGACTTACACATTATAATTTGGATTTTCAAACTAAATTAATATTCATGTATTCGGGCTATGCCATGTAGATACAGTTACGGTATATATTTTGTGAATTATTTCATGTTTATCGATTAAAATTAGAGATGTGCAAACAAACTTAAGCTATTATATAAAGGGTATTTTTCATTGTGTGTATGTTTGCATGTCAACATAAAAGTCAGACACTACACATGACACACTAAGAAAACTCGGATATTCTTTTTAAGCATAGTTCAAGACAAGATAGGGGCCGATGTGTTTGTAATAGGCATTTTTTAGAGGATGATTAAGAACAAAATTAGTCAGGAGGGGCGACATTTCGAGGGATTTTTCCACCACCATTTGGTGTAAAATGGTACTTTTCATAAAGAGAAAGTGGTGATAGAGAGAGGGCTGATATAGTGAGGCGGGAGAGAGAAAGAAAGGGAAAAATCAGATGCGGAGAGAGAGCATGAGTGTAATGGGAGAGATAGGAGGAGAAAAGAGGGAAAACGGGAGAAAAACGGATAGGAATTCTTTCCTTCCTAATTATTAGTTAGAGAGGAGAGATGGGAGTGGAAAGGCGAATGGAAGAGAGATCGAATCATGTCTATCAACCGTTGGCGTAAAATGGTAGTTGTCATAAAAAGAAAGGGAGTGATGGAGAGAGAGGAGTGATATAGATTGGCGGAAGAGAGAAATAAAAGAGATAAATGAGATGGGGAGAAAGCATAGGTGAAATGGGGGTTATAGGAGGGGAAAGACAGGAATGGAGAAAAAAACGGGACAGAGGCGGTAAAGATGAAAAGTTAGTAATAGGAGAGAGGAGAGAGGAAAAACGGATGGAAGAGTTATTGAATATAGATAGATAGATAGATAGATAGATAGATAGATAGATAGATAGATAGAAATTTGGGAGAGCGAGAGGTATAAAGAACAAGAGAGAGAGAGAGAGAGAGCTATTCTAGCATGTTGTCAATTTTTCCGGGCATACTAGTAAATGAATAAATACAAATAAATGAACAAATAAATAAACGTGTTTACCCTTCACTGTACTAAAGATATGTATTCTCTTCGGACAGACGGAAACACCACCTGGCTGATTTTCGCACGGTTCATCTTCCAACCAATCGCTCTCCTTTCCAGCTCATTTAGCATGAGCCGCGCTCACCTGGTTGCTTTTAATTGACGCTCGCGATGTTATCAGTGAATCCGTTTCGTGAGTCAACCGCCCGCCGTTGACCACCACACCGCCGACCACTCAACTCCCTTTTAAAATAATCATCCCCAAACATCCAGTAAACAGGTGTTTTTAATACCTTGTCATAATCATTTGATGATGCATTTTCATTTATCGGTAAGCAAGAACCTGAACGCCGCACCTACAAATCTACATCAGTACTCTCTCCATCGATCGTTGGCTTTTTTCCGGTCTCATGGCGTCACGTCTCCTGGGTCCATAAAACAGACACCTTTAATCTAGAAATGAATATACTTAAAAGCTGGCTGTCTTTCTGACGAGACTGAAACGTTTTTCCCTGATGAGTCACTGCATATAAATTTAATAGTCGCTTATAGATAGGGGTTAATGAGATGGACAGATGACCATGCTGTAGCCCTAAAAGAAGCAATCTTCGACAAGATGGCCCCGCGATTGTATTTTTTCAGTTTCATAGAATCACGTCTATTGGGGCTATGAATCAGACACTTTTAATTTAGTAATGTATGTACTTATACCGGCTAAAGCCATTCCAGAATAAGGGTTAATAAGAGGATATTTTCTCATGGAAATCGCTCCAGACAAGGCATGAAGTCACTTGATGTTAGTAGCTAAAAAATACTACTTCAAGGTAAAAAACATTAGCCAAAGATAAGTGTTAGATGGATAGGTTCCGGCCCAGAAAACAGCAATTGTCCCCCCTTTGTCAGAAGCATCGTTTATGGAACTTGAGGACTAAAGGACAAAATAAAAGAAGCGAGAGTTACAAGGCTGTCGAAAGTAAACCCAAAGTCCACTTTCTACTCTCCTTTATATATTGACAGTTAAATAATGATGAATATTATAAGAGTATTGGAAATAATTAATTAAATTAATTGGAACGGTTTCTGACATTAGATTATTATGTTCATTGAAGTTAGATTTGAAGATGACCATGTTGTATCAATCAGGCAAGCAATCTTGTGACAAGATGGCACCTCTTTGGTTGTATTTTCCGGTGTCATAACGACAGATCTCCTGGGTCCATAAAACATATACCTTTTATCTAGTAATTTACAGACTATACAGTTTGTTGTCATGCTGACAATATTGAAATAAAGTATGCCCATATTTTTTTTACTAATGAGTCACAACTTATAAAGGCTAAAAGTCACTCGAAGATAAGTGTTCATGAGATGGATAGATTGGCAGTTGACTAATGATGAATATTATTAAAGAAGTAAAAATGTATGAATGGAATGGACAGAATTTGATGACGAAAACGGTTAACGACAAGTCTCATTTGATATTAGATTTGTAAATAGCCATGTTGTAGCACTTATGAAAGCAATCGTAACTAATGATGGCACCCCCTCGATTGTATTTTTCGGTTTCATTTCGTCACGTCTCCTGGGTCCATAAAACAGACACCTTTAATCTAGCAAGGAATGTACTTAAAAGCCTCTAACTATATTGAAAAAGTATTCCCATTTTCTTTTTGTACTAACATCGCCACTTATCAAGGCTAAAAGCAACTAGTTGAGAATACGTCATTGACAATCAGTCTGACAATACGTCTTACAATGGCTTTGTTATCTGTCGAGCTGAGGTATTGATCTGTTCAGTCTTAGGGGGTCCACCTTCTTTACTTTAACATTTTTGTTTAATATGTGGTTATCTATCTTTTCTTGCTAATCGCCTGATGTGCCCCTTCCGAAGAATGCCGACAGAGCTGCTCAGTTATCTTGTTGAAGGCCAGATTGCGCTTCTCCTAGTATCTGGCTTTTTTTAAACCACACCTGACCTTGTGTCTAACCTCCTGCAGATTACCATGTTGTATCACTGTGGAAAGAATATTATGAAAGAGATTAAAATAATGAATCGAATGTACAGAATTTTCTGAGTTATGCGGACGATTAACGACAAGTGTTTATTGATCTTATATTTGATGATCATCATGTTGTATTATTCAGGGAAGCGATCTTGTGGCAAGATGGCACCTCATCAATTTTATTTTTCCGGTGTCATTGTGTCACGTCTTCTGGGTCCATAAAACAGACACCTGTAATCTAGTAATGTACATACTTAAAAACTGACTGTCCTCTCACTCAGAGATGAAAGTGATTGAAATGACTAGATGAGCAATTGATTATGATGAATATTATAGGAGGATTGAAAATAATAAATGGAGTTAATAGGTTTTGATGACATATGAAGGCTGTTTGTGACATATCTTGATTGTCATTGGCTTTAAATGCGACTAATGCCGCAATGATCTGCCTATTTAAGAGCCAAATACGTCCTAAGATGGAGTAATGTTGCCACATCTGGGGAGGTACTGCTCACAGCTCCCTTTCTTGCATTGGCAGAGTACGAACCGACTTCGAAATCTAGTAGGCGATGTTATCTTCTTCTCCCTACTACTTATTTCTCACAGAAGAGACATTGCTAGTCTTTCACTACTCTATCGTTATTTTTCTGGTAGGTGTTCGGCTGAGCTTAAAGCTTAAATATGGCCAATCTCTGTAAAATAGTTACAACAAAGACTCGACTAGCCACAGCCACTGTCAATAGTTTACCTTTTTTCCTCTCTGTGCCGAAAACTAAACGAAACTTCCATGAGCAAAGTTTGTTTCCTTGAAGAACGCGTCTGTGGAACTCAGTACAGCGGGCCTTTTTCTCAGCTGACTACACCATTGTCGTTTTCAAGACAAATGTAAACAAATGTTGTATCCAGCCGTCTTTCTGGATAATCAAATTCTGCCAAACTTCCACCATCACTACCAATAATCACGGTGTTGTCTCACCGTCCATCTGATAATCCTCGAGTGGCCTTTTGGCCTTGATAAGTGGTGAATTCTTTGTAAAAATGTTGTAGCGCTATGGGAAGACTGAACTTCCTCGATTGTACTAAAAAGAGCGGTCAGAATTCTGTTCTGTTGCTTGTAGTACTTGACGCCTTCGAAAAAGCACCGAAGGAATTATATAGATATCCCAAGTGTATGGAATTCAGTTGTCTCCTAAATATACGTGACCTTTTACGATATTTTGTAGGTAAGTTTAGCATAGTTTGAAGGATTTCTTCTATCCACACCCGATTCGTTTATTCGTCGACTGAATCAGCTGTTCATCACTTTGTCAGGTAAGTAATTGCATCTCCCAGCAGTAATGAAAGTAGTCGTTATCGCTGTGGTGTTTTGCAAAATTTTCTTCTCTAGTTGCGATGATGGCAGCAGCCATCTTCCTTTCTTCCCTTCTAACTGTAATGATGGCTAAAAATCAAAGAAAAATGTCTAGAATATTCCTGCAAAATCGCGACATGCTCTTCGATGTTTTATTCTGATACGGCTCTTTAAAACTACATATTGCTATCGCCCGCTTCCCGGAGGGGATGACGAAAACATAGATCCGAAAAAGGCGATCGAATCCTCTTAGTTAACCGACCAAAGAGAAAAACTGTTTTTCACTTTTGCCATGTCTTATTTCGGACTTCATGTGAGTGATGACATACCCTGATACGAATTCCAAATCTCTAATTTGACTTTTAATTAAAAAATTCTATTTTGTTTCAGGTGTGGTTTTAAAAAGCCAGATACTAGGAGAATCGCAATCTGACCTTCAACAAAATAACTGAGCAGCTTTGTCGGAATTCTCCGGAAATAGCACCTCAGGCGATTAGCAAGAAAAGAAAAATAACCACAATTTAAACAAAAATGTTAAAGGAAGGAAGGTGGACCTCCTAAGACTGAACAAAACAATACGTCAGCCCAATGCTACTGAGACGTAGGGAGCTACTCTAAATTAAAGGGTTCTTATGAAGGGAGTTTTGTCAGCGAGATGCTTGTTCACATTATATTTAAATCTCTGAATGTTAGAACGGTCAGAAAAACAGGAAGAGAATTCGAAAAGCTAGCAGTACGAAGAAAAGAATCTATTAGATCAGAAATCTCTCCGGCATAGGGGGACCTAAACAGTGAAGGGTGAGGATCTTGAGGACTGAAGGATTGATCGGGATTATTTACGTAGATGGGGCACCAGTGCAGCACATTCGTTGGGGCATATTCCATTAAAGTACTTGTAAAACAAGCACAGCGAGGCAACATTGCGGCGATGGGACATAAGCTGGAAAATGCTTGATAGTGAGGGACCTATAAAATTAGAAACTCTTTTTGGACCTTGTTCAAAAGGGAGAAGCTATCGTTTTGTGCACCAGTCCAGATATGACAACAATACTCCATGCGTGGACGAACGACATGAAAAGAACCTGGAAACTTAGGAAGATCTCCATTTTTCCAGTAATCATAGGAGCCACCGAGCCCATGAAAACGAATTTTCAAAACTACCTTTTGAATCTACCAGATGAACCAAGTGCAAGAGATTTCCAAAAAAGTGTACTTCACGGGACGATTAGAATCTATTTAGATTTAGTGTTTTTGTAATTGTTGTTTCTTAGATGTTAATTCATTGAAACTAGGTTGTCTATAAGATAGTTCTGAATAACAGGTAGAGCTGTATTTTAGTATGATGTTTTATTTATACAAACATTACTGGCTACATATGTTTCAGCTGCGACTTCATTCTAAGTCCAGCACCTTTAAGCTGTACTAAATATACTGGAAATAAACAACGAAAGAATAACTTCCGCATATAGATTTTTAGTTGTAAGGGAGGGAAGAGAAAGCAATATTGAAGGTAGCACGGCACATATACTCACTAACACATTATATATATATATATATATATATATATATATATATATATATATAATTTGGTATGTGTATATGTTTATATATTTGTATGTACAGGATTCACCCCTAAACTAATAAACCGACCATTATTAGAACACAGCTGCCACGCGTAAAAGTCCCAAATGCGGGCTACATTTAGTTTAATTTTATGCAAAATAGATAAAAGACGGTGAATGGTATTCGTTAAAATTCAGATACCTTCGATTTTATTTTCAGTTTCTTTTTAGCATTTTGAAGGTTATTTAACTCTAACCACAACATGTGATTAAAAAGGTCATATATTTCAGATTTGTATTCATTTTGATACATAGTCATTTGACGCTAATTAAAGATTCTCTGAAGTTTAATTTTGTCTTAGAATTAAGCGCTAAATTTAAAACATTTTAAAGTATCAAAATTATGTAATGGATTTTGTTGAAATTTTGAAGAAGTATTCTAGGCATTAGGTTTGATTTTAATCTTTGTAAGGGGTACATGAAATTGGTCCCAAAGTGTTGTGTTCGGAGAATGAATTTTACCTGTTATGGGCAAAGTTTATATATATATATATATATATATATATATATATATATATATATATATATATATATATATATATATATATATACATATATATATATATATATACATAAATATATACATATATATATATACATATATATATACATATATATATACATATATATATATACATATATATATACATATATATATATATATACATATATATATACATATATATATACATATATATATATATATATATACATATATATATATTACGTACGGGTTTGAATATATATATATATATGTATATATAAATATATATATATATATATATATTAGCACTTTAAGTGTTTTATCCCTTTCTCCCTCTTCCCTATCAACCTGCTCGCCATAGAGGGTTACTCCCCCCCCCACCCTTTAATAGGCAACTGACTTGAATCGGTTAATCTATCACTTGCGTGGTCCTCTACGCGCGAAAATCATATTCAGACAGACCGTTTTGACACGCGTTAAAATGCATAGCTACATGTTTTCATACTCCGACCCCTCTCCTACCAAGTCGTATGCTTTTTCTCCGACTCTTTCCACTTCCTTATTATGTCCCGTGCAGCTCTTAATATTTCCTTTTCTTTTCCTTTCTCTTTTTGTTTTTCTTTTTCTTCTTACTTGTATTTTGTTTTTGGTTTTGTTTGTTTGTTTGTTTGTTTTATTTCTATTTATATTCATATTCAATTTCTATTTAAATTGTCTGTCACCTTTATATAACTTTGTGGAATTGTAAACTTATTCTAACAGGCATAATCTTATTTCGAGACCTGAAGATCGTGAGCTCCTAAAAACTGCTCTCGTGAAACAAAATCAATTTTGTAGTCAAAATGAAATAAATTATCATTTATATATATATATATATATATATATATATATATATATATATATATATATATATTACGTACGGGTTTGAAAATGTACCATTATTTTAAATAGTAAGCAATATGCTCTTATAACCAACATACATGCATGAGAATAAGGGAATAAATACCCCATCTAAATGGAATAAATAATGTGTATGAATTCCGCACTTAGTTTTGTATTCAAGGGAAGTAAATATATACTCATAATATAAGTGAAGTACATTATGAAATCAGAATAATCTTTGGGTTATTTAAGTATTTTATAGATAAACAATAAGCATCACTTGCTAAAGTAGAAGAATTAAACTTAATTAAACTTGCTGGAACGGGTTGCAAAATTTATGTTGCAAACTCTGAATTGTCGTTTCAAAGATGGCTGACCTCTGACGGTCGCACGTGAGTTCTAAGTTTTCATTTTGAACGTGTGTGTCTGTCATGTCACAATATGTTGAGTTATATTTTTCAAATTAAGAACGTTTTATGTAGGTTTTCTGACGAGCGTGAGGTTAACAGATCCAATATTGACCTAATAGTGTTGTTTGCTACACTTTTACCGAAACGATTTGTAAAATATATCTGTTTTGAAAAATTCTTTGTAAGAAAAATACAAAAAATATTGTCTATTAGAATGTAAATTGACGTTGCTTACTTATATATATATATATATATATATATATATATATATATATATATATAAGTATATTTATACAAACATTATTGGTTACATATGTGCATACATGTTTCGGTTGCACTTTTCCTAGAAAGTCAACCTCATAAGACCGAGAATTTCAGAGAAATGGATGGATTTGAAGAATTTTTACTCCTAAATAAATCTTTTTGGGGTTTAGTCATTTTCTATTTCTTATGAATTAGTATCGGATTACCTATTCCACTTGCTGACCTTTTTTGTTAGTGGTTGTCCTTTTTATTACTTTTTATGGCGTCTCCATCACCTTTTCCTTTCTTTATTTTATTGCCCACTTCTTTCTGGGTTTCTTTAAACTCTTTAACCTACCATGTTTTACAAACTCACTTCAGTATAAATATATTTCTATATATCAAGAATCACACATATATAAACAAACTCTAATAGATACGCAAATACAAATAAATAAACAGACATTGATATACATACACATCTAAACATGGATACACACACAGATCCACTATCAATCAAGCATATATTCAAAATACATACGTGCTTATTAATATATTCTAGATGTATAAAAAAAATTCAATACAAAAATCCATACGTCTAAACAAACACACATATATACAGCTATATGCACCTACACACGCATATCTATACACACACACATATATATACACATACATATATATACATATATATATACACACGCACACACACATATACATGCACATATATACATACATACACACACATATACATATATATACATATACGCATACATATACATACATAAATCATACATGAGCATATTCGTAACACAGATATACACGCATACACACACATACACTTTTAGTATAAATAGTTCCTAAAAATACGTACATATATGCATATATATATACATACACTGACATATATATATACACATACACATATACATATATATACACATATATATACACATACATCCATACACACGCATACACACACATATGCACAGGCGCCGACAGTTCACACCTATACATATATACTAATACAAATACATACATACACACCTATACTTATACAAAGTGCACACAAATTAATATATACAAGCACATACCTAGAATATATATAAACTAGACTATGCAAATATAAAAACTACCCACAAATGTATACGTGTATAAAAACTACCCAAAACTACCTAAAAACTAATACAATACATGTACGATATATATATATATATATATATATATATATATATATATATATGTGTGTGTGTGTGTGTCTATATGTATGTATGTCTGTATGTGTATATGTAACCCGAGGTGCTAGTACGGGCCCATTATAGTGACTAAACAATAACACATTTTTATCAGAAAGCGAAATCTATAATGAAGCTAAATGGCTGTTTATAATGTCCCCATTATTGCACCGAATGTTTACCGAGATCAAAAATGTTAAACAGAACGTTCGAACAGGGAAACCCAAGTTATCACAACCCTTTTATATTTACAATAGGCAGTCGAGAATACCCATTTATCTCTATTGATATAAAATTCATTCATGTGTACATGTTTATATATCTCTAAGTATAGCATCTACTCGTAAACTAATAAACTGATCCTTATGAATACATGGGGACATAGTAGCGGCATCATATTTCATTCAAAAATTGAAATATTTAAGTTTGCATTAAATTTATCCATAGTTATTAGACTTTAATCAAGCAAGATTCCCTGAATTTCGATTTTCGATTAAGATTCATTAAGCTTAAGCCTAAAGTTTTAGATATTTTCTATATTTTAAACCATGTAAAGTACTTTTATCACAATTGGAATAATGATTTTAGTGAAATAAACGAAATTGCTGTTTTCAACTGTCCATCTATCTATCGTTTTTTTATGGAAATCGCTCCAGACAAAGCATGAAGCCACTTGATGTAAAGAGCTAACAAGAACAAATATGATTACTGCAAAGACAGGAGATGCTTATTGGCCTCAGTCTTAAAAAGACCAAGGTAGGAAGTAAACAGTCAGCAGGAAGAGAGTTCCACAAGCCTGCAGTTTTTGGAAAGAAGCTACTGGAATAGGAAGCTGTATTACAATCTCATGAACACTTGTCCTCGAGTGTTTTTGCCTTGATCAATGGTTACTTATTATTAATAAAAACATTTTTTACATGAAGAAAAGTTATTTGTGGCGTTGTTATATGTGGTTCTCAGATCTGTTACACGATTTTAAATAAAAATCAAGCTTTGAAAATCGATTATTGCAATTGATGTTCATATTTTTTAATATTCTAAATAATCGATAATAAACTTTATGATTGAATAACAGAAAATAATCTCAACATATTTCAAATTAAATGAAAACCATCAAAGACGTTTATCTACTCGTGGTATCTTTACCGCTAGATACCCACAGAAAGACCGGAAGTGTAGTTTTAGTCCCAAACAGTGAATCAGCTCCTGTATATAGATCAGATGCGCACCAAAATGTTTCACGGCATCTTTTTTTACTAATTGGTCACCACTTATCAAGACCTAGGGGCAACTTGAGGATAATGGTTTAAGAGATTATCAGTTGGACAATGATTGCTTCCAAAATAGCACCGGAAAAAATGGGTGGGATGGGCAGAAATTACTTAAGAGTTATTGATTATCCAAGAGTACGGCTTAGCAAGTGTTTGTTCACATTAGACTTGAAGACGACCATGCTGTAGTTAGTTGGGAATCATACTCGTGATATATTATTCCACATATGTGATAATCTAGGTAAGAGGCTTTATTAATTAAAGGTTGGTTTCAGTTTTAGTAATAGAGAGAATGCAAACTAATTTGCTGTGGTCGTAGCTAAACGAGTTCTTGCTGTGAATGTTTTACAGGGGATATCAGAGATCGGAGGTCAGTCGAGCACCTACCAGTGATATAATGATACAATAAAGAGAGAGAGAGAGAAAGAAAGATAGAGGCTATCAAAATCTCTTCTGTGTGAAAGAGACTGTAGGAGCGAGAAGAGATGAATCCCACTAGGGTGGAGAGTCAATTGTGTACTCTGTCAAGACACTAAAGAATGCTACGAGCAGCACCTCCCTAGATATGATAAAAGTAGTTTATCTTAAAACGTGGCTGACTTTTATACAGGGAGATGATTTCGTCCGGGGTTGAAGTATGTTCTGGAACGGGAGAATGATCCAACAATTTTTCCGGCAGCTTTAGCAACAGAGTTGATGTAAGTCTTTCATTTCAGTCCTAGAAGCTTGTAAAATAGGAGGCTTCCTCGAGTAGAGAACCATTCATTTTGACTAAAGAGAAGTGAGGACCAGAGCGTTGGTTCCTAAAAGAGTGAAGCTTGGTTTAAGATGCGTTAAATGTACAAAGCCACTTTCCCCCATTGCACCGCGTGCTTCACGTCGGGAGAGAGAGACAGAGAGAAAGAGAGAGAGAGAGAGAGAAAGAGAGAGAAAGAGAGAGAGAGAGTCTGAAAGATCTTGATCATCAATGCTCTTCAAATGTTGCCATAAATAGTTGGGTCGTCTGTATAGATGTAAACGAATGAGCCTGGAATATAATTTTGAAGGTAATTTATGAGGATCAGGAAGAGGGGTGATAGACACCATTTCAAATAAGCACGGAAAGAGTTAAACAACATACTGTGAGAGAGTGATTAAGAGTGTTAGATAGAAATTAAGGTAAATATGAGTCACAAATTGCGGTTAAGTAGAATAATTTTATAGAATTTTTTTCAAACATAACTCAATCCCAAAACTAAGAAATACTTGAGCATGTATATTGTGTGATTAAAATATATAGAACAAAAATTTACGAAACAAATGTTGATTAACTCGGTTAGGTGTCAACATGAGAGCGACTGATATTTGCAAAACTGTCAACGTAATTGTGCAGCTACTCACGTAAAACCCAATGAACATCTCATCTAGAATTTGTGTTATTTTCTGTTTTATTATCAGCAACTGTTTAAATGCATTATTTAGATAATTTTGGATGTTACATATTTGATGTACTGTGAATCATATGTGTAAAGGTGGTGTTACTTGTGCATAAATGTTAAGTTGATTTGAATTGCTTCCGGTTAATTTGAGTATTGTCTAGGAGGTTAAAGGTAGGGTGAGTGAAGAAGGGGAGGGGTAATCAGATCTTACTCATTTCGCGAAGGTTGAATGTACATTCGCCTGCCAAATGTGTTGGAGTAGATGGGAGAGGCTCATTAAGTTGATTTTCAGTTGTCCGATTTTGTTATGTCTGATTTCTTTTTGATAGATTCAATTTTATCTTTTTAACTAACTTGACAGTCTCGATGGGACGTGTTGACATCGAACCACTTATTGATCAGCGTAGAATGTTTCTAATGAGTATATAGTTTATTTTATAAAAACTCTACTTTGTATTGAGCACCTTTGATAGAATATTGGTATTAAGTTCATGTTATCAATATATTTAAACTTTATTTATTTATATATATATATATATATATATATATATATATATATATATATATATATATATATATATATATATGTGTGTGTGTGTCTGTTGATGTGTGTGTGTGTGCGTATATTTAGAGAGTTTACCAAGACATTTCATTCAAGAAAGGATTCATAACAACAAATCAGTTATTTTTTCTTTATTATGTATTTATTTTCTTAAGTGATTGTTCCCTACACGTGTTTCGCTACCAGAGCAAGGTACTTGCTTGACAGTTCATCAGGGGAGATATGAAACCTAAAATATGGACCTCAATAACTGACAATGCCCCACGGGGGATTGACCTAATTAAAGTCACTTAAGAAAAAAAGTTTTAAAAAAACAGCTCAAAAACTTGGTAATATGTGGTT
This sequence comes from Sepiola atlantica, assembly GCA_963556195.1. Taxonomy (NCBI): domain Eukaryota; kingdom Metazoa; phylum Mollusca; class Cephalopoda; order Sepiida; family Sepiolidae; genus Sepiola; species Sepiola atlantica. The sequence continues at coordinate 19,421,584 of OY744539.1, forward strand.
GCTGTGATGCGCTCCCACTAGAATTAAGTCCGATGCAATCAAAATAAGGGGGGGAAGGGAAATCCACCCACATTTGGCGGAAGATATACTCTTGGATCAACCTCAACGGAGGAGAAGTATATTTAGAGTATGATAATCCGACCGAATTATAACTGTACAGGAATTATAACTGTACAAGGAAATATGGAGATGCAACAAAATAAAGACTGATATGAATAAACATAATTTTATTCAATATTTTGCTTTTAATCTAGGCGTGATGAAGAATAAACATGATATAAAAACAGAGAGTCAATATGTATACACAACGACAGCTAATGTATAAATATTGACTCGATTATCTAATAATGTTTATTCCTGATGAATCTTTGACTTAACCCGAAATATTGAATCAAATCATGGCCCTTTATAATCTCTTTTCGTTTTTAGTTGAATGTCTTCTTTTGTTTTTCTCATTAACGTTCATGGTTATTACCAATAGACCTTACTCAGATATACATGTATATAAAATTTTAAAAAAAACTAAACTAAACTAACATCTAAAATGGCAACGAATAAAAATTAAATTGAAATAAGATTATTCCGGGTCCACATGTGTCAAAATAAGGTATATATATATATATATATATATATATATATATATATATATATATATATATATATATATATATATATATATGCGTGTGTGTTTTGTAGTATCATCTGGATAGTGTAGTTGTTTTGTGGCCAATGTGGCTTATAATTATTTTTATTATTCATATTTTCGCTGATATTGATAATTATTGTTAACATATATTTTGGGGACATTACGATTCAAAGTGACAGGATCCAAAAGGAAGAATGAAAAACGAAGAAGACAAAAAAAAAGAATAAAAGAAAAATTTTAAAAAGAAAGATAGAAAACAACAATAAAATCAATAATTCCGACATTCAAAAAGACAAATAGGAAACATCATAAAATAGAAAGAAATTAAGAAATGTTAAAATCAAAATGAATGGAAGAAAAACGAAAAGAGTCAAAATTAAAACAGTTATCAACAAAAAGAAAGAATTTAAAAAATCAGCGACAAGAAATAATCAAAGTGAAATAATAAAAATAAAGAACAAATAAGGTAAAAGGAAAGGGAAGAGAGAAAAGTGCATGATTGACACACAAAAAACAAAATATAAAACACAATTGATAAAAAAGGCAAGAAAAACGAAAAGAAAGAAACAACAGTAAGTAATAAAAAGAAAGAAAGAATAAAAAAGAAAGAAAGAAAGAATAAAAAAAGAAAGAAAGAATAAAAAGGAAAGAAAGAAAGAATAAAAAGGAAAGAAAAAAAGAAAAAGGAAAGACAGAAAGAATAAAAAGGAAAGAAAAAAGAAAGAATAAAAAAGAAAGAAAGAATAAAAAGAAAGAAAGAATAAAAAGGAAAGAAAGAAAGAATAAAAAGGAAAGAAAAAAAAGAAAAAGGAAAGAAAGAAAGAATAAAAAGGAAAGGAAAAAGAGAAAAAAAAGTAAGAAAGAATAAAAAGGAAAGAAAAAAGCGAACTAAATAATAGGGGAATGAGAAAAAATATTAAAGGAAACAAAGAAAGATTAAAGGGCAAATAAGAGAATCGGAAAAGAAAGGAGAAATAAAGAATCGATGGTTTGGCGGCAGCAATAAATCTTGGCCTCATCTGACCATTCTCTTTAGTCAGAAACTTTGCTAGGAATTGGTAAGTAATAAAATTTACTTTGAAATGAAAGATTTATATATCCATTTACATATACTTCAACTGCGTCATTGAAATTGTAACCGTAAACCAATGCGCACAAAACGACGCACGTATTTAATATATATTCATACATACATACATACATACATATATATATATATATATATATATGTGTGTGTGTGTGTGTGTGTATATGTGTGTGGTTTTAAATATATATATATATTATATATACACATATATATATTTATATATGGGTGTGTGAGTATATATATATATATATATATATATATATATATATATATATATTTATATATATATACTTAATTACATGATCATTGAAGATGTCTTTATATGTATGCGACGTTTTTTATGTACATGCACAAAGAAACTAAATAGGAACGCAATAAAATATATATATATATATATATATATATATATATATATATATATATATATATATATATATATATATATATAAGATGGGGCACACATCTTTAGGAAAACGTTTTTTGAATTGTATAATAGAATTTAGAAAAACCAAGGAAAGTGATTTTTATATATATTATGAATAAAATCATTTTTTCATAAATATATGTCTGAGACTTTCGCTGATGGACCAGCCTTATCAAAAAGTACTTTTCTTTATTTTATTTTCCTCTTAATCTGGCTAGTGTTAGAAAATCGCAAGAAAATCTCGTTGTCTCGAAAGAATATTTCATGTCTGATGGTGTTGTCGAACTCGTAGAAAGTAAAATTAGATATGTATGAGAGCGCGGTTTACGCAGATTTTAATTAAAGATGGGTCACACATCCTTAGGAAAAAAAATTTGAATTGTATTATAGAATTTAGAAACACCAAGAAACGTTATTATATATATATTTATTAAATTAATAACATCACTTTTTTCATAAATTTGTGTCTGAGATTTTCGCTGGAAACAGCCTTATTAAAGAGTAATTTCCTTTCTTTTTCTTTTCTTCTTCTTGTTGTTGTTTTAAAAAAAAAACGCAAGAAAATCTCTTCGTGGTCCCGAAAGAATATTTAACGTCTAATGTTGTTCACGAACTCGTAGAAAGTGAAATTAGATGAAAAATACACGAGTTAAATCTTAAAGGACAGATGCAAAACACTACGTAAGATAAGTTTAACTTTAAAAAATAAACTAAATATCTCTCTTTCTCTCTTTCTCTCTCTCTCTCTCTCCAGAATCTGTAAATAAAGCATCTGTTTTTTATTTAAGTCACAAAAATATTAAGAACAGGGATTTCTTTCGATCCTATTAAATGTCAAAGAAATTCCTGTATGTTCTATTATCATTTATTACGATTAAGCCTCCTCTACTTTACTCATAAAAATAAAATTGCATCCATGATTATTCATTTCTCTCATTTGTTTCTTTCTTTATTATCATCGTTTATTATTAAGATTAAGATTGAGCATTTTTCCTTTGCTCATAATATAAGTTTGCACACGTGATTATTGAAGTGAGCCGGACACACGTACATTCACTTATATTATTTTTAATTAATGTTTCAAGTATTTCGAGTAGCGAATTTTGCGAAGCGATAGCGAACTCGCAGAGCCAGCTATTATCATTATATATACTAGCAAATATATGGTCCCTTCGGTCGCATCTTTTGCTAGTTGTTTCAAGTTACATATTACATACATTACATTTTAAACTAAGTAAAAGGTAACCGCAGGGAAAGTGTTGTTACCACCTGAATGTAAATACCTCCGACTAATCCGATCAGCAGCAAAATAACCCCTGTAGAGCCCCAGAGATTCCGGAAGATTTTCTACTCTAATAATTTATTTCCTCGTACCGAATTATTTTGGACCCCTCCCCCGTTCCCTGTTTCCTCCACCGCTCCATCATACAAAAATTAAAATGTAATTTAAACCAAAAACTCGCTGCCCCAAATCTTCCATCAAAGTTGCTGCCTAAGATATCTGGCCTTTATCACACTAGTCCCTTACTCTTCACTGACAATATGCTTTGTTTCGAAAAGTTACGGAATAATAATTTTTTAGATTTTATTTTTCTTTTTAATTTGGACTTAATAAGGATCGAACTGTGGTTTGTCGTTACATTCCGAATGTTTTTCTTTGTTATTCGGGTACCATCCAGATTCTCAAAGACTTGGTATGAGGATAACGATAATGATGTAATGATATGAAGAGACGAAACCTCTGAATGACTTACTTTTATTTACTATTAGTCGAGTAGACACACTGTTATATTATTTGGTTAGTTGAAAATAACTGAAAATGAAAGTTTAGTAAGGGAAGACTCGAGATATGTTTTATTCAGTCGTGGGAAATGATAGAAACGATGTGACGCCACATGGTTAAAAGGGTGAGGAAATGATAGAAACGATGTGACGCCACATGGTTTAAAGGGTGAGGAAATGATAGAAACGATGTGACGCCACATGGTTTAAAGGGTGAGGAAATGATAGAAACGATGTGACGCCACATGGTTTAAAGAGTGAGGAAATGATAGAAACGAGGTGACGCCACATGGTTAAAAGAGTGAGGAAATGATAGAAACGAGGTGACGCCACATGGTTAAAAGAGTGAGGAAATGATAGAAACGAGGTGACGCCACATGGTTAAAAGAGTGAGGAAATGATAGAAACGAGGTGACGCCACATGGTTAAAAGAGTGAGGAAATGATAGAAACGAGGTGACGCCACATGGTTAAAAGAGTGAGGAAATGATAGAAACGAGGTGACGCCACATGGTTAAAAGAGTGAGGAAATGATAGAAACGATGTGACGCCACATGGTTAAAAGAGTGAGGAAATGAGAGAGTTCAGCAGTTCGTTGGAAGCCCTAAAACTTCAAACAAGTTTAGATGATCTTATAGGATCTGATTAGATACTGATTATCGATCTCCCAGTCTCTTCCCCAACCCCACTGGTGAGTGATTTGGAACAACTATCAAGCAGAATAAACTTCCTCTGTCATCCAACTAGTTTTGTATTGACTTGGTCCTTCATTGAATTATGAAAAAACTTGTTTGCAAGTGGAGTTTCACAGCCTAGAAATACTATGAGTAGATGTGTACAAGATCAAGCCGCTAACACAGCAGGTATGATTATCAACTTTCATGTGTGCGTGTATGACACAAGGTTGAAACTGGTGGGGTTCTGCTAGACTGGGAATTAATAGATATTTTTCAAATGTAATTGTCTAGGAGATCTTGTATTAATTATCAATAATTATCTTGTAGATGTTTGAACCCAATATATTTAGTTCTTTATTTATTTTAGGTACATTATGCAGGCAGAGAGAAAGAGAAAGATACATAATATTGCTGACGATTGTTAAAAGCTTACATATTAACACGTGCGTTTGTCTCGCTCTTAACGAAAATCTCTCTAAATTCAAGCCTACAAATTCATAGTTCAGTTGTTGCCTATTCCATTCAAATGCATCTAATGTGAACTCTTTACACATTGACAACTTACTTAACTAGTTTCGTTATACCCTTTAATATATAACAGGTTAAGCCACTCTTTACTTTAACCCATGCTGTTCTTAACAAATAATATAAAAATGGCGACTCTAATAATAGTCGTCTCTATTGGTTACTTTAATAGAAAGCATTGGCAGGAAGAACTCGAACTCCACAAGTTAACCTAACCACCGTTGACTAATGCGATCCTATTTTTTCTTCTAAACGCTTTCTCTCCCGTTCTTCCAATATGCAGCCCGGTATCTTTTATTTTATTTTCAAAAAGATCCCCGCCATCTTCTCCACGTATGACATTTTTTATCGGTGCATCTTCTGCTTGAAATGCGTAGAAAGTTAGCCATTATTTCCCTTCGTCATTTATGAGATATTTTAAACGCGTCTTCTATGAAGGACTGGTTTTATTTGTGTGTCTATCGGTCAGTCAGTTGATCTGTTATGCTTAAGTGTATTAATCTGAATGGTTTAACAAATACATGGTCAAACTTATCAAGGCTAAAAGGCAACTCAAGGATAAGTGTCAATGAGATTGTCAGATGGCGATGAATTACACATTGAGAGTCGAGTTCTTACTCTGTAAAGCCAACAAAGAGTGTTCATAACCGACACAAATAAAGAGTGCTTTGAATAGCAATACATCTAAGGAGGTATCTAACACTTCCTATTAATCGAGAACAAAGTGCAGTATCTGTTCCGATACTACACTTCATCTGTTCTGTCCGTCAATTAATGAAGTAGAAATACTTCTAGGTTAAGGCAATTTTAATTTTTTATTCCAATCCGGAGTTCCCCATTTTGGGGAGCTGGATTTCCCCTACATAAATAAACTACCCTGTGTCTAACTCTGCCCTCATGGGGACTCAAGTAAATAAAGACTAAATCCGAAATTAAAAGAAGCAAAAGGGTTGCTATACCATAAAACAGAAAAACAAAAACCACTCTAATACTTATACAAACTAGGCCCAAATGATCAGAAAACTTCGTACACATTGTATGCGTATTTGCAGAGAAATCTTCCAGCGTCTTCACACTTTCGTTGATTAGTTTTCGTTCTCTCAGACAATCAATGGCGACCGCACATTTGCTTTGAGAAGAACAAACGGTCAACCTGAATGGCTTCGTGAAAGTTTTCCTCCTTTTATTTTTATTCCCATGGATATGAAATCTAACATATCCACAATCTTCCTTTTCGGACGGCACTGGTTACGTGCTGTTCCGAGATCAAAGTCTCGGCTAAAAGTATTCTCGGTCACGACATTGGCTGGCTCAGAGGAAATTATGTCTGTCTCAAAATGTAAATGGAGGAAAAGAACAGAAAATTAAAACAACCAGCAGTTCCACAAAACACACGCTCACACGCATATATATATATATATATATATATATATATATATATATATATATATATATATATATATATATATATATATATATATATATATATATATATATATGGGAAGAGAAGGATGAAGGTAATCCGACGTGATGGGAAAATGAAAAAGGAAAACATATTCGGAGGAAAAAAAAAATGTCTACCCTACATGTATCTGTACTTGCATGACATTTTTTTCTCTATATTATCATCCTGATGAAGTCTTATAAATAAAGACGAAACGTTGATGTACACATAAAAAACATCCATTTTTTGGTTTTCCTTTTTCATTTTCCCATATATATATATATATATATATATATATATATATATATATATATATATATATATATATATATATAAAATTCCCGAAACAGTTTTTCATGGTAAACAACTGATGATCCCTTAAATAATGTTAGAAGCAAACTAATATAATACCTGAAAAAGTTAAATTGACTTACATGAGTGATGTTCCACTAAACGACTTGGGACTTAAGATTTTTTTTGTTTGTTTTGTTTTTTTTAATATAGTTTGAATTGTTGAGAAACTTCCAAGGCTATATATAAAGTCTCGGAAGTTTCTCAACCATTAAAACTATATACGGAAAAAGAAACAACAAAAAAAAAACATTTTAGTCCAAAGTCGTTCAGTAGAAAATAACTCATGTAAGTCAATTCATTTTTTGTAGTTACTATATTAGTTTGCTTCCAAGAATTTACACTAGTCTTAACATTATTTAAGGGATCATCAGTTGTTTACCATGAAAAACTATTTCGGGGATTTAAAAACAAAACCGTATTTTATTTCATGGCTTCCCATATATATATATATATATATATATATATATATATATATATATATATATATATATATATATATATATATATAGAGAGAGAGAGAGAGAGAGAGAGAGAGAGAGGCCGGAGAGAGAGAGGGGGAGAGAGAGGGAGAGAAGTATGAAAATGTACAGTTGTGATGCCATTTATAAATTATACGGCGTAATCACGTTGACACATCGGTTCCCGTTACATATCCGAAGCGATGTTGAACATACCAGGTGCTGTACATATATTAATAGCAATAAAGGTGCACAGAGGCGTCCGTGTTTAATCCCTGCAAGGAATATCATGACGATTCCCGGCGGGAATTTAACGCGGACGCTTCTGTGTAACTTAATTGCCATAAATATATTTTCATAGTTTACTACTAAGCTCTACTCACGTATTGAACAAGTAAATACTGAAAATCTATACAGAATATATAATATCACCTCATAAAATTATAAATTATGTGTATATATATATATATATAATTGTGAATTATATATATAAATTATAAATTATATATATATATATATAAACTTACCAATTATATATGTAAATAAATTATAAGTATTTCATGTACCCACATAACATTTTATAAGGAGATATAATTTTTTATGTATCAATTTTCAGTATTTACTTCAACAGTGCTCGATACGTAAGTAGAGCTAGGTAGTAAGCTATGCAAATATATTCATGGCCATTAAATTACACAGAGGCTCCCACGTTTCATCCCCGGGGGGAATCTTCAGGCTTCAATGCATGGAGTTATTTTTGCCAGGTGTTTTAATATACACGACTAGCTTGTTAACCAATCAGATTCTTTGTTGTTCTCTAAGTCAATTATTGGGCTTCCCGCGAACAAATGTTTAGCCGGTGTTACTTCCTATATCCTGTTCTATTGTTATGTTTCTATAGAGTTGCCTATATCATGTTTCCTTAGTTGTGCCAATATAGTGGGTGAATTTATTTTAACACGTGTTTCCTTGTATTTCTATTTTAGGTTTTATTTTTTAAATATATTTTCATAGCTTACTATATATATATATATATATATATATAGGTAGATAGATACCTGCTGTACCTATCCGGCGTTGCCCGGGATATAGTGAAGTCATTTTAGTTTTTATTCTAATTTGTTTTCACGTTTTAAAACTTCAGGTGGGCACCCTTTATTATATACCTTAACATAAAATGTGTTATTCTCTTCGCTGATGTTTTTTGTAGCTGTTCATTAAAAAATATTTCATTCATGCAATCGCATCTATCGGAATAAATATCACAACTATTCAGTTTTGCTTGACTGGTATGTGCTGTAAGCTGAGATTGAAATCTGATCGTTAATTCGGTAGTCGAAGTTTTTATATCCTGCACGATTCAACACTTTTTACATTCTATTGGAAAATATTGACAATAACCAGAGAAGGTAAAGATTCTGAATCAAACAAAACCGCCTTTTCGTTCGGCATTTTCCGACTGTTTACGTAAACAACCAGAAGATGCCGAAGCGCGTATCCAATCAGATGGTTAGCGGAGAAAACAGTTCGGTGTTTGTTTTGTCTAAAAGCTGGGCTACTACTAAAATAAAATTATGTTTTAATTTAACGTCTTCCTGAAAAATAATTCTAAAACTTTTTCTCGTCAATTTTCATAATACCCAGTGATTGATAATTATGTTTGGGCAAATGAAATCCAAAGTACACATTAAAAATACACACACACGTATGACAATAAAAATGTTAATGGGTTTCCGATCATTCCTAACACACACTCACACACACACGCGCGTGCGCATGTATATATATATATATATATATATATATATATATATATATATATATATATATATATATTATTGTTTTTTTTCTATTTTCAATTTTATACTCGTTACAGCATCCTGAAATTTCCAATTAGAAGTTCAATGAAGATGTATTACAAAATACAGAGCATATATTATATAATATGCATTCAATTCCAAAAAACATGTAAAGTGGAATCTAAAAACATATTTCACATCAGTTCCTTCAATTATTTATTTCCGCAGTAGAGAATCATCATTTACATTTTCGTCTTAGATACAGAAACCATCAATTTTTTTAGATTAATCTATTGGTATACTACGCGTGTTTCTTGGCGGACAGAACAACGTTACAGTTCGTTATTGTGCCGGTCAGTCATCAGGGAATAATAGAAATATCTAGTTGTGTTCTAGAAACAAGTTATAATATCATAATGCAGAAGAAAAAGGCAAAAGAAAAAAAAAGCGATATGAGGATTTTTAAAAAAGGTTTTTTAGTTTTTTTAGTTTTTTTAGTT
>OY744539.1:19436278-19458778 GCA_963556195.1 Sepiola atlantica
CCAGCGGTAAGTCAGCTTATGCAAGTGCTAAGTCTGCGATATCTGGGATTTAGTTAGTATCTGTGGGAATTTAAACTGCATTTTTTTCTTTGTTTGAAATGACTCAAAGCTTCTTTAGACTATATATATACACATATAATTAAAGGATATTGAAACGAAACAAGGTTCTCCGTCTTGCGAAAAAAGCGTACAGAGTTTTGATCTCTATTACCCTCTACCAATGACTGATCGACATTGTTGGCAGAACCAAAGCAAACTGGCAAAGCATGCATTACACTTCAGTGATAAATGTGACTTCCTAAACATATGCAAATTATGGTGCATTACTTTTAGATTAATTTCCAAGTTATCATTGGCAATGCAAGTTTTTTAGGTGTCAATTACAAAATTTGGGATAATCGAACGGCTGATCAGAAAGTTTATGTCAAAAATGGTTGGGGTGTCTAATTCGTTCACAAACGTGACAATATACAGTTCATCAAAGAAGTTAAAACTTCCGATGTCGTCAATTGTTGAGGAATATGAATTAGGTAAAGCGCGACTTTTCCAGATATTGTGTGACTCTCGTGACTCACTTATGAAGAATGCCCAACCATTCTGAATAATTGGTCGAAAGCTGAAAGCAAAAACAATCATAGGAAATGTAGAATCGGTCCTTAGAATTAAAGAAATACTTGGCACTGTAGCATATGGAAAAGTGATTTAAGTTTCCACTCGCACCTTTGGTTGTCCAAAGGAAAATGATTTCGGAAAAAATCCATCGTCTTGAAGAAGTCATGCGCATAGTCACAGTTGCAGGTCAAAGTGAACAAGAGACATGAACCAAATTGAAGAGCGCAAAAGACACAGAAATCACATGGCGCGATCTCAAATATATGAAGATTAAAAAATAAGTTTTCTCATAAAGGCAGTCTACGCTATCTTACCAACACCAGTTAATCCGATCGATGCAGTGCATGTGGGAAAACTGCCATCCTTAAACATATTCTTACTGGGTGCGGGCATGCTCTGAGAAGCTACATGTGAAGACGCAATGAAGTATTGGAGATTGTTGCGGAGGGTCGGAGATATATTGTGTGGACAATCAATAAATCTATCAATGTTTCAAGTAGAACGATTTATTGCGTTAAAGAAGGAAATAGTTTAAAGTATTTGTGTAAACATAAGCAGAGATTGCCATTGTTTGATGACTGCACGGACTGGCACGCTGTATTCAACTTAAAACGTCGGGTTTGATTTCGAACAAGCTCGGATATTGTCATTTAGCCTCTTATTGAAAATAGTTTTCGTCTTGGTATTAGCAATTTCATTTAAAGAAGAATGTTGACTGGGCTTACCTGCGCAAGTTCGAAAAATATGAAGATCCACGAGAACAACGTGTCAGAAATGGCTGGAAAACAATTGTATTTCCTATCGAAGTCGGATGACGAAGTGTTTATGCTAACTTAATCCCCGCATTCTTGAAGAAATACATAAAGAAAATACAAGACAAGACTCTATCTTATAGCAATCACACAATATGACGACCATCCAACAAAGTCTGGAAGTATCGTGAGATACTGCTTGGCCGTTCTGGGCTAATGGTAATGATGCCTCGGCCCAAAAGATTACCTGAGTCCAGGGTCATCATCTGATGGAGATATTGTTGGTAGCAATGCTACTTTAGAAACTACAGTTATTGTATGAACATGAATTGTCACAAAGGACTCCCGCTCCATTTGTACACTGTTTGCAGGGAACTGAATTTAATAAATATTACCCATATTTTCACAACTTATGATTAGAAGCTCTCTTACAAAATTCGTAATGATCGGTGAATTAGTTTAGGAGTTTATCCTGTACATAGAAATGTATAAACATACATAATTTATGAATATATATATATATATATATATATATATATATATATATATATATATATATATATATATATATATGTATAACGGCGAGGAATACAGACGTTTGGGATAGTTTGGGAGGGGGTAGAATAGAATTGAACAAGTATAAAAACGAGAGGAAATTTAAAAATTTTCTCTCGTTTTTATACTTGTTCAATTTCATTCTACCCCCCCCCCCAAAAAAAAAATGTCCCAAACGTCTGCATTCCTCGCTGTTATTAAATTTAGTACCACGAAAAATTTATATATATATATATATATATATATATATATATATATAGTAATCCAGGTAAGGTAAACATCCACAGGATAAAAATCCAAAGAATTTCAGCCTGGCTTATAAAGAGTGCTCAATATAAAATAAAGCTTTTAAATATATAATTAGTTTTATTTACACATACATGTACAAAATCTGCGACACCTAGCATCTAACTAAGGATATAAGTCTGTCGGTCTGGCTGTTACTAAGTTTATAATTTTGAAACAGCGTTTTCATTGGTAAGTCACGGTTAAGTTTTAAATAGCATTGTTGCCTTTCTGATAAGTTTAAATTCGAAACGATAGTTTCGTTAGTCTGTCAAGCATCCATTTTAAATAGCATTTGGTTGATTTGTCAAGTTAATTTTTAAATATCATTTTCATTAGTATCCCAAGCTTAAGTCTGAAAGAGCATTTTCGTTTTTCTGTCACGCTTAAATTTGAAATAGCCTTTACAGTTGTATGTCATGCTTAGATTTGAAATAGCATTTTCGTTGTTTTGTCAAGTTTAAATTAGAAATAGCATTTTCATCGTGCTGTTACGCTGAAGTTAGAAATAGCATTTTCGTTAGTATGTAACGCTAGAGTTTAAATGGCATTTTCGTTTGTACGTCACGCTTAAGTTTGAAATACCATTTTCGTTTTTCTGACAAGTGTAATTTTGAAATAGCAATTTCGTTTATCTTTTAGTTTAAACTTTGAAATAGAATTTTCGTTAGTCTGTAAAGCATAGATTTGAAATAGCATTTTCGTTTGTCTTTTAAGCTTAACTTTGAAATAGAATTTACGTTAGTCTGTAATGCATAGACTTTAAATAGTATTTTCGTTTTTCTGTCACGCTTAACTTTGAAATATCCTTTTGGTACGTTTGTCATGCTTTACTTTGAAATAGCATTTTCATTTGTCTGTCACGCTTAGCTTTAAAATAGCATTTTCGTTAGTCTGTTACGTTTAACTTAATAATAGCATGTTCGTTTGTCTGTCACGCTTTACTTTGAAAAAACATTTTCGGTTTTACTGTCAGGCTTAGCATTGAAATATCATTTTCGTTTTTTCTGTAACGATTATTTTTTAAATATCATTTTTGTTTGTTTGTCACGCTAAACTTAAAATATCATTTTCTTTGTCTGTGACGTTTACCTTTAAAAAAGCATCTTACTTTTGTTTGTGACGCTTAACTTTGAAATAGCATTTTCGTTTTTCTGTCACGCTTTACTTTGAAATATCACTTACGTTGCGCTCTTACGTTTAATTTTTATATAGCATTTATATTGGTTTACCACACTTAACTTTGAAATAGCATTTTCTTTGGTTTGTCGCGCTATAGTTTATAGGTGTCATTAGATTGAAAGTATGCATCTTAAGTATGGTCAGTTTTTGTATATTTGAAGTGTTTTACTTTCAAATTGAATTGGAAGTTTTGCTTCTGTGACTCCATTTATATTTGGAGAGTGAGTTTCTTTCTAATCAGAAGGTAAGAATGTTAAATTGAAGTTGCGTTTTTGTAATCTAAAAAACATATTTTTAATTTATAGGCCAAATTTTAATTTGGAAGTTGAGCTTTTGAAATTTGAAAAGGGAATTGAGGTAAGACTTGTAATTGGGAGTAAGCTTTACTAATTTGAAGGTTAGATTTTTGATTGGGGATTGTTGCTTTGTAATTTAAATGTAAAAATTGTATTTGTAATTTGAAAGTCAGATTTTGAATTAGAGGTTGAGTGTTTGAAGTTCAAAGTAAGAATCGTAATTCGAGGTCGCGCTGCTATGGTAATGTTTCTAATTGGTGGTAAAGGTTTTGGAATTTGAAGGTCAGATTTTGAATTGGTAGTTGAGCGTTTGAAGTTCAAAGTAACAATCGTAATGCGAGGTCGGGCTGCTTTAGAAATGCGATGGTAATGTTTCTAATTGGTGATTAAGCTTTTCAAATTTGAAGGTTAGACTTATAATTTGAAGTTGAGCTTTTGAAATTTAATAGTAATGCTTCTATTTGGAGGCTGGGCTGGTTTAATTTTAAAAGTAAGAATTGTAATTGGACGGTAATCTTTTGTAATTTTAAAGTAAGATGTTTAATTATTATTTAAGCTTTTAGAATCTTTTGGTAACATTTTTAATTCTCGGTTAAAATTCTGTAATTTGAAAGGAATATTTTTTATTTGAAATTAAGCTTTTGTGATTTGAAAGTCAGATTTTATCTTGCATTTGTAATTTTAGGGTAAAAGTTTTAATTGGAGGTTGATTTTTTTGTAATTTGAAGGGAATAATTTAAATTAGAAGTTAAGCTTTTATAATTTGAAGGATAAGTATTGGAATTAGAGGTGGAGTGTTACGAATCTTACGGGAAGGTTTTAATTTGAGGATATTCTAAATTTCAGAATTTTAATTGGAGGTCAAGATTTTGTAATTTTCAAGAGAGATTTTAGATAGCGTAAGCTTTCGTATTTTTTAATTAGAGGTTAATTTTTATGCAATTTCAAATTATATTGGAAAGGAAGTTTAACTTTTATAATTTTTAAGTCAGTCTATAGCTATTGTACCTTGAAAGTCGTATGTGTAAGTGGAGATTGTGCATATTTCAGAACTAAGAATTTGAATTAAAGGTTGGGATTTTAGTATTTTATGGTGTGGAAGTTGAGTTTGTAATCTAAAAGTAATATTTTGTCATTTAAAGACGTGTTATTTTATTTGATTTCTACGTTATTCTCTTCATATGAGGCTATTTTATTTGTCGTTTCTTTTAAATTCGTAGGTGAGATTTCATAGTTCAGGTTGAATTTTGTAATTTGAAATTCAGATTTTAATTTCATATTTTACTTTTAATATTTGAATGTGAATCGTTTAATTTTATTTGCAGTTGTTTTAAGATGTTGGACCCGTGCGCAATGGATAATGTACTAAATTATAATTAGTTCTGAACGACAGTCTTCTGAAAGGTTAAGATTCAATACTAAGTACAGGCGATACTAAGAATATAATTAAAAAATTCTTCAGACATATACACGATCATAAGTGACGGAACGAGAACAAGCAACCAATGGGGTTTAATAAAGGGTTCAGTTCGAAATTCCACACAGATTCCCGAGATCGACAGAAAAATTCCAGAGTTCGACAAGTTAATAAGGTCGGAGATTACGTCGACCGAAACGTTGTAATTATAACATCCTAGATGAGAACACGAGTCCGAATTGTATAAATAATATAAATTATGAACTATCATCTAAAAATTGTGATGAATAATCCTGTTTTCATTGAAGTTTAGCTATTTAATTTATAATGGAACCCTATTTAATTTAAGTTAACGTCTTTTAATTTGGTAATGTTGTAAGCTTTTGTATTTGATGGTATACGTTGTAGTAATATATAAACAGGGGTTTTGGTGAAAAATAGATTTAATGAAATAGTGGAAAATACAGACCATAGATAAACCTATCGATTACTGACAAAATGCGGTTTCAAATTCGGAAAAAAATGAGAATATGAAAAAGACAGAGAACAATAATTAAGAACACATCTAAAGCGAAACATAAAACATACGAAAAAAGGATCAGATACGCGTAAATAATAACATCTCGCGAAATAATGTATTATTTTGATGATGAAGAAGTGACGGCGCCATATTGGTAGGGGCAAATACAATGTTGTATATGTTTGTTTTTATTTTTGAACAACGAAACTATTTTCCAACTGAAATAAGATTGATTTGCCCCAAAGAAAAAAACCTTAGTCTGGCTGTCGACAACTGCATATTACAGTGCAGTAGGTGACGTAATAATATTTATTTTTATATATCTCTATTTATATAAAGTTACGAATTTGTATATCTTCATACACTTCTATGTATATAACTATCTTCAAAACTAATTAAAGGATCATTATGAATTATGGAATCCACCTGATATGCGTTAGGATTGGTAATATGGATATATTTAGTTTAAAGGTAGTTTTATGAAAATGAGGCCAAAAATGAGCGAATGACCTTCATGATAATTGATAAATATTCCCTGTAGTTCAGAGCTAATAGATCCTAAAAGTTGGGTGGACAGTTATAAATTCAGTAATTCAAAGAAATGTTGTGTTTTTTTGGAATGCGTAAAAAATAAAAATAAATAAAAACATGGTTATTGGAATATAAAATGAACCTAACTTATATATGCTCTGTTGTTATTTATTGACAATCATCGAGCTGAATCTTTTAAAGAGACTGCAAAATGAAAAAGGCACTGATAGTATATGCTAATACATATATTGTCATAAATAATTATATATATATATATATATATATATATATATATATATGTGTGTGTGTGTGTGTGTTATGCATTTGGCGTTTTCTTTGTTAATCATGCTATATGTTTATTGACTTCTTGCATATGTTTTTTATTTCCTTTTCAAGTAATACATGTTTATTAGTAGAAGGAGAAAGTTAAACAAAAATGTCTATTCTCATGCGTGATTGAAGAGTGTGATTTTGTTTTTTGTGAATGTGATTATTATATTTCCTTCCTAGGGATCGTTCTTCTTTTTGTGAGATTCAGCGTTTGAGCTTTCAATATGTATTAAAAAACGAACGGTTTTTGCCTTTTTAAATATGCTCATATGTGATGGTACAACCACGGCGCGCGCTGATGGCGCCGTTAAGATCGAATCTGGGTGTTTATGGCGAACAAATCGAGTAGAAAATGATCCTGCATAAAACCCACGAGAACCCAAAACATACAGAAATAATAATTTTAAAAAACCCCAAAAGACAAGAGATTCCTATTCTGAAATTACTCGCCTCACGATGTCGGCAAATCCAATGAGTTGTCAGCTGATTATCTCCGCAGGAGCTCCGTTATCATTTGTGCGACCATGTGAAGTAAAGGCGCCGACAACTCTGCATAGCAACTACAATGGATCAGTCATCTTTGCCTTTTGTTTATTTATTCGATTTTGCTTTTGCATTGCATTTGTGGCGGGCTCTGTGTGTGTAATATACAATAAATAATTTGTTTACCCATTTCTTCTACAAATGTTGATTACTAACTGCCTCAACTGAAACTTTTGTATCAAAATAAACTCTGAAAATAATCAGTTATCGTCTGCTTTTTTTTATATATACCAAAACGCTATATTCAAACGACGACTCTGCCGGGTTTGAATTAATAACACCACTTTTATTTAGAGACATGCATTGACGAGGAGTATTAAAAATACCATGATTTCATCTTTTCAGTTTCGTATTGTGCTATTGAAACGCGTATATATAATTACATATATAATTATTATCCACATACGTATACGTTTGATTCTTGCGAAATCTTCAGTTTGGAGATATTTGTTCAAGCGTAGCCTATATTCTTAGGCACTTGTAGGGAAAGTATTCTGGAGAGAGGAAACCCCAAAATAATGTCGGCGACAAATTAGGTTTCAGGCCTAAGACGCATTTTGCAACAATTTTATAATAACTTGCCTGGTAGCGAGAGTGGCTCTTGTTCATTACAACGTAGGTTTTAAATAATATAATTTATCTGGGCATCTATTGTTCAAACCTATGTAATCTTCCACGAACCTGTCTGATTGAGTATATAGTGTTGTCCTTTCTGTAATCTATGCTGTATTTTTAGCAATTTCATCGGTGTAGGTCGCCTGAGACTCTTACGGGATTTCCTCGCAACTAGTGAATATTACCAGTAAATGTGAATCAGTTTAATCATAAGTTTATTTTTATTGTAATATAAATGATTACGTTCATGACTTCTGACAGAGTTTAATTATCTAATGTCAACTACCATAAATAAATATATCGTAGAAAAAAAGAAATGCTTCGCTTAAGTCCATTAGCGATCAATTACCCCTATTGCATTCAGGGTTACTTCGGCCGAGATCAGCCATTCTAAGCGAGATGGAAAAAAATATCCCAAATATAATATTCTGCGTTCTAAAATGGAAAATGGAAAATTTCCAAGAATAATTCTTCTTCAATAACCAACTTAGAATCTCGCTGTCAAAAATCCATTTTCAAAACGGTCCCTTTGCATTAAGAAACCTATAAATTATATTTCTTAGCGATTGGAGATATTCGAGCTGAAATTGTAATCTCCAGGAAGACTACCTCGAGCGAAATTCTAAAAAGCTAAAATTGCAAACAATTTCCATATATATTTCTACTTGAAGTACCAGTGACCCCTTGGGCCACAGCCACTGCCACTAGTTATTCTAGTTTCGATTTCATTCGAAACTTGATACACTGTGACATACCTATTAAGATGTTCTCCTTTCCATCAATAAAATAATAAGTCTCTGTACTTCTATATCATCATCATAATCATTATAATCAGTATCGGGAATCATCATCAGCATCATTATTATCATAATCTTCATCATCACCAACACCATATTCTGTTTAACGTCTGTATTACATGCGGCATATGTTTATTATTATTATTATTATTATTATTAGTAGTAGTAGTAGTAGTAGTAGTAGTAGTAGTAGTAGTAGTATTTGTACTCACTAGGAGTTCTCACACAGGTCATCATCAGTTATTGCTCACCGACAACAACCGGTGGTATTCCCTGGAGTCTGAGTGCCAACAAGTCTTCTCAGATTTCTAGTATTATCTACCTCTTTTCGATAGCCACCGCAAATAACCTTGCAATATCACAACAGTCGTTTAACATTGATTTCTCGCTCGTAAGGACCATTGGTTTTCTCTGGGATTTGGGTGGTAATAAACAGCCCCAATGTTCCATCAGTGGAGGTCTGGGTTGTGCTGTCCCTCCTCGGTTTTTATTATTATTATTATTATTATTATTATTATTATTATTATTATTATTATTATTATTATTATTATTATTATTTATATAGAAATAAAGAGACGCATAACTTTGTCATCTAATTTACATACGTATTGTTCTGTGTGTACAGACACACGTACGTAAATTAGATGGTCACGCTGAAAACAGAGAGTAGCTTTTCTCTAAATAAATACAGAGACATAAAGAGAGGTTAGAGGGTAGTTTAATCAACATACCGTGAGAGGAGCGAGCGAAATACATAGATAGCTAAGAGAGCGAGAGAGAGAGAGAGAGATAAGGGAGTTGTTCAGTTAATTATAAATTACGGTTAAGTATATAATATCAATTAAAACATTTTTGAAACGTAACTAAATCTCGGCACTAAAGTATGTATATTAGCATGTATTTTTGTTAATTATGTATATAGAGAAAAAGTCATGAGGAAACAAACGGTGACAAACGCACATTGAATATTATAATAGATGATTGACTGTTTAAAGATATATCTTGTGACAAGGAAAATGATAATTAATATCAAAGAAAAATCGATAAAAGTATTCACGATGGCTAAGTGGTTAACGGCACGGACTGACAACCTGGGTGTGCCAAGTTCAAATCCAGTTCGTTCCACAGAAACGCTCTCACTTATGATGTTGGCAACCTTCCTGTGCTCCCTTCCGTTAGTACCAGATGTCTTTCTATAAATAATTCTAACTAGAAAAATATCGAGGAAACCAATGCCAACAATAGAATCATTTGATTCATACGAAATGAATTAATGAAGTAGACTTTGTCATTCATTACGATAACTAGTCTTTATATGCTCCCTCGAGTCGTATATTTTTGTTACTGTATATGACGAACGAACATATAATACACTGCCCCAAAATGGGTGGTAATGCCTGGGAAGATTGTATCATGAGGGACCGACATATACTACACTAGTTCCAAAGGAGGAAGTAATGTATTGGAGGGCGGCTTCATGAAAACAATAAATACTTAACTACCCCCAAAAGGAAAATATAATGTCTGGGAGGAGAGTATGATGATAAAAGAACAACCCCCGGCAAATCAGATTAGCAGTAAAATCGCACCCCTTCATTGTAGTAGTCCCCCAATGCCGAAAAAAATGTCTAATAGATTAATTTCTCAGACTGATTGCTTGTAGAATTCCCTCTTCTCTCTGTTTCCCCGACTGTACCAAACACGCAGAAATTAAAATGTAATGTCAACAAACATCTTGCTGCCAAACCCCTCACTTAAGATGCTCTCTATAAATCTCGCTTGGAATCACAGTAGCCCCTTATGTTTCAATGTGCTTTGTTTGGGGTGAATTAAATTAATATAATATCAAGAAATCTACCCCCTGAATTGAGCATTAATAGATAGTACATCAGTCTGAAATAGTGTAGTGTTAGATAACCAAAGGGGCGCGTCGAGGGGATTGCATCCTAAAAGGAGGGGGTAGCCTAAAAGGAGGAGTCGAGAAAATGACGTCACTTCCACCGAAGAGCGATTCGATCTCTTTAGCCTGCTGCGACCAGTCGACGAAACAGACGCGAGAAACGAGCGATCCTTTTTCAGCCCGACAAGCGGAAAGAGGGGGACAGTGTAGCCAAAAATGTCCTGACTGATATGCTTAGAGTATCACTCTATCCAAATAAATCTTTCTTGATTTCTCTCCTACCCCCCTCTCTCTCTCTCTCTCTCTCTCTCTCTCTCTCTCTCTCTGTGTTTGTCTTTCTCTCTCACTCGTACAAATACAGTTAATTCATGTCTCTTTGTCATGTTAAATACACTCTTTAAAACCAACCCGGCGTCCTCGTGGGTTTCTATCAACGGCTGAGTTTAATGGCGCGAGCCTTGTCAACAACCATGACAGGGGAACTTGCTACGACGATGATGATGATCATGTGGCCGACGCAGAACGAAGTAACAACCTGAGTTACAGCAAAGATTCACGCGTGTATAATGTGTGTGCCATAGCGCACGGTAAGTACCATTCAACGATAGTAAACTCAATTTAGCATTGAAAAATAGTACAATAGTACAATATTAATAGAAGGCATAGTATAGTTTCGGCTTCAGACAGACAGGAACCAAATATCTGTTAGTAATAGATGTGTAGTCAGTCGTGCTGCGGATAGAGACGGGGTTCACAAAGGAATGACCGTTTCTAAAATACATGGGCATTGTTTGCGCCTTTTTTTAACAACATATTGTCATTACATACATAACCGCTTTTATGCAAAGAACCTTGACGCTTTCCATTTGTCTAGTTAGAAGCATCGTTTCCGTCCTGGTATACATTCGTAATAAGACAGATAGATACAGAATCTCTATTTGTAATAGATATCATTGTCAGTGATATTTATACAAATACACAACTTTCACGCATATTGACATTCTAAAAAGTTGAAAAATCGAACTAGCCTAATTTACATATGCTTATTCATGCAGATTAATATATACCTATGTTTCCTAAGTAGCATGGGAGCAATCACCATTAATGTAGATATACATCACACATTTATCCATATTCTGAAGACAAAAATACGTTTCTAAAAGCGACAGCGTTTCTTTTATAAGCGCAAAAGTGATAAAAAGAAAATCTATGTGTTGTAGGGGCACGATATAATAATTTTAGCTATTTCGTCTTTTCAAATTCAATGAATACAAAACGTCGATAAGATCGGCCATTTGCATTCAGTATCACGTTCCGCCCGTTTATCCGGATTAAATTTATCGTCTGTATTTCAACAAGAATCACCCACAATGACGACGCTGGCTTTTATTCGCAGAATCTATTCATGTCAATGTTTGCGACTCCAGGTTCCCAATTGAGAAAATAACCCTCTTCCACTCTCCGTTGACTTTTCTTTTTCTGCGTTTTTTTCTTTCTTTTTCTCGAGAGCGGATCGTCTTTCCAAAGAAGTGACGTTTATGCCTCATCTAAATGCATCGTTCTATGGAAGCGCCATTTTTTGACAAGCTTGGACAAGCAAGAGATTCTGAATTCTGCTCACTTGGTCATCTGGCTGCGGCAAAATTTCAGGCCAATCGTGAAAAAAATGGGCGACGTCTTCATAAAAGCAAGCCCTTGTCAGCTTTACTATTAATCCTGGTGTTTCTATACGTAATGTGCAAGTGCGTGGATCGTTATAAAGTATAACTTCTTAAGATTATTGAATTTCTCACTCACACCTTTTTTGTACTACTTGATCACCGCTTATCAAGGCACAAAAGCTACTCAAGGATAAACAGTAAATAAGTTTATCAGGTGGACGTTGAAAAAACATCTTGATGATTTTTTAATGGAAATCGCTCCAGACAAGGCATGAATCCACTTGATGTAAGGAGTTAAAAATACGATTTCAAGGTTGAAAACACGCCAACGATAATTGTTAGATGGATAGATTCTGACCCATAAAACAGCAGTTATTCCCCCTTTGTCAGAAACATTGCTCATTGAATATGAGGGCTAAAAGACAAAAATAAGAGAAGCGAGAGTAACAAAGCTGCCGAAAGTAAACCCAAGATCCACTTTCTACTCTCCTTTGTAGATGATGGTTGAAACTGGGCAGAATTTGATTATTTAAGAGGATGACTAAATTTGTTTACCGTAGACTTGAAAACAACCATGTGTTATTCAGCTGATAAGCAGTGGCGTAGTATTGTGCTCCATAGAGGGGACGTTTTTGTGAAAGAAACTTTTCTAATTGAAGTTCCGTTTAGTTTTGTGTACACAGAAGAAAAAAAAGAGAAATTATTTACAATGGTTGTAACTAGACGTTTCTGTGCTGTGAATGTGTTTCAGGGAAGATTAGAAATTGGAGCTAATTAGAGCATCTATCATGAAAATAACGATACAGTAAGGAAAGACTAGCAACATTTCTTCTGTGAGAAAGAGGCTGTAGATAACCGAAGAGGACATCCCCTACTAGGTTTCAGAGTCATTTTTTGTACTCTGTCAAGAGAGGAATGAATGCTCCGAGTGGCACCTCCCCAGAGGGAATTCGCCCATTTATATTCTCAGAATATTTTTTTAAATACTACGTACCAAAAAATGTAATACCCGTGATGAACCTTTTAATAAAGGCGATGTTTACTCAGATAAAGCATGGCTGTACAAACCGTCTATATATACACTCGAAGATTTATATTACGTGTAATATAGTACCTAGATAAGTACAATAGAAACCTGTCTGCTTTTTTCTATAAAACGACCAGGAACTAACAGGACCAAACGGGCCTTGCTAGCTCGTTAAGTTGCTCACAACATAGTCTTCGTGTTATGTCTTCATGAGATTCTCATGAATGGCTCTGCTCTTGAGGAGAAATCGACTCTGAAATTTCTTGGTGTTTCTCTCTTATCAAATCTTTGTTGGAGTTCATACATTAGATCCATTACTCTTTCCGCTTCTCGTAAAGTCGGTTCTCTCTATCTCTCCAAACACTTTCTCACACCTGAGGCTATTCTCTATCTCTACGAATCAACAATCAGACCGTGTATGGGATACTGTTGTAATATTTGGACTGGTTTATCTCTGTCCCGTTTGAGGGGTCTTGATAAGGTGCAGAAACGTATCTGTAATTTGATTGGCTCTACCCTTTCTTCTTCTCTACACACAATCTCTCTCTCTCTCTCTCTCTCTCTCTCTCTCTCTCTCTCTCTCTCTCTCTTTCACACACACAGACGTGATGTTGCTAGTCTTAGCCTTTTTTATTAGTATTATTATAGCATGTGTTCTTCGGAATCGTGTGATCTATTCCCTGCTTCTTTTGTTCCAGCTCGTTTGACTGGTTGGTCTAGTGGTCTCCATCAATTCGCTCTTTTGATACCTCATTTTAATACATATTTTTATTCCAGTAGCTTCTTATCAAGAACGGCAGGTTTGTGGAACTCTCTTCCTGCTGACTGTTTTCCTTCTACCTGTTCACTTGGTCTTTTCAAGGCATCTCCTGTCTTTGCAATAATCATCTTTCATTCTTGTTAGCTCCTTACATCAAGTTGCTTCATGTCTTGTCTGGAGCTATTTCCATAAAAAATTGTCAACGGTAACTATTACTAGTACAGCATAAAAAAGTATCTTCCCAGACATTATCTCTATCTTAGGAGGCAACGATGATTTATCCAACCGTTTCTCTCTTTTAAGAGAGGTTGCTTTATTTCCGACCGTCCGAAGCGCCTTCATCAGGAAATGTCGACGAGTCCATAGTACTCCCTTTTATGGGAAGCTGGACTTTCCACTTGAACCTGAATCTTGTGTCTCATCTTTCATTAGTGGGAAGAGGAGTGCGATTTAATCGCGGGACTTACGAGCATGTTCAATGTTTCAAAGTGTATCTTTCGGGATGGGTTGAAAGTAACTATTACCTGATCGGTCTCAGAAGATCATCTTTCTAGACAGGTACTTCCTCCTTTGGAAGCAGTGATGCCGTTATCCCCTTCTTTCTCTTCTTTAGAAAGAATGATCGCCTTATCGCCGATTGTAGGAGGCTCCTCACCAGGGAATACCGACCGGTCCGTTGACAGCTATTTAGGCACTCGTCCAGAGTTCTCTTCCCTACCTAGTGGAGCTGAAAATCCCTCTTTAAACCGACATAATATGGGGTTTAACATAATTAACAGGAATGCGGATTCACCCCAGCGCGAAGTCGTGGCCTCCGCAGGCACCCGGAAAAGATGTACAATTGTCAGTTTCGGCTCAATTAAAGAAAGGCAGCATTCTCTGTCATAGGAGGTCGTGGTAATAGCTACCCTATCCAAGTTTTAAGCGACCTTAGATAAACATTCACACTATATGTGTATGTAAATAGCTTCTAGCTATCCGTTTAAAGAGCTTGTTACACTTTGCTTTGCTATCACATTTAGATTGATAAGAGTCAAAATATTTCCTAAGACTTGCGATTTCAAAATTACTCTGTTCACATTGTTTGTTTTTTTGTTTAGTAAGCCTACTTTTATATCCATAATAGTTTTTGAAGATTTTTCCCATCATTTTCTTTGTTAATTCTGTTACTCGGTTTACAGTATTAGATTGGTAAGCAAGTGTTTACCGTATTTCGTGAATATATGGACACTTCCAGACACTGTGTATATAGGAAATTACGACGAAGTTTCGACGTAGTTTTCTAAACAATCTTTCTGTAACATACTGTTTTGTACTTCTGTAAATGTACACTTTTGTAAATATACCACCGTGTTGTCTTATTTATTATTGGTCATTCAATATCACAAAAAAATAAATATCAGCTTTTGTGATATTAAACTTCACAACTTAATCTTAAAATAAAAATAAATACTTATTTGAAAATGTTACTGTTATATAAAGTAAATGAATTATCTCTACATTGCTATGTTATTAGATTTGTTTACATTAAAGTCA
Source organism: Sepiola atlantica (assembly GCA_963556195.1). Classification (NCBI taxonomy): domain Eukaryota; kingdom Metazoa; phylum Mollusca; class Cephalopoda; order Sepiida; family Sepiolidae; genus Sepiola; species Sepiola atlantica. Next base: position 19,451,598 of record OY744539.1, read on the forward strand.
CCGCTTATCAAGGCCCAAAGACAACTGGAGGATAAGGCTTAAAAGGTTAAACTCAAGGATAAGGTTTGAAGAGTTTGACTGGTGGATGGTGATACAACATCGCGTTCAGCGTGTTAGGGTTATAGCAGGGCAGAAATTGATTATTTACGGGGACGGTTCAACAAGAACTTGTTTACATTGGACTTAAAAACGGCCATACTTTAGTCGGCAGGGAAACAGGCTCGCGGCATCGTGTTCCATAGACGGACAGTTCTAGGAAATAAGCTCTGTCATAGGAGGACCATAGATTTCAGCTCAGTCGAGTACCTACCATGAAAATAACGGTAGTGCAAACAAAGTCTAGCAGTATCTCTTATGAGAGAAAGTTACTGTAAGGAACAGAAGAGGACATTTCCCACTAGATTTCGAAGTCGGTTTTTGACTCTGTCAAGGCAGGTAAGAGTGCTCTGAGTGGCATCTTCCCATATGTAGCAGCAGTACTCCATTTTAAGACCTATTTGACTCTTGTACGGGTAGAGGATGGACTCGGGCGTGAGATACCTTCTGGAGCGGTAGAATGATCCAACGATTTTTCCAACAGTCTTAGCAACAGATTGGATGTAAGTCTTAACAAAACGAAAGATTCAGGGTGTCCTCGATGGCCGTTCTTTTAGGCAACATGGCATAAATGTTGGTGTACCCCAGGGATCCATCCTTGGACCTCTACTGTTCCTGATTTTCATAAATGATCTTCCTGATGCCATTGCGACTGAGATAGGAATATTTGTTGACGACACCACGCTCTACTTTCGTCATGTGGGCAAAACCCACGCGCACATATCTGAGGCAATGGCTAAATCCTTAGAAAATGACCTCCAGTCTGTAGTGGAATGGAGTAAATAATGGATGGTAACTTTTAATGCAGCAAATACAAAGCTACTTTCCATCAATAATTACAAGAAACCTCTTCAATCACCGATTGTCATGGCAAATAGCACCCTACTCGAGAGTTCATCATTCAAACTCCTCGGCCCAACTTTCACAAATAGCATGAATTGAAATAAATACATTGAAAACATTGCCAGGGTTGCTGCAAAGAAGGTTGGCTCCCTCTATCGTGCTAGTAAACTTCACACACCTGACATTATCCTATATCTCTGCAAAGCCACCATCCGCCCATGCATGGAGTATTGTTGCCACATCTGGGCTGGTGCATCATCCACTAGTCTCTCCCTGTTAAACAAGGTTCAAAAACGAGTTGCCAACTTAATAGGTCCCTCACTATCCACCAAGCTCCAACCCCTGTCCTATCGCCGCAATGTTGCATCCTTGTGCCTGTTTTACAAATACTTCTATGGATTGTGATCTGATGAGCTTCCTGCTATGGTACCCCCATGACGTAAATTCACTAGACCAACCCGACAATCTGCCAAATCCCATCCATTCACTGTGGAGGTCCCCAGATGCCGAAGAGTTCTCTACTCAAAAAGCTTCTTTCCTCGTGATGCTCGAATCTGGAACTCTCTCCCTGCTTCCTGTTTACCTGACGTTACTGACATGCAGAAATTTAAAACTAGTGTAAACAGACATCTCGCTGCGCAGCTGCTTATTTAGATTGCCCCCTTAATCCGCCATCCTTTTTTCTCAGTAACGCCTTACGTTTACAGTGTCGGCCTGGCTTGTTTAAGGTGAACTATGTTTTTAAAAAAGTCTTCAAGTCTGAAGAGAAGGTCAGTCCTGAGAACTTATACAAAGCAGTGGGCTTCCTCAAGCGGAGAGCAGTTTATTTCAACTTGGGCAAAGTGGGGATCGGAGCGTTGGTAGTCAAAGGGGAGGAGGTTGGTCTTTGACGTATTAAAAGTAAGCAGACCCATTTTCCCCAATTGCACCACTTGTTCTAGGTCGGAAGAGAGAGAGATAGAGAGAGAGAGCAACAAAGATCCTGATCATTAATGCCTTTCGAGGTGTTTCCATATAGTGTTGTGTCATCAGAATAAATGTCGATGAATGATCTTCGAATGCGTTTTGGGAGTTCAGTTATCAATATCAGGAACATGGTTGGGCCCAGAATAGAACCCTGAGGCCCGCCAGCATTGATATTGTGTGCCTCAGACTTCTGACCATTAACTACTACTTTTATAAATCTATCAGAGAGAAGGGGTTTGATGGTGAGAGTACATTTCCAGATATAAAATAGCTATCAAGCTTGTTTATGTTAAATATAATATTATTTGTATTCAGTTTATTAAAATTGTTATAGAAATTAAGCAAATATAAGCAATCTACCTGGTTATTACCCCACACTATAAGCTTGCGACATCAACAGAGCATTACATAAAGGAACCGTCATTAAATTTACATTCACTGTTTGTTTAAAATATTTTCCACGTATATGACTACGTTGAAACGAGAAATATCGTGAATACTCGTCTGCAGTTCACAACTCGTCGGGCACTTTCTTAAAGGTTAGGCTTTAATCTACTAGCAACTATGGATCACTTCAACGACCTAAGAAAAGAAGCTTGACAAATAAATGTGACATGATACCATACAAAATATCGGTGTTTATTTTTTACGCTTCTCTTGGGAAACGAGGCTGATCTATTTCGTAATGGAAATGAAGAGTGAAGATTTATAATAATGAGTGATGATCAGTTCCCAACAATCAATGATATAAAAAATAATAGTGATTGCTTGATGGTCTATACAGAGGATAAGTAACTATATATTCTCAGATCTCGAACAAACGGTCAATTGGCAAAAGTCTTCTGTTTAAGAAAACAACGAGATGCGGAAAAAAACTGGGTTTACGTGACCAGAATTGGTCAAGAGAAAAAGTTAAACACTTATGTACGAACATTTTTGGCTACACGTTTCACAATTATAAATTAGTGCTTACGTCTGCTCAAACTATGGTGTGGTGGAATGATCCGACCATTTTTCAAGCGACCTTAGCAACAGATTGTGTGTAAGTCTTTCACTTTAGATCTGGAGTGAAAGTCAATCCGAGGAGCTTGCCGTAATAAACGCTTTCTCAGGGAGTGAGACATTCATTCCGACTGAGGTAAAACAGGGATGCAGGTGTTGTTGATGGAAGGAGATCAGCTTTGTTTTAGAAGTGTTAAAAGTAACAAGAGAGTGTTCCCTTATTGCACCACGTGTTCTAGATCAGAAGAAGGAGAGAGAGAGTAAACAAATTGCAGTGGAGTTATTTATTGTTCTTATTCATTACTTCTATTATGCTTAATGTTAGATATTGAACGGGTAGATCCCCTAATATATAATTTAGTTAGTTGAAAACAACAGAGAAATGTAACCGCTGGGAGAGTTAGCAGCAATCAACTTGATGTTCTTAAGTTGAAAATGTTCTAGACTGTGGGTATGTACTAAAAACCAATATGACGTCACATGACTGACAGATAGAGCGTGAAAGAAATGAAAGTTCGTTTGGAAGCACGTATGAGCGTCAGACGTCTAATGACATGGGCTGACATGATATGATTAATTAGTGATTGAAATCTATCTCCCCCCCCCCCATTAGTCAGTTATTTGGAACTAGCATCACGTTTAATAAATTACCGCCGTCTTTCATCAGTTGTGTGTCGAGTTAGTTTTTTTTTTGGGGGGGGGGGTATGATTAAGAAACTTTAGTTACAGCACAACCTTCCCTCTGTCTGGGAGGATCACGTGGGAGGCGTATGTGGGAACAACAACCAGCAATCAAAGTAAAGACGGCCATCATGAACTTAAATGTTTCTGTAATGATTACGGGAACTTGTTTGCTGCGTGTATGACACAAGGTTAAAAACACAAAACAAACAAAGAGAAAACGAGATCAGCATCTCTACGACTGCTGCTTTTACGACTATTGAGTGATAACTACAAACTATCAATGTCAGAGACGAACAGCTGTTTCTGCAGGAAAGTTGTTCACAATAGAGAATCGACAAGAATTCCCCATGCAATGTTACATGTGTCTTATTACCACGGCAATGTTACAAGTGGCTTATAAACGTGATACTATGATAATGTTAAAAAGTGTTTATACCGCGGCAATATTACAAGTGACTAATTATCACGGTAATGTTACAAATGGCTTATTACCGCGGCAATGTCACATGCGGCTTATTAACGCGATAATGTTACTAATGGATTATTACCGCCGTAAAGTTACAAATAGCTTATTACCGCTTTAACGTTACGAGTTGTTTATTAACGCGGTAATGTTACATGTGGTTTATTAACGCGATAATGTTACTAATAGGGTTATTAGCGCGGTACTTTTAAAAATTGCATATTACCGCGACAATGTTGCACGTGGCTTATTACCGCGTAATGTTACAAATAACGTATTACTGCGGTAATGTTACAAGTTGCTTATTACCACAGTAATGTTACAAATACATTTCAAACAATACTTGCTAAGAAAAGATCGTCACAAACAATGTTTTTAGAGAGTTAACCGTTTTCACTGTCATTTTCGTCGAGATTTATCGGCCTCAAATGAACTGACGTTTATGTCTCATCAAAATTCATTGTTCTTTGGCAGCGCCATTTTTTGACGAGCTTCGACAAATGAGAGATTCTGGTCACTTGGTCATCTTGTTTCGGCAAAATGACAGACCAATCCTGAAGACTAAATAATCGGCATTTGGATAAAAAAGAAAGCCGATGTGATATGATTTATTAATGCAAGTGCGCCTATACGTTAGGCACAAGTTATTATAAAGATAGATTCTGATGATTATTGATTTCCCTCTTTAACTTGCTCGAACTACGTCATTTTATATTTTTCCCAAATTTTCTTTTCATATTTAGTCAGTGTATATTCAGTGTCACAACGCAGTCGATATGAAGACGCTATAATATATATTAAGTTCTAAATAAAAGAATCAGATTTAGTTGCTGCCACGATTTTTACGAAGTTACACGCCATATAATATCATTATCAATGACCAAATAATGCATGTCTATTTTTCTGTTCACCCCAAACAAGGCAAGTTGCCACTGGTAAGGGACTACTGAGAATTAGGTTGAAAGTTTAAGGGGTCATCCTAAATTAGGACTTGTCCAGTGAGATGTCTGATCACATTAGTTTTAAATGTCTGCATGTAAGTACAAACGGGGAAAAAGGGAGCAGGAAAGGAGTTCAAAAAGCCGGCAGAATGAGGAAAGACGCTATTGGAGTAGAAGTTCCATCCGGCATCTGAGTACCTCCACAATGTATTGGTGGGATTTAGCTAATTGTCGGGTTAATCGAGGGTATTTACGTCGAGGAGGCACCAGAACAGCAAGTTCATCGAAGCACATCCCATTTAAGTACGTGTAAAAGAAGCACGGGGATACAACATTGCGGCGATTGGACAAAAGTTGGAGTTTGGCGGATAGTAAGGGGTCTATTAGATTAGATACTCTTTTTTAGAGCTTGTCTAAGAAGGGGGAAATGTTGGATGATGCACCAGCCCGGATGTGACAACAATACTTCATGCATGGACGGATGCTGGCTTTGTAGAGATATAGGATACTGTCAAGTGTGAGAAGTTTTCTAGCACGCTACAGGGAGCCCACTCTTTTGCAGCAGCCTGGACAATCTGTTTTATGTATTTGTTCCAATTCATGTTATCTGTGAAAGTTAGGCCGAGAAGTTTGAATGATGAACTCTCAGGTAGGGTGCTATTTGCCATAGCAATCGATGGTTGCAGAGGTTTCTTGTTTGTGTTGAAGGAAAGGAGATTTTACTTCGCAGCATTAAATGTTACCATCTATTTATGATCCAATTCTACTAAAGGTCACTTTCTAAAGATTCAGCCATTGCTCCAGATATGTGCGCGTCGGTTTTACTCACATGACAAGAGTAGAGTGGGGTGTTGTCAGCAAATATACCCATCTTAGACTTAATATCATCAGGGAGGTCGTTTATGAAAATTAGAAACAATAAATGTCCGAGGATCGATTCATGATGTGGTCAAGAAAAGGTCGAGAACTGAGGCTTGCTGGCCCACACGACCGGAGAGGCGGGTTGGGAAAGTGACAGTCTGTGAGAAGGGAGTGCGCTATGGAAAAACTATACGTAGAATTACCAAATGCGACTGTATAGCTTAAAAATCGAAGCCAGTCACGGAGATAGACATTAAAATCCCAAAATACATGTATTTGTGCACTCAAGTCTTTAAAAAATAATTTTGATTTGATGTAACGTCCACATTATATCCACGAGTTTGGCCAAGTAACACGTGGTGTAAGGTTCCGATAAATAGGGGCGCTAAGACCAATCTTTCCCGTTAACGAAATAATACGGAATGATCCTACTTACAAAATTGAAGATGCATTTAGTTACTAATAAAATCTAGTTAAAATCGGCGTTGGTTTTTTTCTTAGATAACTGCACATAAGTCTCTTGGGTTTGCTTTAAAGAGACTTATTATTTTGTAATCTAAGTTATATACGTGTTTACGCTATGTAAATTAAATGGCAAAACGCAGCAATGAAATGGCAACGTTATAAAAAGAGAGTCACTTTTTTTCTAAATGTTCACTAACACGGTCAAAAGAGTGATTGAATAAACATAGGATAAGAGAGGAAAATAAAGACACATAGACATTTGGTGAGAAATTAATGACTTATTTAGTTAATTACAAATTAGAGTTAATTAGAAGAATCAAAATGGATTTTTTTTCAAACATAAATAAATAGCAGAATTAAGGAATATTTGAGCATGTAGTGTGTGCTATTTGATTATATAGGAAAATACTTATTTATGAGACAAATATTCACTCAGCTTTAATAGATTAGAAAAAACATAAAATTTGTTGAAACCTGAGTGGATGGTTTGTCTAATGGTAGGCGAGCTTATAATATATTTCATAGGGATCAATTACAATGTCATGTTCGTACGTACGCTATCACCTTTCACGTACTTTCAAAATAAATGAGATCGTTTGATCGGCAAGGATGATGATTAGTGATTTATCTGATGTCGCCAAGAAAAAGAATTCCGACTTTACCCATTTAAAATCTACTTAAAATGTAGTCGTCCCGTCGATTGAACAGTACAATTTTAAATAAAAGAATTTGAAATAAGTGAAATTCGTTTTAATGAATCGAAGAATGAGATTGCCCGATAAGCAAGAATGGTAATTTGTGATGAAGTTAATGTCGCTACACTACACAATGTCGACTGTACCCATTCTAAAATGATTTTT